>JAJOZX010000169.1:985000-1137500 GCA_023014485.1 Bathynomus jamesi | reverse complement strand
CGCTTATGCTTACATGCACACATAAGAACACAGATTTACAGAAGATGAATGTATCAATACAATGCTGTATCCTCTGTCTGTTAATGATATCGTTAATTACTGTATTTCATTGAATGATCGTTAGTTTTAACTAACTGTTTTAAATACTTATTTACAAAGCTACTAATAGTGTCATCACAGTATAGTTTTGAGTCTGAAATATATATATATATATATATATATATATATATATATATGAATTTGTAATGTGATTACAGACTTTAATGTTTTGTTTAAATCAACATTTTTATGTTCATCTCTTTTGTTTCATTTTTTATTAATGTCAGTGTATTTTTAATTTAATTCATTGTTGATTTAATTATAATAAACACTTTTTGGTTTCAAGTACTTTGAATGAACTACAGTGATATATCTTAAAAACAAATTTTTTTTTTTTTTTGCAGTTTGTGAACATTGAAACATTGCTTTAGTCTTAAACAAAACATTTCGTTTGTAACATTTTAAAGACAAACTGTTTTAACGTAACTAAAACATTCTTCCTATTGTCATTTCAGAAGCATTTGTATTTTTCTTCAGTATTTTCAGTATTTTTTTGTTCGATTTAATCCTTCGTCAGGTTTTCTACAATGGATCTCGGAATTTTTTGCTTTAAATGGTGGCATTTTATGGTTATTCTATATTTCAGAAGCATCTTTTACAAAATGTATACATTTGTACATTTAAAAATTTTTTTTTGCATGAAGTCACGACTCTTTGAAATACTTTGACCCATCTCTTGTACTTGGAGATTATTTTTCATGAATAGTTTAAAAAATCTTCTTATATATATATATATATATATATATATATATATATGTTTTCTTCATCTAAAAAGGTGGTAGTCTGTAATTCATTGACATCTTGTATCTGTTTAACAACTATTTTTAATCTTTTCTGCTTCTTATTTATAGAAATCGGAATTTTAAAACATTATTTGCTTTCAATTCACAGCCTTCTTCAAGTAATGTGGACTCTTGGAATGTTATAATATCCTTATAGATTTTTAACATATAGGTAGAATTTCAACTTGTGTACATTCCTATACTGCAAAATATGAACTTGTTAAAATTTTTCATTATATATATTATATATATATATATAGATAGTCTATATATATAACTTCGTACATGTACCTATAAATTTTCTACAGTGTATACAAACAAGCAATTCGGGCAATGACAATAGTGGAAGATGTTTTAGCTATACCAAAAACCATTCTGAAGAATATTCCTGTATTTTATATTATTTGTATACGTTTGTCTTGCGATCTCTTGGCTTAATGGAGCAACCAGTATAATATTAACAGGAGAATTCTTGGTACAAAGGCTTTGATCTCCATAGAAAGAATGCCTGAAAAAAAGAAAAAATGGGGCCATTAATTTCAACTTATTTATCTTTTGATCAGAGAGATAGATAGATAGATAGATATTTACAGAGATAAATAGATATTTCAATAGATAGACAGATACATATTTACAGAGATAAAGAGATATTTTAATAGATAGATAGATAGATAGATATTTACATCGTTCGATCTCGACCGTTCTCACCTCCGGATGCCCTCCCTTCCAGGACAGTTGCCCTTTGGGGCATTTCTCCCGCCACAACCACCTCGCTACTTTCCCAGTAAATTTTCATAAGGTCTGCCACGCATTTCACGGCCACGTACCCCCTTCGAAGATATCTGGGCAGTAGAGGAAGCTTGAGACCGATAACGGAGGTGTCAAGCCCCGTGCTGTTGTCCGTGTACACAGGGTAATGGTGAATCCAAGATTCTTCGGCCTGATGGAGGAGAAGAATTAAAGCCGTAAAAGTGTTTGAAAATTAGTGCATTGTTGAACCCTAACTAATTAATCAAACACTTTATTTTTTAATTAAAAAGAAGAGGAAAGAAGACATATACACACACACACACACACACACAACACACACATATATATATATATATATATATATATATATATATATATATATATATATGATGCAAACCCACAAGAGAGAAAGGAAGACATATTATATATATATATATATATATATATATATATATATATATATGATGCAAACCCACACGGAAAAAGAAAAATGATTCCAAGGCCTTTCGTGTATTCAGAAGTACACCTGACGTACCCTGAAGAGTCCTGACGAGGTTTACTTCTGAATACACGAAGAGTCTTAGAATCATTTTTCTTTTTCCCTGTGGGTTTGCATGATTCATTCATTTCACATGTTTAATTGTGAAATTCATCCCATATATATATATATAAAAAAGGGCTATTTAAAATGATTCATCCGATTTCAACTGAGAATACTTCCGTACCTATCAACCGTGCATCAACTTGTCATACACCACATGAAAGAGGAAATCTCCGAGTTTTACAAGATCACCGCGAGAGGGCTCCAAAGTCACGCCGTGGCCTAGCCTAGCAACAAACAGTCAGTGTGAAAATGGCGTCCGCACAGCAGAAGGCGTTTTGTGTGTTGCAGTTTTCGAGCTCCACAGCTGGCCCCCTAGGTCGCCGGATCTTACACCGTGCGACTTCTTCCTTTGGGGGTACGTTAAGGATACTGTGTACGTGCCACCGTTGCCCACATCTTTGGATGAGCTCCGAACTCGCATTGTTACTGCCGTAGAGTCAGTGACAACGGACATGCTGGAGCGAGTATGGGAGGAATTCGACTATCGTGTCGACGTTGCTCGTGTAACTAGGGGAAGTCACATAGAGCATTTATGAGGTGAGAGACAAAATTTGGACAGTTTTTCTTTTGGTTGATGTATCACAAATCACTCTGTATTTGTAACATTAAAAAATATTCTCATTTGAAATCAGGTGAATCAATTTGAATAGCCCTGTATATATATATATATATATATATAATTATGCGGGTTGCTTCTACAGAGCTTCAATTTAATATTTAGTAGAAATCCAATGACAAGGAGAAATGTAAATGCCATGAAAAGTCTTCTTTATTGCGCAACGTTTCGAGCAATACGCTCATCTTCAGGCTGTTTAATAACAATGTGAAATTAAAATCAATATTGAATGAAAAACAAACAGAAATTTCTATAACCTATTCGTAAAGACAAATTTTAAAAGACTGAGAAAAGAGGGTTAAGTTCTAAGTTATACAGATTTACATATCAAAATTAAGAAGTTATTTTTAAATACATGTAGTAAATGTGAAATTAATACACTGGAAAAATTACCAATAGTACACTGGAACAATGGAGCTATCTACCTTACACAGCAATATCCGAGGCCGACTAATTTGAGCAGAGGAGACGGGAATGAAAGATGGCGAGGGAGATAGGGGAAGGAGGGATTATAAGGAATTGGGGAAGGAGGAGGGATCATAGCAGATTGAGAGGGACGGACGATGAGTCAACATTCAGACTAGGGGACAATGCTTTAATGAAAAGGGATTCTAAAATTCTTAGTGAGTTGGGACAAGTATTACAACCAAGAATTTTAAAATTGTCTAAAGTGACATCAATTTTGCATTTGATGCTATGTTCACGTATGCTGGAGGCTTCCTTAGTTTTTAAAATTTTACCTGTTCGGCCACTTATTCCCATATGCGAATAAAAATCTAGCCCTGAGAGAGCGAACAGTGCTGCCGATGTAATTCCCAAGGAGACACCTAGGGCAGGTAAATAAATATACAACACCGCTACGCAACGAGTCAGGGGTTCGATCCTTCGCTGAGAAAAAGCTACCTAAAGACGTTTTATTAATAAATATGATGCGGAAATCAGTATGATAAAAAAATTTCCTTAACAATTTTGTAAATTTAAGCTTAAATTCCTTATTCAAGGGACCCATTTCAGGTACCAGAAATATTTTATATCCTTCGGCACTGTAATACATGGAAGTTGAGGGCTATAAACATTATTTAAGAAGGATCTAATTAGTTTGTCTACTATTGAACAGGAAAACTATTATTAGTAAAGTATGATCTTAGATTATTAAATTCATCATTAAGTAAGGTAAAATTAGAGTCAAATTATATCCTCTGAACAGGAGAGTTTAATACAAGACATCTTATAGTTAAAATCAGTAAAACTAAAAAAATTCATGCCCAAACCAGTGAAAGTGGGTTTCCTATAAACTGATGTAGTAATAGAATCACCGTTTTTCGAAATTAAAAGATCTAAGAAGGGGAGGGAGCCATTTTGCTCAGTTTCCATTGTATACGTTATATTGGGGTGCAAAGAATTTAGGAAGTTAAAGAATTGTTGCGCTTGTACCGCATTATCAAAGACTGCTATCGAATCATCAACGAAGCGTCGATAGAAAATTGGCTTGAGATGAGTGGGAGATTGTCTAAAAATTGGTCTTCAAACAATGCTATTTCACTTTCAACAATAAGGTTTACCAACAAATTGATGGGTAGGGATGGGATCACCAGTCGGACCGCTAGCAGCTGACTTTTTTATGACTCATTTAGAAAGTGTAATTTTTTAGACAATCTCCCCTCATCTCAAGCCAATTTTCTATCGACGCTTCGTTGATGATTCGATAGCAGTCTTTGATAATGCGGTACAACGCAACAATTCTTTAACTTCCTAAATTCTTTGCACCCCAATATAACGTATACAATGGAAACTGAGCAAAATGGCTCCCTCCCCTTCTTAGATCTTTTAATTTCGAAAAACGGTGATTCTATTACTACATCAGTTTATAGGAAACCCACTTTCACTGGTTTGGGCATGAATTTTTTTAGTTTTACTGATTTTAACTATAAGATGTCTTGTATTAAAACTCTCCTGTTCAGAGGATATAATTTGACCTCTAATTTTACCTTACTTAATGATGAATTTAATAATCTAAGATCATACTTTACTAATAATAGTTTTCCTGTTCAATATGTAGACAAACTAATTAGATCCTTCTTAAATAATGTTTATAGCCCTCAACTTCCATGTATTACAGTGCCGAAGGATATAAAATATTTCTTGGTACCTGAAATGGGTCCCTTGAATAAGGAATTTAAGCTTAAATTTACAAAATTGTTAAGGAAATTTTTTTATCATACTGATTTCCGCATCATATTTATTAATAAAACGTCTTTAGGTAGCTTTTTCTCAGCGAAGGATCGAACCCCTGACTCGTTGCGTAGCGGTGTTGTATATTTATTTACCTGCCCTAGGTGTCTCCTTGGGAATTACATCGGCAGCACTGTTCGCTCTCTCAGGGCTAGATTTTATTCGCATATGGGAATAAGTGGCCGAACAGGTAAATTTTAAAAACTAAGGAAGCCTCCAGCATACGTGAACATAGCATCAAATGCAAAATTGATGTCACTTTAGACAATTTTAAAATTCTTGGTTGTAATACTTGTCCAACTCACTAAGAATTTTAGAATCCCTTTTCATTAAAGCATTGTCCCCTAGTCTGAATGTTGACTCATCGTCCGTCCCTCTCAATCTGCTATGATCCCTCCTCCTTCCCCAATTCCTTATAATCCCTCCTTCCCCTATCTCCCTCGCCATCTTTCATTCCCTCTCCTCTGCTCAAATTAGTCGGCCTCGGATATTGCTGTGTAAGGTAGATAGCTCCATTGTTCCAGTGTACTATTGGTAATTTTTCCAGTGTATTAATTTCACATTTACTACATGTATTTAAAAATAACTTCTTAATTTTGATATGTAATCTGTATAACTTAGAACTTAACCCTCTTTTCTCAGTCTTTTAAAATTTGTCTTTACGAATAGGTTATAGAAATTTCTGTTTGTTTTTCATTCAATATTGATTTTAATTTCACATTGTTATTAAACAGCCTGAAGATGAGCGTATTGCTCGAAACGTTGCGCAATAAAGAAGACTTTTCATGGCATTTACATTTCTCCTTGTCATTGGATTTCTACTAAATATTATATATATATATATATATATATATATATATATATATATATTAATATATATATATATATATATATATATATATATATATATTATATATAGTGGCGCTCATAAATATTTGTACAGAGAAATATTTCAGTTATCTTCGTCCTTATCTTTTGTACCATTCATACGATAGTTATGAAAATTTTCCCGTTCGTTTGTAGAAATTTAACATATGAAAAAATTAATTTAACTCCAACATGTAATGTAAAACATCAAAGAATTTGAGGAAAATAGAAAAAAAGAGTTAAAATGCAAGTTTTTGTACATTTATTTATAAAATTATTTAATACTTTGTGTGTCCATCTTAGGCTTGAAGAATTTAAAGTTGTTATCAGTAGTTAGAATGTTAGAGTTGCAGGAGGAGAATCGGAGCATGGATTGATTGGGAGAGGGGTCAGGCAAGGATGCTCCCTCTCCCTCGTGTTATTTAACATCTATGCGGAAGCAATGATAATAGAAGCACTCTCAGATCTGGAAGAGGGAATCAGAGTGGGAGGTAAATTGGTCAAATCTCTAAGGTTTGCGGATGACAAGGCATTTGTTTGTAGTACTGAGGAAGGTCTGCAAAGAATTGTCAATAGCTTGACAACAACGGCGGAAGAATTCGGAATGAGAATTAATGAGACCAAGACAAAGGTAATGAAAATTGCAAGAAGGAAAGGAGCACAAATGAACCTAACGATAGGAAATGGACCTTAGAAGAAGCTGAACAGTTTAAATATCTGGGAAGTTTATTAACCAACAATAGAGATTGCAATAAGGAAGTAATATCTAGAATTGGTATGGGCAAGGTAGCTTTTGAGAGACAGAAAAGACTACTTACAGGTAAACTCAACTTGAAACTGAAGTAAAGGTTGTAAAAGCTTGTTATGGAGTGTGGTACTGTATGGAGCAGAAACATGGACACTGAAAACAATTGAAAAGAAACTCCTGGAAAGTTTTGAAATGTGGATTTGGAGAAGAATGCTAAAGATAAGCTGGAGGGAACACCAAAGTAATGAGGAAGTACTGCAACAGGTGAGGGAGGAAAGAAGACTCATTAAGGTGATAAGAGAAAGACAGAAGAAATTGATCGGACATGTGTTGAGAGGAGAAGGATTGTTGGAGGTGATAGAGGGTAGATATGAAGGTAGAAGGCCAAGGGGAAGGAAAAGGAAAGCAATGCTGGATGATTTGAAGGCAGGCAGGAGCTACCATGAGATGAAAAGGATAGCTCAGGATAGAACACTTTGGCGGGACACATGAGTTGGACCTGCCTGATAGGCAGAACACGATGGATGGCTAGATGGATGGATCAGTAGTTGTTTGTTTATTGATTAGAGACTGTTGGCAATTCTGAATTCTAGAACACTCAAAACTTTATCAAGATGTAGACGACCTTGCAAGAGTTCAGAAAGTAGATGGACTGGAAAAATGGCTGCTGCGAATTCAGAGTGGCTGCAGGTGATATTTGTCAAACATTAAGGCTAATATCGATGTCCATCCCTCTACTGTACGTCGTACACTGAGAAAGAATGGTCTGCATGAAAGAGTTGTAATAAAAAAACCTCTGCTACGAAAAACGCACAAAGAAGCTAGTTTAAATTACACCAAGGACATCAAAATAATGGATTTGCATTTTGGAAGAAAGTTCTCTGGACAGACGAGACCAAATTGAATTATTTGGATACAACGAACAACGGTATGTTTGGTGAAAATCGAATACAGTAAACCCTCGTCCAACGCGGGGGTTAGGTTCCTCGAGAACGGCACGGTAGGTAAATTCTCGTTGGACAAACTTAATACCTTATGGGATAAATGGGGATACGTGAACGCGGCCGCGTAAATTCTCCCATTAATACTTAGATACGTAGATTTTTTATTCACACTTAAATGAATTTCCCTACCTATATTGTATATGAAATAAGAACATAATAAAATCATAAACATAATGATATTTACGTATAATAAATAAAAATATATTAAATGAAAATAGTACGTATCTTTTCTTCACTCTTTCGGATGGTGCGTATGGTAGACTCATTCACGTGATACTCGGGGCCAAGTGATGTTATGCTCATACCACCACGCAACTTATCTAGAATCTTTATTTTTTTCGGCTAATGTCATAACCTTACGACTTTTCTTCTCGTCACTCTCACTTGTAGATGCTTTACGTTTTGGTGCAATACTGCTATCTAAGGGTAATAGCAAAACCAGGGCAAAATACGACAAAAACAATCCAACACAACTACACTGAACTTAACGCGTTAGCGGGACTGCGACAAAGGGTGATTTGAGGGGGTGACGCGAGAAGGAGGGAGCTGCGGGAGTGTTGGAGAGTGTAGGAGAAAACACTAGAGCGCGCATTGGCACGCGTACAGTACTACTGTATTAGAGCGTGTTTGACGGACCGTGTATAATCAAATTTTCCGCTTTCGGCAAATAATTGTTCGCATTTATTTTTTCGTGTATAAGCAAATTCGCGCTGGACAAACACGCGTTGGATGAGGGTTTACTGTACTCCATTCGAGGAAAAAGAACATTGTTCCTACGGTTAAACATGGTGATGGTAGTTTGCTTCTTTGAGGAAGTTTTAGTACTTCTGGTCCAAGAAAGCTTGTTGTCATTAATGGAATCTCGAATTCGAATAATATCATGAAATTTTAGGAGAAAATATATTGCCATCAGTTCCGGAGTTGCGAATGGGTCGCAGTTGGGTACTGCAGCAAGATAATAATCCAAAACATATAAGTAAGAGCACCATGAAATGGATTCAACAAAACAATTTCAAGCTTCTCGAGAGCATAGTCAAAGCCTAGATTTCAATTTAATCGATAATTTATGGTTTGATTTGAAAAAGGTGTCCGCAAGAGAAACCATTCGAATCTGAATGAATTGTAAGAATTTTTTTTAGAAAAATGGGCTAAAATTTCCAGTGAGAAATGTCGAAATCTTGTAGAAAAATACCCAAAACGAATCATTGAAGTCATTCGAACAATAGGTGGATAAACAAAGTATTTAATAATTTTGCGAGTAAATGTACAAAAACTTCTGCATTTTAACTTTCTTATTTTCCTTAAATTCTTTGATGTTTTACATTATATGTTGGCGATAAACTAATTTTTTTATTTATTAAATTTTTCCAAACAAAACGCACGGTAAAATTTCATAACTGTCGTGTGCATGGTACAACAGATAAGGATCAATATAACTGAAATATTTCTCTGTACGTATACTTATGAACGCCACTATACAATATATATAATTTACGTTATTTTTAGTAGTTTTCAAAAGCCACTGTACGTTATACAATTATACACTCTAGATATTATTCATTGTTTGAAGAAAGTTATTTTAAGATTTCACATTAACATCATGTAGCGTGTGTTGGGATAAGTTTCGTAAAATGAAATTATATTTTCAGCCATGCTACCTCATATAATTACATCCCTACAGACTTTATGAGGGTACGTATCATGCCCTTCGTTAAAAATAATTACAGACCTATTGGTGTGGCCTCCTGGTTCTCAAAACTATTCGAGAAGCTCTTGTTTTGCTGACTAAATGATTCTTTAGCGAAGCCTCCTAATCAGTTTGGCTTTGAAAGATCTCACTCAAAGCATCTTTGTATATATGTATGTATGCATGTATGTATGTATGTATGTATGTACGTATGTATGTATGTATTTATGGAAATTGAGATGCAGTAATAGTAAGTCAACTATTTGCAGTTATTTTTTGGATATAAACAAGACCTACTGTAGAGTGAATCACAATATTTTATTTATAACAGTAGGGTGCCATTGTATGTACAGTATGTCCAAGTGTTTTGGTTCCCCATAAAGAGTTAGACAAGGTTCCTCGCTCTGGACTCTGCTGTTTAATGTGTATACTGATGGCTTAATTACTTCACTTAATGAGGGAAACGTAGGATCTGTATAGATAAGATGAGGTTAAATAACTCAATATATGCAAATTATATGGTATTAATGAGCACTAAGGTTAAACATCTGGATTATGCAGTAAAAATCTGTGAATTACAGCATATTCGTAGAGCCATCATAATGATCTCAGTGTTACTAAAATTGATATTATACTTTTGAGATCATACCAATATAGCAAGTACAATAATTTCATTATTTTGGTCATGTTGTTACCACCTCCTCTGAGTGATCATTCAAACATAAGAAAACAATATCGAAGTTTTTGTGTTGCACTAAACATGATTATAAGGAACTTCAGGTTCCTCACAAGTGAACCTAAAGACACTCTTTTTCGTGTTTTCTGCTCTAATATTTATGGAGAACAACTTTAGGCTAATTATAAAAAAAAGTTCTGGCAAAACCCTAAATTTGTTTTAGAGTGGTGCATAAGTTACCTTCAAGATGCTCAGATCCAATCCACACATCACAAACAAATAACCACAATGTCTCGAACCCCTCGAAAATAACTAGACGTGTTCACTACAGTTCAGTGACTTGAATGCAAGAATTCAAAACTCACATAATCTAGTTATCTAAGCTACTCATCAGTTATTTACTTTTTTATTTACTTTTCTTTAATTTTACATTGTCTGCATTTTTTTCACTCTTAATTCTTATTTTACACTCCTTTCTAAACTTTATACGAGATAGCCAATTAGCGCGGCCGGTTTTCGTCTGAGACCTGGAGCTTCCAGTCTGCAGTTTCTTTGAACAAAACGAAGGAGTAGGAAATAACGACGATTATCACTATTTACTGGTTTATTTTAATTAGGACAGTAATAATAACGGGGAAAAACGAATGTAAATTCAGAATTTAACACTGGATCGAGGAGAGAGCTTCTAGTGAACTTTAACTCACAATTACATCTTCACCAACCAAAACTCTCCTTTTCATAACAGACCGCGCTCGAGAATGACTTTTGGGTATGATTCTGGCCTAATCTCTCTTCATATTGCCAAATAGTGTTTTATATTTCAAATAATATGGTAATTTCATACAATTAAATCAATTTACCACACTCCACAAAAAATATCATTTTACTACACTCCAGAAAACATTATTAAATTTCCTATTTAATAACCAGTACATAACAGTTCATTTTTACTGTTTATAGTGTTTATTATTACTGCTTTAAGTGTTCTTTATTGCCGTTTTTAGGGTTCATTATTACTGCCTGTAATACAGAAATTATTTTTCTGCCAATAAAATTTTTCACTTTCATATTCATTTTCATCATCTGCATTTCAGTACTGATCACAGTATGAATTAACGCCACCATGCCCGAGAGAATCACCTCAGCACACTCGGAAGGGCCCCGTCCACGGAAAGCAGTAATCATTTTATGGGAAATCAAAGAAGTACTGCCTAAGGGCCTCCCAATCAGCGGCGCTAAAGTGCCAAAAGCACTCTTGGGAGGATCCAAAGGCCGAATTGGAGCGATAGAACAGGAAACAGATATAAAATTGTGGTCGGAGAAGGTCAACGGAGAAAAACGTTTGACAGAGTAAGAAGAAGGATGAGCGGTGAAAAAATAAATTCAGAATGTTTGGCCTATCTCCAAGGAGATCGGGGATACGAGTAGGGTGCTCTACAATCTGCTGTAGGTCATTCAGGATAGGAAAGTTGTAAACTAGTTCACCAGGGATGTTAGTGAAATGAGAGGAAAGACAGAGGTGGTGGTGAACATTGAAATCTCCTAAAATGGAGATTTCAGCAAAAGGAGATTGAGATAGAATGCAGTGCACGTTGGAAGTGAGGTATTCAAAGAATTTTGGATAGTCAGTAGAATTAGGAGAAAGGTAGACATTGCAAATGTATTTAATTTGAGCTTCGCATGTAAGCATGTAAGCCGTAGTCGGAGGATTCGAGTTCGGGAATACGAGAACAAGTTAGGTCATTGCTTACATATACGCAATATCCGCTTTACAGTATGATACGAAATCAAATCAATAATAAAAGGCTTCATGAGGAATATATAACTCAAAGATATGAATATTAAATATTTGAGTTTACTGCAGCTAAGAAAATTTCGCTATAATTCATAAACTCAAATCGAAATTGAAAGTAATATTTTATTTCCACAAAAACTGAAACAGAAATCGAAACTGATATTTTGTTTTTACAAAAACTGAAATCGAAAATCGAACTGATATACAGTATATGTCAGTTTCCCACCCCTGATATATATATATATATATATATATATATATATATATATATATATATATACATAAATAAATTTTATATATACAGGGTGTCCCAGAATTAACTATCTATTTCAATGAAATCGGACAAATTTTTAAAAACACACTTTTATTTATGTTTATCATGTTTAATGTGTTAAAAATGTATAAATTTCTAAATTTTTTTCATAATTTTATTTTCATAATTTTTTCATAGTTTTTCAGTTTTATTTTTAGAATGGCAAAGAGACTCTCCAAAAGTTAACGTGTGGCTTGGAATGACCAAATCCAAAATTTATGGCCCATTCTTCTTTGCGGGAGCAACTGTAACAGGTACCGTCTACCTTGATATGCTTCAACAGTTTCTCGAACCACAGCTTCTTGATGATGGCATTCTTGATTGTGTTTCAACAAGATGGAGCACCATGTCATTATGCTCTAATTGTTCGAGAATACCTCAACAGACGCCTTCCGAATCGGTGGATTGGACGTGGAGGACCTCGACCTTGGCCTCCGCGTTCTCCGGATTTGACACCCCTGGATTTCTTTGCATGGGGTTTCATAAAAACAAAGGTTTATCGCCAAAAGATCAATAGTTTAGCTGAACTTAAAGAACGCATCCAGTTGGCAGTGCGGGAGATAACACCTGAAATGCTTCAAAATGTGTTTCGCAGCGCTGAGGATAGATTTGAAATTTGCAGAGATACAGACGGTGCACATGTTGAAACTTCTCAATAAAGTTTTGACTTATGATTTATAAATCTATTTGTTTTTGTATCATAATTTAGTAATAAACACAAAATTATGTCAGTTTTTTTAAATTTGTCCGATTTCACTGAAATAGATAGTTAATTCTGGGACACCCTGTATATATATATAATTATTTATTTATATTTATATATATATATACACACACTATATATATATATATATATATATATATATATATATATATATAAATTTTATATATATATATATATATATATATGTATAGAAACGACGTAAGTATAGAGGAGTGTTCTGCATACGAGGAAGAGAAATAACAAACAAATGAAAAATAAGGCACCCGCCCGGGAATCGAACCCAGGATCTTCCGATTGCCGGTCAGACGTGCTAACCACTACACTACGGAGCCACGATAGTCAGAAGTTGTAATTCTCCTACATAGGGCAGAAACCAATGCCTTGAGAGGGCACCCTCGCAAATCGTGAATATGTACATTTAACTGCGCGGTCATTGCAGTTAAATGTACATATTCACGATTTGCGAGGGTGCCCTCTCAAGGCATTGGTTTCTGCCCTATGTAGGAGAATTACAACTTCTGACTATCGTGGCTCCGTAGTGTAGTGGTTAGCACGTCTGACCGGCAATCGGAAGATCCTGGGTTCGATTCCCGGGCGGGTGCCTTATTTTTCATTTGTTTGTTATTTCTCTTCCTCGTATGCAGAACACTCCTCTATACTTACGTCGTTTCTATACGTTAATATACTGCGCGGTCATTGCAGTTAAATGTATATATATATATATACATATATATGGGTATTAGCCATAGGACAGGGAAAGTTTTATCTAAAAAGGAACAGTCTGCCATTAGAAATCATTCTGTTAAGTGTAAAGTTGATATTTCCGTTAATAACTTTAAAATTCTTAAATCATTAAAATGTCCGTCCTCTCTCCGTATTTATGAATCTTTGTGCATTAAATTTCTGAACTCCAGCTTAAATATTGATTCTAGCTGTTACCCCCTTTATATTAATTAGAATGCCTACCAACTAAAAATTTTTTCTGTTTTTCCCCTTGACCCTGTCTCCTTTTCGCCTCAGTTGTTTGAGGATGTCAAGTGAGCATGGTATGTTTCGTGCACTTTTGCGTTTTTTCATTTAACTTTTTATTAGTGAAGTTTTTAACTAATTTGTTTGAATGTTTTTAGTTTTAAAGTTTTACTTTTATCATGTGTTATTTGTCTTGTATATAATTTTTAATTTTTGTTTTTGGCTTATGCTTGTTTTACGCTTTTTAATTTTTATTCTTTAAGTGGTTTTATTCTGTGCTATGAATTAGTTTGTTTTTGACATTCGTATATTTTTTTTTTTTTGTCATGCATTAATTTCAGCTTTTTATTTATTAGGCCTTGAAAATGGGTAGAGTTGCCCGAAACGTCGGCTGCAGCCAAATATAATGACTTTCTTGCTCTACGTCTTCGTTTTTATCCTAAATGTAAAATTACGTCTCCTTAGGAGGGATCCTATTTCATATGTATATATATATATATATATATATATATATATATATATATATATATATAGAGAGAGAGAGAGAGAGAGAGAGAGAGAGAGAGAGAGAGATAGATAGATATATATATATATATATATATGTAACGGTTTTTTCGCGCACACCTACAGGTCGCTACAATTGGTGTACATGCAGTTTTCACCATTCGATGCGTCTTTTTATTGTGCAGTGGCCATGCTAAAAAAAATTCCCTAACATAATTCCTTCCCCCCTTTTAGGGGTACAGTTCTTCCCATGCCTGTACACGCATTTTTTTAATTTTTCATTTTTAATCATAATTTTAGCACAAAATAAGTTAATATTTACTAAACAATTAATGTCATTCGATTCACAAAAGATTTATTTATCGATTCAATTTAAAAAAGTACATATTTTTTAAATTCATAAAGAACTTTTTGCAAAAAACTAAAAACAAACATGCATTTTTAAAATTCAATGATTTTTATACAAAATATTTTGATATTTGTTATAATTTTAACATTTTTCGATTCACAAAAGATTTCTTTATCGATTCAATACAAAAAATCACAAAAGATTTCTTTATCGATTCAATACAAAAAATTACATAATTAAAACGGGCAATTTAAGTAAACACGAGTTTAAAGTTAAACGAGCCACACTCGAAATTATTTACCGTGACTTTTGTGTTTTATTACTGTGGCTTTTGTACAAATAATTTTACGTATACACAAACAATTTGATAGGATATTGATTTATCATTCTATTTTTTAGTTGTCATAGAAATACGTTAATTAAGTTATCTGATTAGATGCGCTTTTATAGTTGAAGATCATTTTTAGAATATTATTTATTTTCCCCACTTTAAAATATTAAAAAATTTCTATTAGGTATCCTAATATCATTATACCTGTCGCTGTAACTAAGAAAATAGCAATTACTTTCCATTTTATGAAAATTTCGGACCCCCTAGGCCTACAAAACCAATTTTCCCCTTTTCTTTATCAAAAATTGTTGATTTTCGGAAGTCTTTCGGTTATAAATTTGTACCAGTCTATTGTTTATCTATAATAATAATAATAATAACAAAAAGGCGTGTGTGTGTGTGTGTGTGTGTGTGTGTGTGTGTTCCAGCCATCAGCCATAACTCCAAAATGGAAGCAGTTACAAACATGAAACTTCACACACATATTGATTAGGTCCCGAGGTTGTGCACGTGGGTGTTAATAAATTAAATAATTAATTTTAAAACATTAAATGACGTATTCAAGCTCATTACGAAACCTATGATAAAATTATTGAATACCCGGTTAGGTTCATTGACTGCCAGGTTAGGTCATCTGTACGCCCTTGACGATTGGTTAGGTTAAGTTGTGATATTTTCGTTGGCTTTAACGAAAATATCATGACTTAACCTAACCAATCGTCAAGGGTGTACAATTAACCTAACCGGGCATTCAATTAACGTACCCGGGCATTCAATTAATCTAATCGGGCATTCAGTTGACCTAACCGGCCATTTAATTAACCTAATCGGGCATTCAGTTGACCTAACTGGGCATTCAATTAACCTAACCGGGCATTCAGTTTACCTAACCGGGCATATATATATATATATATATATATATATATATATATATATATATATACAGGGTGTCCGAGAATTATCTGTACAATTTTTGGCTGTTATTAAAAGTCAACCATGAAGTGTAGAAATTCCAGTGTTGTCCCATTTTACAGAGAATCTCATAAAGTTTTTTCGGATACTACGTTTTGACAAGTTTTTTAGAAATGTACGCGGGTGACAGACATTGATGATTTAAAAGCAAGAATCACAGCTGCTATTGAGCGAATTGATGTGGATATGCTGCAGCGTACATGGCAACATTTGGAGTATCGATTGGATGTTTTGCGAATCACTAATGGTGCACATATCGAATGTTTGTAACAACGTTACTTTAATAAAAGAAACTTTTGAAAATACAGATTCTAAATAATCTTGTTTAAGAATTTTACGTGTGTTATCAAGAATTTTATTAAAAGATGAAATTGTACAGATAATGTTCGGACACACTGGAATTTCTAAAAAACTTGTCAAAACTTGGTATCAGAAAAAACATAATGAGATTCTCTGTAAAATGGGACAACACTGGAATTACTACACTTCATGGTTGACTTTTAATAACAGCCAAAAATTGTACAGATAATTCTCGGACACCCTGTATATATATATATAGCGTTCAACATCCACCCCGGCAACGCTATTGATGCACTCGAAACAATGAAAACTATGATTTGGCAGGCCGCAGGGCCCCGAATTACTGTCGGTTCAGTTATTTGGTCAATAAAACTATAGAAATGAACGCAGTCATGAAAATCTTAAGCTTCAAATCCGAGCTCATTGTATTAAGATTTGTGAAGCTTTAGATTTTCATGGCTGCGTTCTTTTCTGTAGTTTTATAGAATGAATAATTGGTTTGCCAGTAACTGGAAGGCCGCAGGCACCCCAATTACTGAGGCCCAAGGTGAGAGGAATAGGAATGATATCCAGATAAAGGGCTACTGATGTTCAAAATAAAATACGCAGTAGGCCCACAATCCAGCCGAAGCACCGCAGATCGAGCAAAATCGGCGCCTAGCGCCGACCTTTTGCTAGTAATGACTATTTAGTAAGGAAAACTCACAAAATTATTGTGAACTCAAATAATTACTTATCCGCATTTTCTTTCTTAAGAATCTGTTTACGTGTTAAATATTTCCCCCCTTATGATTTGTGGTTATATAAGAGCTGAGAGCTAACGCTCACAAGAGACGAGACAGTAGCAGCGTACGACACAGCTCTGGGGCCGAGGAAATCGGCCTATAGAGCAGAGAAATAGAGCTCGAACGTATTTATAGAACTGACTATATCTCTTCTACAATAAAAACTGTATAACCAAATCATTTCTAATTATTACAACCCATCACCTTTTTGAAAGGTGATTTACCATTTGGGTAAACTGACTGGGAAGAGATGCGATTCCTCAGTCCTCACCCTGGGAAAGATGACCGCTGACCCCTGACAACATAAAAACCTGATGTGAAAACAAACTCACAGATAAAACGGACGCATTTTTCCATAATTTTTTTCCACATTAGAATAATAGTGCCACAAGTTTCCCGGCTACGTTTTAATTAATCTGGTATTCCACCGTTTCACCTGTAAAATGCTTTGGGGGAAGGGGTTGTTACGCTGATTATGTTAGAAGATTGAAACGAAGAAGTCATCCGAAAAAGAAGATTGTTGTATTCGCCTAGAGAAGATTTGCTAAAGAGAGACGATTTTCTGAAGAGAAAACATTAAGAAGAACAAATAGATGAAGAAAGAAGAAGACGACAAGAAGACGACAAACGAATGCGGATAAACGACTACAGTCGGAGAATCAAGAGACTACTGATGGAGAAGATTACTAGTGGACCATTATAACGCTTCACGACTACAACAGAATGATACAGGAAACGACTACACGACTACAGAGGGAAATCGACTACAATAATTAAAATATAAGGCGAGCAGAAATTCGCATAACGAAAACGTGTTTCAGTCCGCGTACTTGCATGCGTGAAAGAAACATTCCGGAGATTGATAAAAATCAAATAAATTTATGAGATTAAATAAAAAAGTCATACTACATATAAATTTTTTATCATATTAAAGAAAAGGAATATTTACATTAATGATTCCAATCGATAGCTCTTATCATTAATTTCTGTGGGACTTGCATTCAATATGGTGTAAAATTTATTTTTGTTATTTTAAGTACTAAAGTTGTTAAATTTCACTAAAGCAATGGAACATGGGAGAAGTTTAGCGCTTGACATATTACCAAATAATTATGGTACTCGGGAAAAATATTTGTTTCGTTTCAATTTTTTATAATGTAAACTAAAAAAATTGGGTATAATGAGAACTAGTCCAAAGAGCGAGAGACAGATAATGATTATAATGATTGCAACGATGAATTTAATATTGAGAGAGATTATAAAATCCTCTATCATATCTCGTATGATAAAGATGGGATACTTGTGGAGGAATTGAAATTTTGGGAGACTCTCAATAAATTCTCTGTGTCTGAGTCTGACGTAAATTATGTTTGTGGGTTGCAAAGCATGGAGGGTTTTCATTACAAACCTATATATGCTTAATATGAAATAATTCATTCTGATGTAGAAAATGAATTATGTTATGATGATTAAAACAAAGAAATTCCTACACTTTTCTCTGAACTGATTGTTGTTAGTGATAGAGAGAACTCTTAATTACGAATATTCTTTCATGAGAGGGTAGATGAGAACGAATATAATAAATTATGTTATGCTCATTCTGAAGTTGAAATTTACGATTTCGTAGCGTAGTATGTGCGCACTGAAAATATAGAAAATTAAATGATTTACAAATTTTATTTTAATTCTGATGTAGAACTCTGCTATTCTGTGAGGCTGCATGGTTCAGTTTATCACAAGAAGTGCAACGAGTATAATATGTTTAATAATATAGAGGTGATATGTCTGAAAATAGATTTAAAAATGAATTTTTAGGTAAGGAATACTTAATTTTCGATGGTGATTATGCCGTGAGTAAGTCGGTACGAAAAACTAATAATGATGTTGCATTGATGAATGTTGACGAGCAATGCAATAAGAGCGATCGTGGAAGCGTTCTGTTTTATTATACATGATGAAAATATGAAAACAAATAATGAATTTAGTAATATAATTTCGTGTGGCAGAGCGGCTAAAATGCGAGAGCCTGCTAACGATACTGTTGCTGGGAATAAACAAATAGAAAATTTTAATAGAAAAGTAAAATATATTCTTTTGGGAATTAGGAATTTTTTTTTACCCTAGTTTTGGGATTAGAGATGGATTTATCCCTAGTCAGGAAATTATTGAATTTCGGGAGGATGTTGCCCCAGAGAGTTTCAGAAAATAGTGTATTTAGGAAAGTTTTGTCCCTTGCGAAGTTGTATTCAGGGATGTATTCAGGGATGTTGTTACTAGTGAAGTCGTTTAAAAAATTAATGTATTCAGGGATGTTGTTTCTCCTTGTAATTGAAGGTTCAAGGTTTCTTTCTGTAAGCAAAATTCAATCTTTATTAGCAAACACTGTTCCTTTATTTTAGTAAATTGCACACACACGCACTCTTATTCGATGCCTTTTTCAAACTCATGCTGCCTGTTTTGGCTTTAAGAAAATTCAAAACACACAAATGGTCAGTATTAGACTGACTTTGGCTCAGGACATTGGCTCATTGCGGTGCAACTAATGATTTGATGACATTGGCCCATGTAGCACTGAAAGAGCAGCTGATTTCGAGTTTAGTCCTACCCTTATCTCAAAAAATGGATTTTTTTTACATTGGCCCTTCTAGCATTCAACCCTAGAATGTAGAGATGTGTTTGCCCGTTGTGGTTTGGTATTTGAAAACAATAATTTACCCGAAAATAAATCGGAAGCGCCGTATCGCAAAAATGTTTCGTGTTACAGTGGGACTGTAAACGAAAAAAAAAAATCTAGGGTTGATAAGGATTATCAAACGTCTGGTAAGGAAGAAAAATCCAGGGTTGATATAAAATATTAAGCGTCTGGTAAGTTTGCAGTAGGGACTGCAAACAAAATAACAAATGAATGTGTAATTTATCCTTTATATTGTCTTGACCTGGAAGTGTACCGGGATTTTGTTCAAATTGTACAAGAAGACGTGGCAGTAATAACTCTCTTGAATAAAGAAAATATTTATGATAATGTTCAATGTTTAGATGTTAGTTTCCACACTGATAAAATTATAAAAGTGCTTGAGGGAAGTAAACATGAAATTAAAGTGAGGTGCGCATGAAAGGAGATAAAGTGTTTGTGCATTGTCGTATATGTTTCATGTATATATTTCTTAAAAAATAGTACAGCGAATATGTTTTTATAAACTTATAGCCCTTAAGGAATGTAAGTACAGGTATGTGCGCCTGAAAATGTAGTTTGCTTGGAGTGAAATTTGGACGAAAACGATCAAATGACCTTTTATAATTGTTAGGAAAAGCTGAAAAGAGATAATTTGCATGCGTGGTGGGTTGCTTTGTATTAAAATAAAATCTAATATAAAGCAATTTACTGTGCGTGACAATTGTTTCTTAAGGAAAATAAGGTACGATATATTAACTGGAAATTTTATTTGAGTGACTTAATTAATATTTTAATTGTTACGTATAAGTAATCTAAATTAGTTTTACGTGAAGTAAAATTTACAGATAACGAAAATATTTAATAATCATGATTAGAGTAATTATAATGATCAGAATAATTAAATTTCCTGTTATTGAGTATTCACGAGTTATGGAATGGGAATTTAAGAATTTTAGGAATCAAAATGGGAATTTTAGGAATAAAAAGTTGTGGTGAATAAAGTAGTGATTCGCATTCCTTCATTTATAATTCGTTGTTTACTTTATTTTTTATTCAATTTCTCTTTATCCTTCATCATTCTCTTCGCACTCGCTTCGCTGCACGTTATAAATACGAGTAGACGTGGCCGTGGGCGCCATTTTTATATTTCCGAATAATGCAAAAGACCGGGGGATTAATTATACACTTAATTTACACTTTACTGACTTTTATTTATTCTGAAACATTTTTAGATAAACGGGGTAATGCGAGGGGGGAATTAACATTTTAGTTGGAGAGAGACAAAAGAATATTCTAAATTTACAAAAACATCGTAATACACAAAAACACATTAAGCCCAAGGCTGTCCTATGACTGGAGCTCTTGTGCATTTTTCCGCTGGGGCAGCTTTTCAGTGTTGCCAACTAGTATTTTATAAACAAACCATTATTTAACGTAATTACATTTCTTATTAAATATTATTATCTTCTTTATTAAACAAACAATATTAATTTCTTATAACCAAAACATTTTAATTCTTAATTAGACATTACTACAAAGTGGGAATTTAAAAAATATGAAGAAATAGCCTGATATAATATAATATAGCATAATTTAACATGATGTAGCATAGCGTATCATAGCATACTTTATTAGCATAGATTCATGAAAGCAATGGGTAATAGAGATTTTTAAGGCATCCTGTTCACAGAAAATGTAAAGACCTGAACTTACGTCTTTAGCAACGTAGTAGAAAACAGTTTAGCTATTTTTAAAATTAAAATCCATCGGATCACCTGAAGATCAGGGCCCCCAGCCTTCTTTAGTTAGCCTTATAAGGCTAACTAACGAAAATATCACGACCTAACCTAACCAACCATTAGGTCAACTGTACGCCCTTGACGATTGGTTAGGTTAGGTCGTGATATTTTCGTTAGTTAGCCTTAAAAGCTAACTAAAGGAGGCTGGGAGCCCTGATCTTCAGGTGATCCATCCTGTTTATGTTTTCTATATGGTTTCGAACCTTCATCATTGCTTAATAAGTTATATTATTATTAGGATATCAAATTTTTTTTAATAAACTCCTATCCTGTTTAATTCTCAGTGTTACGAAATATTAACCATCATTCAGAACAATTCAGCGTAGACTGTTTTCAAATTGATTTATTAATTTTCAGATGATTAATTTTCTGTTGTTGTATTTAAAACAACTTATTTATAGTTGTGAGATGAACTTGATGGATTTTAGGAATTTAAAATGTTTTGGGCTTACTCTTTCAAATTTAATGATAAGTTATGCGGAATAGCATGATTAAAAATTGGGTTTGGGATGAATAATAGAATTAACTAGTCATACATATAAAGAATTAGCCATATTAATTAACTATAAAACATATGAGAACGGAACAGTATTCTTCCGGAAAGTTCTCTTTTTCTTAGGTTTAGATGGGACTTTATACACGATTTTCCGCAGGGAAGCTTGCTCTCCCTCTGATGTCATGTATTGGAAGGCAACGAAGTTTTGGGGTGCCGAGTTCTATCTCAGATGTCATGCGATGGATGTCATGCATTTAAGGAATGCTCCACGATTCCTGAATACTTAAGTTCGATTTCAAATGTCATGCGATGGATGAATAACAATATAGAAGCCAACAAACTTCGCGAAATCTTTAATGAATATAAGATATTATGCGAAAGAGACAGGTTTAGTTTTTTAATTTAATCGTTTATACGAAGAAAGGACGGGAGTGTAACTGGAGTAAAAATGTTGGGAAGGGACAAACACAATCGTATTGTTAGAAGCACTCATTATCTATGGGAGTAATTATAAAAGTTGTACCCCTCAAACTTTTATAATTGCTCCCATAGATAATGAGTGCTTCTAACAATAGGATTGTGTTCGTCCCCCCCCCCCCTCCCCAACATTTTTACACCAGTTACGCCCTTCAGAAAGGACACTAGTAGTATGGACGCAAAAAGAGAGAGTGCAATGCAATTGCAAATGTCGATCAATGTTCCAAGAGTGCCGGCACCAGTGCCAGCCCCTTCGTTGCAAGGCACCCCCTAAAAGGGGGAGGGGGTTGTTGCAAGAGCAACAAGGGTTATGAAACTTGGAGGCGGAGGTATCCCCCAAGAGAAAGAGAGGAGAAGGAGAGAGAGGAAGAGAGGTGTTCGCTTGACAGGAGCCAAGCGCATAGTAAGGCTTCAGCCGAGCGCCTGTCGTCTTAACATGTTGCTAATCAGCCAGTTGGTTTAATTAGCCAGTGCCTCCAGGCATTATCAGCCAGTTGGCAAAGTGTATACTTCGTTTTGGCACGTACACACGAGTCTATACGCCCATAAAATATTACGCACACACGATTATGTGCGCCGGGTTCGAGACCCGGTGGCGGCGCGTCCCTCCACGGTTGGCAGATAAATGGGAAACCAGGGTGTCCTAATGATCCGTGTTAAACTGTAGGTCTAAGGTGGAGTGTAAACAGCCTTTCACGATTAGTAGATAAAGGGGTAACCAGAGTGCCCTAGCAGGGATCCCTCTCTCTCTCGCGCTCTCTCTCTTTCTCTTATATATATATATATATATATATATATATATATATATATATAATATATATCCCCATTAAACCGTACGTCTCGGGTGGGATGAAAAGTTTGGCCTTCGCCAGAATGAACAATTCGGGCCGAAGCCATCGAGAGTAAAGGTGAGCCTATATACTGTATGTACAAATCTCTCTCTCTCTCTCTCTCTCTCTCTCTCTCTCTCTCTCTCTCTCTCTCTCTCTCTCTATGCGTCTGTGGGTGGCGACGGGTATCGAAAGGTCTCAGGCAAGAAGGTTGCGAAGCCGAAGCCTGAGACCCCAGTTGCCCTTGTCAGGACCTCCAACCGCTTTAGTCTCCTCTGCTCGAAGGAGGAAGACACCGTTTTGATTGGGGACTCGCAGATCAGGGGCCAGGAGAAGTACTTTGCTTCTGCAAACCGGGACGGGAGGAAGGTAAGGTGCTTACCTGGGCGGGGAACGGCGCATTTAAGGAAGGAGGTAGAGAAGCTGCGCGTGGCTAGTCGGAGGACTGCGATCGTTGTCCACGCTGGTGGCAACGACCTGTTCCTCAAAGGCGGTAGGGTATGTCTTACAGAAGGGATCATCACTGAGATCATGTCTCTTGCGGATGATCTAAAACTGAAGACAGACAAGGGAAAGTTGATGGGTATTTTACTGCGGATGAATGCCAGTGACCACGCGCTCAGTAAGGTCATTGGCATCAACGAGATGGAGCAAGACTTGTGCGTCCCGCTGGGCGTGAGGTTTATTGACCCCTTCGACGCATTTTCGGGTAGGTGGGACCTTTACCAGAGGGATGGTGTCCACCTCAATGACAAGGGTAAAGGTGTGCTAAGCACGCTGCTCGACCAGCACCTATACAGAAAGGTGAGGTCGAGCACGGGGAGAGATGACGGGCCCCCACCGAGGAGAGATGATGTTGAGCCGGTGACAGACGTACCTTCAACTGAAGGGTGCGTCCAGGTACAGGTGGGTGACCCTCCTTCCAAGTTGGAGGGTGCTCAGGCTCCTGCGGAAGTTGCCCCCTCGTTGCTGAAGGGCTCTTCAACTCCTGACAGCCCTGGCTGTTCGGGAAATAGGTCGTGCGTGCTAGGGGGCGGTCAGAATAGGGAAGGCTCCCTCCGTGCAAAGCTTTTTAATGCTAGGTCGATTGGGAATAAGTTTTGCGAGCTACAAACGCTCTTAGCATCAGAATACCAGGATATCGTTGCTATCACCGAGTCCTGGATTCATACTGATAGTAGGGACTACGTTGGGGAGTTCGAAATTCCCGGGTATAGAATGTTTCGCAAAGAGCGCACACGTGGGGAGGGGGGAGGGGTACTAATATACGTGAGGGAAACGTTGAGTCCTGTTGACTGCCGGTTCCGGTCGGAACGGCAGCTGCTTGGCGTCGATCTGAACGTGGGAAGGACGAACTATAGGTTAATCTTGGTGTACAGACCTCCACATCTCCTCGAGGAGGATACAGCCCTGTACACCGAACTCCGTAGCCTGCTAGGGGAGAGGGTGTGTGTAGTTTTATGAGACTTCAACTGTCGCTGCATAAAGTGGGAAGACAGGACTGCTGATGCTGAAGGGAGGAGGCTAGTTGACTTTGCTGATGAGAACTTCCTCACTCAGTGGATCAATGAGCCTACACGAGGCAAAAGCGTTCTAGACTTAGTATTCACGACCGAAGACAACCTTGTCACTGGCCTCACCGTTGACGAATCGTTGGGCGGGAGTAATCACGGTCTGATTAGGTTCCGTGTGTGCGTCCCTCGGGTGAAGCGTAGTAACTCGAGAGGCAGTAAGCTCGATCTACGGCGGGCAGACTTTGTTAGCCTCCGGGAGAGCGTAGGTAAGATGGGGTTAGAAATCGGCGGCGATGTTGAGGGAGTGTGGAGTGCATTCCGGGACGAGTTTATGGTACTACAGTCCGCTGCCATACCCTCAAAACCGGTCACCCCTGCTTCAACGCAGCCTAAGTGGTTCAGTCGTGACATCGCTTCGGCTATCCGAAATAGTAAAGTAGCGTATAGGAGGGCGAAGGCCAATCGTTCCCATGAGAACATTGAAGCGTATGTCCGCCTGTGTAGGGAAGTGAAGGCGAAGATTAGGCTAGCGAAACGTAACGAAGAACTACGGGTGGCAAGCCTCTGCACGGGGAACCCTAAGGAGTTCTTCAGTTATGTTAATAGTAGAAAGCTCATTAGAAGCATGAGATCCGTTAAAGGACCGAAGCGGCGTTCTGCGGACCTCCGACGCGGACATCGCTAATGTGCTTAATGAGTACTTTGCGGGAGTGTTCACCAGGGAGGACACCCGCGTCATCCCTGAGCCAGGCGTCAAGCACAAAGGTGCTGGCCTGGATAGTGTTCGATGTACCGCGACAGTCGTTGCCGATAGAATAGACAAACTGAGCGCGTTTAAGGCTCCTGGGCCAGACCAGTTTCTCCATAAGAGTGTTGCGGGATGTGCGCGACCAGGTTGGCTCCCCACCTGGCTACAGTCTTCAACAAATCGTTGGAGACGGGCCAGGTGCCTGGTGACTGGAAGGAAGCCAACGTGACCCCTATCTTTAAGAAAGGGGATCACGAAAGTCCAGGGAACTATCGTCCCATTAGTTTCACTTCGGTTGTAGGTAAATTATTAGAGGGGATAATAGCGGATAGGATCGTTTTACCATTTGGATTCCTACAAGCTGCTTGGGGACTCCCAATATGGGTTTAGACGTCATAGGTCGTGTCTCACCAACTTGCTTGAGTTTTTCCACGTCATGTTAAGTATGATAAGAGTCAGTGCTGGGAAAGTTCCGCACACCTTCCGCACCTCCGCACATTCGCACTGTTCGAAAGTGCGAAATGGTGTGCGGAGGTGCGATGTGTGGTCACCTCGGTACAAAGGTGCGGAGGTGCGGGTGCGGAAGGTGTGCGGATTGGTCCGCACACCCGTTAAATATGGTAGTAAAGTTATTGAGATATTGATAAATGTAAGTGCATATACATAAATAAGTAAGTATTTTTCACATTTGTTACAACTTCAAAGTATATACTATATTAAGTATTAATATAAAAGTATTAATATATTAATGGAAACATATATTTCCTTGCGATAAATGTTTCTATATGTAAATAGGGTGCGGGTGCGGGTGCGGTTGTGCGGAAGTGCGCAAACTTAGAGGTGTGCGGAAGTGCGGGTGCGGAAGAGGCTAAAGTGCGGGTGCGGAAGTGCGGGTGCGAACCTCCCATTTGGTGTGCGGTTGCCCAGCATTGATAAGAGCAGGGCGATTGATATATGATACTTTATCTCGACTATCAGAAAGCCTTTGATAAAGTACCTCACCGCCGGCTAATGGCGAAAGTCCGCGCGCTGGGTATCGGTGGGGAAGTAAGTAGGTGGATTGAAAACTGGCTGAAGAATAGGCGGCAGAGGGTTGTAATTAGGGGGGTTAGTTCGGGTTGGGCCTCGGTCACTAGTGGGGTTCCTCAGGGTTCCGTTTTGGGGCCGCTGTTGTTTATCATTTACATAAATGATATCGACGGTGGCATCGTCAGTCGGATCGCCAAATTCGCTGATGACACGAAGCTTGGGGCCAATGTTGGGACGCCCGAAGCGATCGAGGAACTGCGTGCGGACCTTGGTAGGAAGGAGAGTGGTCGGAAAAATGACAAATGCCGTTTTACTTGGGTAAATGCAAAGTGATGCACATTGGCTACGCCAATCCCAATCGGACTACTCGATGTTGGGGAGTAATATCGAGGCGACTGATTTGGAAAAGGACTTGGGTGTGCTAATTAGCAGCGACCTTAAGTCTACGAAACAGTGCGTAGAGGTGGAAAAGAAAGCCCAGAAGCTGTTGGGTTATATCAGGAGGCAATTTCAGTTTCGGAACGAGGAGATTGTGCTCTCTCTGTACAATTCCCTGGTTTGGCTGCAACTGGAGTATGCTGTGCAGTTGTGGTCGGCCACCCTCAGGAAAGATATTGAGAGGCTAGAGCGAGTGCAGGCGAGGGCCACAAAGTTAATCGCTTCCGTTAGGCATATTGGCTACAATCGACGCTTACGCGCCCTGAACTTGTTTTCGCTGGAAACTCGGAGGCTACGCGGTCAACTCATCGAGGTTTTCAAGCTCTTACGCGGGTTCAACGATGTCGATTTTAGAAGCATGTTTAGTTTAAATGATAACTAACTCGCAACAATGGTTGGAATTTGGATTTGAAACGGTTTAGGACCAGTGTGTGTGGGAATTACTTTACGTATAAGATCTGTGACACGTGGAACAGGTTACCTTCAGAAGTTGTGAACAGTACCTCTGTGGATCACTTCAAGAAAAGGTTAGACCAAATCTTGCACACTACTTGAGGGTGTAGAAAATTTCCCCTGGCACCCGTTGCCATTGGTACCTCCTCGGTATGGGCCGCAAGGCGTTTTGAGGTACTTCTTTTCCTTGTAACTCCTTGTAACTCTCTCTCTCTCTCTCTCTCTCTTTCGCTCTCTTTCTCTCTCTCTTATATATATATATATATATATATATATATATATATATCCCGTTAAAAAGTAGGTCTAGGGCTAAGTGAAAAGATATTGAGAGGCTGGAGCGAGTCCATGCGAGGGCCACAAAGTTAATCCCTTCCGTTAGGCATATGGGCTACAATCGACGCTTACGCGCCCTGAATTTGTTTTCGTTGGAAACTGGGAGGCTGCGCGGTCAACTCATCGAGGTTTTCAAGTTCTTACGTTAAACAGGGTTCAACAATGTCGATTTTAGAAACATGTTTAGTTTAAATGATAACCCAACTCGCAACAATGGTTGGAAGTTGGATTTGAAACGGTTTAGGACTAGTGTGTGTGTGGGAATTACTTTACGTATGAGATCTATGACACGTGTAACAAGCTACCTTCAGAAGTTGTGAACAGTTCTTCTGTGGATCTGTTCAAGAAAAGGTTAGACCAAATCTTGCACACTATTTGAAGGTGTATGAATTTTTTCCTGGCACCCGTTGCCATTGGTACCTCCTCGGTATGGGCCGCAAGGCCTTTTGAGGTACTACTTTTCCTTGTCACTCCCTCTCGCTCTCCCTCTCTCTCGTTCTCTCTCTCGTTCTCTCTCTCTATTATATATGAAAAGTTTGGCGTTCGCTAGCATGAACAATTCGGGCCGAAGCCATCGAAAGCAAAGGTGAGCCTATATATATGTACAAATCTCTCTCTCTCTCGCTCTCTCCCTCTCTCCCCCTCTCGCTCTCTCTCTCTCCCTCTCTCTCTCCCGCTCTCTCTCTCCCTCTCGCTCTCTCTCTCTCTCTCTCTCCCTCTCGCTCTAAGTTGGAGTGTAAATATCCTTCTACGGTTGGCAGTTTTATATTCTCAAGGCATGAACAATAGAAGGACATAAATATGTTTGGATATATATATATATATATATATGAATAGAAACGACATAAGTGTTAAGGAACGTTTCTGCACACGAGGAGGAGAGATAACGAATAATGAAAAATGAGGCGAACCGCCCGGGAATCGAACCCAGGCGGTTCGCCTCATTTTTCATTATTCGTTATCTCTCCTCCTCGTGTGCAGAAACGTTCCTTAACACTTATGTCGTTTCTATTCATTTATATACTGCGCGGTCATTGCAGTTATATATGCATATATATATATATATATATATACACAATTATGTTAAACAGCGTTCTGTTCGAGATCACAAACTTCGGCTTAATGACCAGCAACCCGGAATATTCTGTCATTTTTAAAAATTTATTTATTGTATCGTTCGCGAAATCTGAGCCCAATAGACTTTTACAGATGGGAGAACGGGCTTCGCGCACTGTTGAATTTTACCTTTATGGATAATTACCTTCCATTTTCTAGTTTTATATTTCAGAGGAAATAAATTTTTCCGAATCGATTTTAGATAGGGCACCATAAACCGATTCACAAACCAACCTCGTTAAGTTCCTCATATAAATGCAGGCTTACCATACATTCAATTCCCCACCAACTCATCGGGGCAGAATACAAGATCAAAAAACAGCGCATTTCCCTCTCTCTCTCTACGAATGGAAATATTTGAGACGCCCCAGATTTCACGGGGAGGCCAATCACAGCCCTGTGGGTGGAGCCCAGGACCTCTGGTTGGAGTCTAGGAGGGCCTATGCGTTACCCGCCCAAAATTCACTGATAGCCAATAGGAAGCTCGTGAATCGGGTATTGTGGGATGATCACAATCACGACCCCATTTATAAAAGGGGTTACTTTCATTTCAGGACCTCATTTCAGTAGTTTTTTCGCTTAGTGCTTTTTAAATACTCCCCACGAGCCAAGAATCGCTCTACAACTCTCCCGAATTGTTTGAAGATAAAGATTTCTACCCAACGGCTGCGCTCCACCTTTTCAACGCTGTGGACCGGAATGAACTTCTAACCACGCAGACTGTTACAGAAATTTGCGATAGATTGCAAGGTCCAACAGACACCTCATTTGAAATGTAAGTGATTAATTTGCGATTATATACATCGTTTCATTCAGTGTTAAATAATTTTTAAAATTCGTGATAAAGCGAAGTGAAAGGAAATCTGTCCAGAGGTCGAGCTAACCTAGCATGGCCTAACCAGATATAATATAACCTAACCTAACCTAGCTTTATTCTGAGTTTTTCTACAACGAAAAAATTATTCCCAGGACTCTTTCTCGTTTATAATAATATACCGTAGCCTAACAAAACTGAACCTAACCTAACCTATCACAACTGAACCTAACCTAACCTAACACAACTGAACCTAACCTAACCTTACACAATTGGACCTAACAGGGATATAATATAACCTAACCTAACCTAACCTAGCATTATTCTGAGTTTTTCTTCAACGAAAAATTATTCCCAGGATTCTTTCTCGTTTATAATAATATAACCTAACCTAACACAACTGAGCCTAACCTAACACAATTGAACCTAACCAGGACATAATATATCCTAGCCTAACCTAGCCTATATATATATATATATATATATATATATATATATATATATATATATATATATATATATCGGCCCAGGCCTCTTTATCGTTTATAATAATATACCCTAACCCAGCCTATATATATATATCAGCCCAGGGCTCTTTCTCGTTTACAATAATATAACCTAACCTAGCCTAACCTTGCATTACCTAGCCGGATATAATATAACCTAACCTAACCTAGCTTTATTCTGAGTGTTTCCACAACGAAAAAATTATTACCTGGACTCTCTCGTTTATAATAATACAACCTAACCTAACCTAACACAATTGAACCTAACCGGGATATAATATAACCTAACCTAACACAACTGAACCTAACCTAACACAGTTGAACCTAACCGGGATATAATATAACCTAACCTAACCTAGCATTTATCTGAGTTTTTCTACAACGAAAAATTATTTTCAGGTTTCTTTCTCGTTTATAATAATATAACCTAACTTAACACAACTGAACCTAACATAACACAATTGAACCTATAACTGGGACATAATATATCCTAGCCTAACCAAGCCTATATATATATATATATCTATATATATATATATATATATATCGGTCCAGGAATCTTTATCGTTTATAATAATATATCCTAACCTAACCTAGCATATATATATATATATCGGTCAAGGGGTCTTTCTCGTTTATAATAATATAACCTAACCTAGACTAACCTAGCATTACCTAACCGGATATAATATAACCTAACCTAACCTAACCGGACATAATATAGCCTAACCTAGCGTAACCTATCCGGGTATAATATAACCTAACCTAACCTAGCATAGAAGGTCAAACTTTTCACCCCACCCTAGACCTACGGTTTAACGGGGATTCCATCACCCAGCGTTTTGCCAATCATCTCTTAATATAACCTAACCTAACGTAGCATACCCAGGCACAATTAAACTTTAATTTTACTTAACTTTATTTAATTCAGTATGAACTAATCATGTTAACTTCTCATTAAAGGAGCAAAACGAAACTTGATCGTGTTATAGCTACTTTTCGTTTTGATGAAAGGGGAATAAATGATATGGATGCTTTTACCGCACAGCCAACCCAGCGACCTGAATACAGAGGTCGAGGTAATAGCTCACATCCTGTCCAACGAATGCCAGGTCATCGAGGAACTAATGTAAGTATTTTTGGGGTTAAGAACAAAACACATTGTATTTTCATTTAATTTATTAAGTAGTAGAAAACATGTATAAAGCGGAACCAGTGTTCATTAAATAAGTCTTAATGGCGACAAATAGGCCTTTACACAATATAGATACACACCTTTACACAATACAGCGGGTGCTAACATATGGGAACTTTTTAATTTGTTTGCATACCAACTCGTCATTCATTTCAGTGTCTCACAAATCGAATAATTTTAAAAAATTTATAAATCCCTTCCCACGTGACATGTGCATAAGAAATAAGAGGCTGTACATGCCGCATTAGGGTGTCCCAAACTCATAGGGGGGCCAAATATTTTTTCAGGATACAAATCCGCTCGTGTTGCGCTCTTTTGATGTTTCCCATTAGAATTCTTCCTGTAAAATTTCAGAGAGATCGAAGGAAATTTAAAGGTCCCGAACTTTGAACACTTTATTTCTCCTCTTAACTGAAAGGCAAATTAACTGAAATATTTCTCTCAAAAGTTCCATCACAAAGATGATTATACAAAATAAACATGTATTTTAATCTTAACACACAAACAACAATTTCAAAGCATCACATTTATGCATTTTATTGATGTTTCCCATTAGAATTCTTCCTGTAAAATTTCAGAGAGATCGAAGGAAATTTAAAGGTCCCGAACTTTGAACACTTTATTTCTCCTCTTAACTGAAAGGCAAATTAACTGAAATATTTCTCTCAAAAGTTCCATCACAAAGATGATTATACAAAATAAACATGTATTTTAATCTTAACACACAAACAACAATTTCAAAGCATCACATTTATGCATTTTAACTAAACACGTGTTTCATGAGATCCGTTTTTGTTCCCTTCCGGCTCACATTCCGTCGGTGTGAGTGGACAGTTCGAAGGAGGAACTGGAGGTATTCTTCATCACGGCACAGAGGTTTGCTTGTGTATTTCTCAATGAGGGCGATGCCTCGCTCTGCTGCATCATTGACCACCATCAGTTCTGCAGCTCGGCTCTTTGCCAGACGGTAGTTTTCGTCAGTAGGCCATGTTTCAGGGTCTTTGGTGAGGAACGTGGGCTCAACTTGGAGAAACTGGAAGAGTGTGGTGGATCGACTCGTCACCCACGGACTTAAACGGCCATCCACTTGCAGTCCCTTGCCTTGGACCCGTTTGAGTCCTTTCCCAGGGCGCTTTTTCAGGTTAGCCGTCATGTTACGCTTTTCATTGTCGTCAACTCTGTCATCAAACAGTGCAAGACAGATTAAGTCCTCCGAGATATACCACAGATGACGGAGCACAGCCCGGTAAGCTGTGTTTCCAACGTCCTTGTCAGGGTAACCTACAAGAAGATTGCACAGCCTAACGTCATTTTTGGGAGATTTGATGGCGATGGGAGCCTCGTGCCAGTGACGCACGTATACAAGGCTCACGAAGAGAGCCATACGGCGAACCCCTTGCAGTTCTTGGAGACGAAGTTCGGAGAACTGGGACTGCAGTAATGCTATTTTCAGGCAGTAAATAGCTTTGGCCATCCATCTGGCCTGATGGTAAGCCCCTGGAGGCCGAAGCTTGTAACGTCCTACGTCGTCTCCGAGGTACAAGAGGCTCAGTCGAAGAAGTTCTTCATAATCCTCTCGAGGATGATTACCACTTCTTAGGGCATCGCGGAGATAGTCTATTACCTCAAGCCGCATTTGTGAAAGGCAAGCATTGTCATTTATGAAGGCTTTAGCCACCTCGTCCTTGTCAAATACATCCAACTGACAGTGGTTCATTGATGGCCAGGCCTCCTTGAATCTCCTGAAAAGTGGGATTTGAGGACTTGGTGGTGTTCCTAGGCACACGACGAAGACATCCTTGAGAATCACTTCGTGAACGTGATGACGGCAAGCAAACCATAAAAGAGATCTTCACAATGCCGCTTCCAAACGCGCACACGCACCTTGCACTATCCCTGTGTTTGATGCCGTCGTGTCAAACACCATGCCTATGATCTTGTCCTCAATTCCGACTAGGGTGAGCGCTTGATGGACTGCGCTTGCCATTTGCTGTCCTGTGCCGTCTATTATTTTCGGTGCTCCTAATAGCTCTTCCACACCATCCCCAGTCACCACAACAGCAATCCGATCGACTGACTTACCCTCCTGTTCGATGTCAGTGAGTATCTTTGTGTCCCAGTGGATCTGCAGTCGAGGTGGAAGCTGCTCGAGGTGGCCAATAACATTGGTCCCTATCATTGTACGGGCCTTTTGTCGGAAGCGGTGAACCGTGCTCTTTGATGGAACACTGTAAGGACCGAGAGCTAGGGATTTTGCAGTCGCAGCAAACGCTGATGTTGCCTGTCGAACAGAAAGGCCCTCGCGATCCCAAGTTGCTGCCAGGTCAAGATCACTCAGACTTTCTTTTAGTCTGTCATGTTTGGGAGCTTTCGAAGGTTTAAGTCCACAAGTGACGGCTTCGTTTCCACTGTCAGCTGACGATGTGCTAGAACTGCTGTCGGTAGCCTCTTCTGTGACTCCAACAGCTAGAGCCTCCTCCGTTTGACGCCGGTGTGCCCGCTCAAGAGCTCTTTCCCTTTCCTGTCTTTTCATTGTGGCTACATTATATTTTCTATATTCACCTCCCATGTAACTCGTATGTCGATCTGCCCTTTGGGAAATGAGGAATTCCTTGTCTTCAAGAGGGATATCTCCCCGATCCAGAACGTCTGAGCCGGCGACATCAAAAATATCCTCCATATCAGCCAAGAATACATCCCGCTGCATATTGTAAGTCATTCCAGTCTTGTTCTTGTTTTTATGCAAATTTCGATACCTCTGAACCAAAGCTTTCAGTTTAGTCGAGGCATGAACGGAGGTTGTTGCCAGATTCGAGTTGGCTCTAGCCCAGATTTCTAATACAGCCGATATTACAGCCTTGACACTGTTAGAATCTGTCTTCTTTTGGTCGCGGGTGATGGTAGAAGAAAAGGAGCAACACATCCATATTACTTGGTAATCGAGATTTAGCCAGCTCTGCTATCGGAGACCTTTCAAGAAGCCACAACTTGATGTTTGATCTTGTCAACGCCATAATGATCAATTCTGAAAACCAAAAAAACGTCATCAAACGTCGGGACCTCTAAATATCATCTGATCGAGTTGAAAATCACACAGCCAATGCTTTAGCCCAAACCACATCCGGGCATGACACGAGTGGTCAGGTCGTGTTAAGAAAGAAAATTGGGACACCCTAATGCCGCATGTTAATATCCTTGAAAGCGATACGGGTTCCATACAATCTCAGGTACATGTATCTGCTCGATAAATTGTACAACTACAGGATCATTCCAGGGCTCAGTGCCGAGTGAGTCAAAATAGTACATTCTTTCCCTATTTTTAAAATAGATTGCAAACCATTGAATACCCTCATCCCCCACAATGTCGGTGTTCACGATAATCCCGTACCAGTTTCTCGTAATTGACAATTTCAATATTTCATTCTTCGCAAACACGCCGATAAATTTGGAGCGTGTGAGTCGATCACTTTTTATTACTCTCTGGAGTGTATTCGCGTCCATTTTAAAAGTCTGTGACCACGTTCCTGAAACCGTCAACTTCTATTAGTGCTTGTGATTCGAGGTACACGAGTACACCAATAGGCGCGTCTATAGGGTTCGCAAATTCCAACCTGACTGAGATATTCCAACTCTGTTGTTGACTTAAGTGTGTATTTACGTCAGCAGACAAGTCAGGCGTAATATCAAATGAATAAATGTTAAATTCTTCGAAAAATTCTTTCTGCATTACGCCAAACCCAAGTTCATCACATGCACCTGCATTATGAGCAGAGCGGGAACATAGCGTCTGATGAATAGTCCGTAATCATAGTCCCTCCCAAAGCGATGCCATTTACGTATAGAGTTATATTTTAAAGGCCGAAATTCTCAAATTTAAAGGCACCCTTTTTATATTTTCCATTCGTCGAGGCGTGGTCCTGCATTCCAATTAATATCCTTTTAGGTAGAACTCCAAGGGCCACGTTTTCTAATTGCTTCGAGGCCAACCAGGCGGGCACCGTGTATAGTTTTATCTGTACCCTGTTAATTGGGTATTTTACTGTGGCGTGTATTAAGTCTTTCTCAATTTCTATTTGTTTTGGAGAACTTAATTTCACACGGCGTACACGCAGATACGTCACCATGATGTGAATCACAACGGGTTTCGCGCCCTCTTCTTGATCAGACCCCAGATTTATGCAGATCTCAGGAATCGTGCAGGTAAGCTTCAACTTCATATCCACACCGTTCATAAGCAGTTTCTCCTGGAATGTGAAATCTGTATGAAGACGTCCAAAACATTCGTATATCTTTTTTTTAGAATTTTAAAATTTATCCTTTATGCCATTTTCATCTTTAGTATGGTAATATCCCTCGGCGGTTAAAAAGGTGTCCTTCGCTTCTTTTGAAAAGTTGAGGACATTTTCCAAATAGGCTCGTAGGTGGGAGTACCCCGTTCCTGCCGAGATGGTAACCTGGTTTAAATACACTTCACACTGGCTGAACATGGAGTGTAAAAAGTTGGTTTCAGGGTATGCAGAGTAACAATCATCGCAGTCCGTTCCATCTGAATGGGCTATACGCTGTTTAGCGTACATGTGCATGCAGCTCGGGTCAAAAAAGTAAGGGCCTGAGCCTGGTATCACGAATTCCATAGGGGCACTGGGAGAACTAATTGTGTTTAATGGGTTAATTGTAATAAAGTCGCTATGCTCAATAGAGACCTGAGTGGGGGCCATATGAAAGAGGGACAGTTCCGATTTACAGCATTGTGAACTACACGGATGGATGAAACGTGCCATGACGAGTCAGAAATAGTGCCACCTCTCTCGACAAGTAGTAATCAGCCTATGATTCGTCAGAGTAGTGTCCTCAGCTTATATTAGTTAAAAAAAATTATCAGCCATAAGCTTCATACGCTTAGAGCACTTCTTTTTTTATTTCCTTTTACGTTTAGCGCCACGTGATGGTAACCCCTTCTTCCTGGCAGCTCTCATCTTTCCGCCACCACGCATTTTTCTCTTTGCATCTTTGATAATTTTGTCCCGTGTACGTTTTAAATGTTTTTTCAGAGCTTCTTTAGGTTTAGTTCCATCCATTATGTCTTCTGCCGCGTTAAAACCTGTTTGTAACGCCTTCCTCCCGAGGTATCTAGCACGCCTCTTCAGCAGTGGGACAGCGGTGCGTAGTATGGATGAGAAATTGGATCCAAGCCAACTCCCATGCTGATATCTCACTCCTCGATAGACTGTGAATGGCCTTCGGGTCATTATAAACGACGAAAGTGTAGGTTCACTGTTAAGCTCCCATCACCGAATGGGAAATTTTTACCCTTAATCGTTCTTATATGTATATCGAGATGTTGGTTAATAGATTAGTCGCAACATTCACATAATGGGGCTTATCATATGTAATGCTCAAACTTTTCCCTCTGTGGTTCGGGATGTGTGCAATGCGCAGCAGGCGCGCCTGGGTGTCCCCAACAAATTGATGCTCTACGATATTGCTGTAAATATAGCACATGTCTGGGGACGGAGAGCTTTCATCCAGTTTCTCCATCCTCAACTGATACATTAAGCTGGACAAGTCATGCTGTGCCTCGTGAAAGGTATCTCTTTGGAGAGCTGCGCTATATCGGCCCTCAGACACAATTGTGAACAGCTCTTTATCTTTAATATTTCTACTAAGCGTTGATTTTAACTTCAATGAGCAGGAAGACGTGTCTATGTTTACGACTTCAAAAAGTAAATCGTTTGTCAGGTACGACTTTTCAAGACTCTTGTTTAACCCCGTCACAATGTCCATGGCTGTCATAATGGCCGATTCCTAGCGATACATTTGTGCTATAGTATTGCACCTCACCAAACAGGACTGATCGCATAGTATTGTCTAAGGTTATGTCTAATTTTTCGCACTCATCGATTCTTCCAAGGATCAGAAATATGATTTGCTCATTTTCAAGAGTTAAAAATTTGGCGACTAACTGGAGTTTACATAAACCCACCTCATACGAATATCGCTCCAATTCAATGGGTCCGTGGAGTACTATCACAAAGTTGGCAAGGGTATTGTTAGGATATAGAGAGAAAGAAGAAGAGGAGGGGAGTGTAACATAGAAGTCGCTAGGCGCCATGTTGCATACTATTTAAGCTTCATTATTGCGGCAGCTTTTATATAGGTGTTGAAGCTTTCTGGGTAACCCAGCCATTTCACCAGGTACATTTTTCTCTTTCCTGAACCTTTCCTAAAATTTTTTCAATTTTAAACACACTTTTTCCTAAATTAAATGTCACTTTCTGCAACTCCTCGCGGTAAAAGCCTCCAGTGACCTCTTTCCCATTCAAATCTTCAACGTAATACATCATTATCTCGCGTTTACGTCTCATAGCACTAACTTTAAAAATCTCACGTGTCCACCCTTGCTCAAATCCCTTCGCGAATTTATTTCCCGAACGTGCTGCATCTCTTCTCACCTCTGGACGCGTACATCTTTCTAAAACTTCGTTAGGTGCTGTGCCAATCGTACGGTGGTGTGAACGGTTGTATGACGACGCCAATGAACCGAGAACGTTTATATATCTGTATGTGTTTTTATGTGTAAAATAGCGATGCATGCGTTCCTTTATGGTACGTTGAACTCTTTCAGCTAAAGAGGCCTTATGTATAGAACTGCTAGTGTAGTAACTGATATTAAACTCTGTCAGCATGTTCTGAAAAGCGCGACCTATAAATTCTTTCCCCATATCCGTACAAAAATAGCCAGGAACCCTTTCTTCTTTTAACATCAACGTTTTGGTCGCTTTAGCAACTGTTTCAGGCGATTTATTTTTCAGTGGAATTAGCCACAGATATCTAGAGAATACATCTATTATGAATAGGATGTAGCGGTATCCGTCATTATACACTGAATATCTTTGCATGTCTGTTAAATCCGCTTGCCAAATAGAGTCAATCGAATCCGCTGTTGTCTTGGCCGTTTTAAACCTTTTTCTCACCGGTTTATGAAGTGTATAAGCATCCTTCCCGCAAAAACGCTCAACATCTTTTTTCCCTACTCCGTAAACACCTCTACAGTCTATTAACGCCACCATAGGAGGCGGGGTTAGAAATGTCATAATAGCGTTTACTTAATATGTTAGCCATTTGCGTATTTTAGAGACACGTGGATAAGGTTGGCCGTTTGTTCTCTTCTTTCTCTTCTTCAGAGACGCTGCTGCTGGGGCGATGGCGTACTCAGTTGTGACACATGCGAGACTTGATCCAGGTCTTTTAACCTATTCAGATTACCTATCAATGTTTTGGGGACATTTATTTGTTGTAGTCTTGCTTTAATATGCTTCCATCCTGTTGGTGAGGGCCTGTCCCACTTTCTCACCAGATCATGAACAATATCAACGATATTGGATCCTTGTACCCTTGTTCCTTCAACAATGACCTCGCCTGTATCGGCCCACTGTATGATGGGGTCCTCACTCAATAGATTATAAAGACTTAAGCCTTTATTCCTCAATGTATGTGGGAGACTGTTTTTTACACATGTTCGATGTGTTGTGTTCCGTTTTCTTTGGTTGGTCATCTCTAACGTCGGGCCCAGGTCCTGTGTCGCCATGCTCAGCGCTACTCGCGCTGTGCCTAATAACCACGGGGAGCTCTGTCGGATTCTTATAATCTTCGTACTCATGAAGAAATTTCTGCAAAGCCTCTTGGTACAAGATCCTTTTCTCATCAGGTGACTTTTCACTGTTTAATAGGGCTAGCAACTCGCTTTCCATTCTTTTAAGCCTACTTTTACGGGTTCTAGAGCCGTGTCTGGAATCTTTGAACTTTGCAATGAAGCATACACCTCGTGCGGAATCACTACCACCTTCTTCATTATATTAATCTAGTCAGTAAAGGACCCAAAACTGAAAATAAGATGGGTAGGAATGATCCCCCTCTTTGTACAATAATTCGATTTTTCTTACCCACAGTTTGACTTTTATGAGCGAGCGCTCGTATTATGTTTTTGTAACGACGTAAGCGAGCCTTCTGAGGGGGCTTCATTGGCACATTGCATTTTATAACATTAAGATAGATTTCACAGATGCATTTTAAAAAGTCGGAGTCGATATTTTTAACAAACATCTGTTGCAGTGCCTGGGGCAATCGTTGATAGATTTTTATTAATTCACGATATTTCTTCAGCCTATTTGTCATTCTGGAATATACACTGTTTCAAATTCGTTTGAGAATATATTCATTTTTAGAAGCACCCTAAACGTGTTTCGCGGGTGAAGGTCACAAAGCAAATATCCATAACGTTGGCTTGTGGCTTCTTTATAAACCTCCAAAAATTCCTTACGCTGATTCGGGAACATTTGATTGGCTTGTACCCCAATTTGTGACACATCTCTACGTTGTGCAAATAAGACTAGATATTGTGTATTTAGCTGCACATCGCGCATGTATCTATTTTTGAAAAATAGATTCTGGTTGATGAAGAATACGCTTATGTTAAGATGGTGGGAGAACACTGTAAATGTCTCGGCAAACGTTTTATCCATTTCCAACATGAGATCGTCAATTACAATAACTGTATGCTCATTACCTTTTAACGAATTAACGTATTAGACACCCTTGTGGAACAAAATTTCATCTTGGTACTCGTTGAACACTGACTGATACGTCGAATAGCACCATTTTACTTTATGCACAAATTTTGAGAACATCTCCCCCTTATCTTTAATGATTTTAAGCATAAATACAGTTTTTCCACATCCTGTAGGGCCAGATATAATACATGTGGAGGGCCTTGTGAACCTGAATTTTTCTACAGATACCATCTCTAACATGTCACACCCCTAAGTGGGTCATTTACAAAATATTACAAATTTTGAGTGCTGTTCCTTCTATTTTGGTTTTCTTCTTCCACAGAACCCTGAATGACGACGATGTACAGCACCCCATCATCGATATCACAGACGAACCCGATGACCGTGCAACTACAAAACCCTTCCCCGCTGACGAAGCCTCACCAGCGACACCTGTAACATGCGACAGTTCAAAGCGGAAGCATGATGAAGAGCCCTCGACGTCAGGTATAAAGCGTGCCAGGAATTCGCCGGTTGTTAGACCCCCAGCAATAGAGCCCCAACCCTCTACGTCTTAAGACACAACCCCCACAATTGTGCCTTCCTCAAATATGCCCCATTATTCAGTTCCGGGTACTTCCTCCACAACAGCTTCTCATACTGTGAAGGATGGTATAACATTCGAGTTGGTGCGCACCGCTACCCCCACCCCTACCCTGACTAGAAATCGGCACGTGGTCAGGGTTGACCCTGGATTCCTGTATACCAACGGTGTTGGACTGCGACGCGTAGTTGAACGTATTGTGGAGTTTGCCCTTCAGATCCGCGACGAACGTGAAGTGAAGTCCGGACGAGGTTATCCTTCAGGTTCGGGTCAGATGAGGGGGACGATTTTTGGGTAGTAATACCGTTCAGACGTTTGGCGGCTGTAGACATAGAATATATCTTGGGCCGTATAATGCAAGCCTCTCAAAGTAGTACATCCTTCAATATGGACAACTTCATTGTAGATATTGACAGAGTATTCCGGGTTACGGGTCATAGTGCCACACCTTATACTCTTAATTTAAATTCTCCGGTTATTTACAGAAAGCATTTAAACGTCGATCGTGGTTGTGGTTTTATAGCAATAATCTTAGCTCATATGTTCACTGTACTAAATACTTGGACGCAAAAAATTTGGCTGCCCACGGTTGTGCAGCGTGCCCGTAAACTGGCTTCAGATTGTAAGATTGAGTTTGAGTGTAATATTGGTCCTGAAGACCAATATTTCCGAGCCGGAAATGAATGCACGTATAGTCGTATTTGGAATGGATGATCGTCGTAGGACTGTGTATGTTTTTAAAAGCAGCGTGAGAGATCGCACGCTTAACCATGCGAACCCTCGAGTCGTTAACTTTGACTCGTTGAAGGATCTAGTATGCTTGGAAGATGAGGGTGACCAGCCACCCCAACTGACTGTGGGGACGAACAATTTTCGGGCGCAGAAACTGGGCCGTGTGAAGGAACTTAGGGGCAAGAAGGTATGCCGTAACACCTATAGGAACCGTTACCAGGTGCCTGGTACCTATGATACCGTACCCTTTGGCTACCTTAATCCTTGATTGTATTTATATATATATATGTATTGATATGTTCATTTATCACGTATGTTTGTTTCAATTTAGGTTTCATTTTCTCCTTTGCGTGCGTGCGTGTGTGTGTACAGTAAAAAGCCAAGCTCCGCCAACTGTAAGATCGGCAACGTGACTCTTGCCACTACCTGAGCATATCTCTATCCCTGCGTGCTCAGTTGACCTCTGCATACCCTTGAGCTCAGACGTGTACTCTCCCGCGTAGACGAAAAATAGTAATGGCTACCTTTAATATTGCGTGGTCAACGTTTATAAAGTGGTATTCGGCAAAGTGCCAAGATGTGGTGGATACTGAAAAACTCCCTATTCACCCCTCCTTTGATACTTTTAAGGCTACATTGAGCCGTGCGAAGGACCAAGATGTTCAAATACTCTACGGGTATTCTGGCGAGGGCATTGTAGGATTTCGTAGTACAAACGATGTATTGAAGTATGTTGTAGACCTAACCTTATAAAAGCTCACATATACCGCGAAGTAGAAGAAACAACACGTTCAGAAGATAAGCAACGGTTATGGATAGTGAGTCTTGTTGATGAGTGGTGTAACAAGCGATATTATGTCATGTTACATCATACCGACTATTCGTACCCAACGGTTGAGAATGTAAATCTTGTCATCATGGAGAATCTTAAGTATTTTTACCGCTATATTAATATATATCATGACGAGGTTTGTAGTGAGGTTGTGGCTAATGGGCTGTGTGAGTTTTTAACAGACTTCAGAGACGAGTATCAATTGTTAAACAAAAAGGATAAATATGGGCATATGTTTCTCTTAAATAGTGCACCGGATTGTGAAGATGTTTAGTTTGTGGATATGAACGTCTGGTGAGTGATAAAACATTAAAGCCGGTATTGCTTCATGTAGCGGAAAATTCTGTTTGTCCAGTATAATGGGCACAAGTGTTCGAACAAGCCTGTACACGCTTCAGCAGTTTATAGTGTGACTCGCTACCCCCAGCGAGCTACCCACCCGTGTACCTCACCCCTCCGAAACACACGAGTTCGAACAAACCCGTACACGTTTCATCAACGTGACTCACTCCGCCCGTCGAGCCGATCCGCCCACCTGTGGCTCATAGTCATCTCAGAGCTTGAACCGACTAGACGTGCGAATACGATGGAACTTCCTTTGAGAAGCATTCTCAACGCCGCGTACGATGTGTCCGTGACGAAGTCATTGCGCGTGTTCAGGCGTGAAACCGGTACCATTAACTATGTACTTGAAACGGTTTGCAGGCAAGCAAACTCTGGTAAACGTAATGTTATTATTTAAGTGTTGAGGCGATGAATAGAGTCTTCATGATAGTTGAGAAGTGTGGAGAGGACCGTTATAAAATACCTGCAGGTGTAGGTACAAGAAGAGAGCAGATTAGTGATGCCCCCTCATATGCCGTTGTTTGCACGTTGTGTATAAACAACGATCAGCCATGCATTGATATACGACTGATATGGAAGAATGCATCTGATAATAACGTTCTTGTTCCTACGCGAAACCGTTTCATCCTCGACAGAATGTTTGAAATCGTCGGATTCCGCAAGCTGAAGCCTATATTAGACGCGCCTGTTACGGATATGATTTATTTTGACATGGTTCTTGAATACGCATACACCGCTCTGCTCGACAGATTTATCGAATATAGGAATGAACAAGGCGAGAATGGTCTAGAGCTGGATGCATATTTAAAAGGCAGAGCTGGGCACTTGCGTTTTTTTGCGGTACTGCGGTACTGCGGTACTACTACCGCACTACCAAACCGGTACCGCATAACGCAGTACCGCAAAGGATCGCTGAAAGTACAGCAGTACCGCTACCGCATTCAAATTTCCCGCGGTACTTTCCGCGGTACCGACCAACACGGTAGTACCGCAGTACCGCAAAAAAAACCGCAAGTGCCCAGCTCTGTTAAATAAAAGGTTTAGACTCTTCGAAATATCCCGAACTTTGGTACAAAGCACTTGAGCGGTACAGGGCAGAGCTTGCCTACACTGTTCACCCTGAAGAGTTGTATCTCTATATAATGAGTAGCTGTCGTTACGACTTGAAAGATTATTTCAATTGCCGCTATGCAGATTGAAGTAGAGTTCACGATTGAAAAGCTCGGGACGGTAAGAAAAAACCCTCGATTGGAAAGGAGTGTTTATAAACTTGTATTTAATAATGATGTGGTTAACGATGATCTCTTTGTGCGTGCTTTTGATTGTATTCTATCCGTGTTTAAAGATAACTTGCCAACCGAATGTAAACTGGGCACAAAAATAGTATTGAACGATATGAAAGCCAGTTATGTCGAGTATAGATATCCGTATAACTTGAGCGGTGAAGTAATGCTTGGACGGTTTTACCGTGTAGTGCGAAGTAATAATTATGTGAATATAGACTCGATTACGTGTGAGTTTCGCGTTTTGCGGCGTAGAACATAAAGTATTTTGATGTATATTTATTTATTTAATTATTTAATTGTGTGTATATATATATATATATATATATATATATATATATATGAATAGAAACGACATAAGTATTAAGGAACGTTTCTGCACACGAGGAGGAGAGATAACGAAATAATGAAAAATGAGGCGAACCGCCTGGGAAACGAACCCAAGGCCTTCCAATTGCCGGTCGGACGCATATATATATATATATATATATATGTATATATATATATATATATATAATATATATATATATATATATATATATAAACGTATATATATATATATATATATATATATGATGAATAAAACCACGAAGGAAAAAAGAAACACAAATGGGTGCTCAAGCGCTTTCGTCTAATGACATCCTCAGGAACACTCATATATATATATATGTATATATATATAAACGTATATATATATATATATATATATATATAAACGTATATATATATATATATATATATATATATATATATGTATATATATATACAGGGTGTCCGAGAATTATCTGTACAATTTTTGGCTGTTATTAAAAGTCAACCATGAAGTGTAGAAATTCCAGTGTTGTCCCATTTTACAGAGAATCTCATTAAGTTTTTTCTGATACCAAGTTTTTACAAGTTTTTTAGAAATTCCAGTGTGTCCGAAAATTATCTGTACAATTTCATCTTTTAATAAAATTCTTGATAACACACGTAAAATTCTTAAACAAGATTATTTAGAATCTGTATTTTCAAAAGTTTCTTTTATTAAAGTAACGTTGTTACAAACGTGCACCATTAGTGATTCGCAAAACATCCAATCGATACTCCAAATGTTGCCATGTACGCTGCAGCATATCCACATTAATTCGCTCAATAGCAGCTGTGATTCTTGCTTTTAAATCATCAATGTCTGTCACCCGCGTATTGTACACAAGATCTTTGACGAATCCCCAAAGAAAGAAATCACAGGGTGTGATGTCGGGAGATCTAGCCGGCCAATGAATTGCACCTCCACGGCCAATCCACCTGTTTGGGAATGTCTCATTCAGGGACTTACAGACGATCAAGGCCCAATGTGGCGGTGCGCCATCTTGCTGAAAAATGATGCGTGGATGCAGTGCTTCCAATTGCGGATAGACAAAGTGTTGCACATGTCCAGGTAGGTATTGGAGGTTACTGTTGTTCACCGAAGAAAAATGGTCCAATCACGCGATCATGTAACAGGCCACACCACACATTAACTTTAGGACTGTCTCTGATGTGCTCTTCTATGCAATGTGGATTTTGTGACCCCCATATGCGCACATTTTTGTTTGTTTACCTTGCCTGAAACATGAAAAGTTGCCTCGTCCGAAAACATGATTCTTGCCAAGAACGCATTGTCCTGGTCGACTCTGTCAAGCAGAGTCATTGCAAATTCTTTACGGGAGACCTTATCTTCTTGCGTAATCTGTTGCAAGATTTGCAACTTGTAAGGATGCAACTTCAAACGTTTACGCAAGACATCATGCACTGTCGAACGAGGTATCTGTAACTCTCGTGATGCAATTCTTGTCGACTTGCGTGGACTGCGAACAAAAGCCTCTCGAATGCGCTCGACATTTTCAAAAACGTTCGAGGCTGCCCTGCTCCTTTCTTATGCTCTACACTTCCAGTTTCCTTAAACCTTTTATACCAAGCTCGTATGGTTACTCTTGATGGAGGGTTTCTGTTGTAATTAGTTCTAAACCTTCGTTGAACTTGTGTATCTGATTTTGTTTCGATAAACCATTCAACACACTGTGCTTTCTCCTGTGGATTCATTAAGGATGAGGGGTGTGTATGAATATCTGAAAAAGAAAAAACTTGTCAAAACTTGTTATCAGAAAAACTTAATGAGTTTCTCTGTAAAATGGGACAACACTGGAATTTCTAAAAACTTGTCAAAACTTGGTATCAGAAAAAACTTAATGAGATTCTCTGTAAAATGGGACAACACTGGAATTTCTACACTTCATGGTTGACTTTTAATAACAGCCAAAAATTGTACAGATAATTCTCGGACACCCTGTATATGTATGTGTATATATATTTCCTGTACTAATACGCAATTGATTGTACGTTTCGTATATTATTATTTTCAATATATTTAATTATTTAATATAACTTGTATATATATATATATATATATATATATATATATATATATATATATATATATATATATATATATATTTCCTGTACTAATATATTGATGGTTATACTACAACGCTTTGTATATTTTTTATTATATATTTCTCATTCGTATTTCTTCTGCTATTATTATTTTTTTATCATATATATTCCATTGTATATTTATTTTGATTATATATTCATCGTTCGTATTTCTTATGTTATTATTATTTTTTATCATATATATATTCCATTGTATATTTATTTTCTATATATTTCGTGAAATTGAATGCATTAATTCGTCTAAATAAACAGAATGATGTAATGGTGTTTTATTTAATTCTTTTGGTTGTACACGACATTTAATTAGAGCAAATGGCTGCCTTCTAAAACGGATTTCTAAGCCAATTCTCAAAAATATCTGGATAGCACAATCTGGCAACCCTAATAATGTACACCTGAACAAGCCAATTACGCCTTCTAAGTCAACTGGCTGATTAAGCCAGAATATATGCTTTAATTAAATAAATAAACGTAATCTGGCAACTCAATAATGTATCGTATTTAACGCCTCATAAGACGCTACAAGTGGTAAGACGCACCTTATATTTAGCAAAGAATATTTAGGAAAAAAATATTTCGAAGATTTATCAGCCTGACAAAAAATATATTCCCATAACTTTATTAAAAGAACATTAAGCAAAACAATAACATATGAGCCCTGAAGTGATTTTTGGAGACGTTTTTCAGGAAAACAGTAGCGTCTTATGAGGCGTAAAATACGGTACACCTGAACAAGCCAATTACGCTGTTTAAGCCAGAATATATGCTTTAAATAAATAAACGCAATCTGGCAACTCAATAATGTACGAGACGGTAAGAAACGAGACGGTAGCAGCGCACGACAGCGCTGAGGTCGAGGAAATAGGCATATCGACCAGAGAAATAAAGCTCGAACGTATGTGTAAAACAGGCTATGTCTCTTCTACAATAAAGAACCCATAAACCTTCTGAAAGTTGGGTAAACTGGCTGGGAAGAGATGCCGATCCCTGATAACGTAAACTCCTGGTGTGAAAACAAACACGCAAATAAAAAGGACACACTTTTACATCATTTTATCCATATTACAATATATTTCTGGGAAGCCTAGTGGTTACGACGCTAGGCTGCTGATCGAGAGGTCGGTATGGTGTTTCAGAAATGGATATGTCGAAGCATGTTCACACGATATTGCGTCTGAATCCTGTTACGTTCACGATACACTCTAAGAACTGTGAACTGCGTGTACCTCAGATCCGAACGGAGAAAAAGGACAAAGCATACTCTATAAAATATAAGGTATTTCAAGGGTACATATATAGTAGGTCGATAGTAGATAGAGCGTACCCAAAACGGTTATCTTCTTGACAAGCGATGTCCTCTGGAACTAAATAAAAAATACAAAGGGTACACTTACAGGGATTAAAGGAAACCTCTCGGTGTACTCTCAGTATACCTTCGGTCTATCAATTGTACTATTTACAGTACATATTTTATACCCAGAGTACGTTTAGTCCTTTTTCTCTGCTCGGATCTAAGGTACACACAGTGGACAGCTTTTAGAATGTACAAGTCCGAGCGATATCGTTCCCATAAGTGTATAAGTGATTGAAGCCGTTTCGATAAGACTTGTCTTCTCTTCAAATTAATTTTATCGAAAATAATTTTAAAGTTCATATTAACCGAATTAATATTTATAAATGCCACTGATAGTCGGTTTATCGTAGTCCTAATACCGATTCTCTCCTCAATCTCACCAGAAATAGAGAAAAGTTCAATGTCATGAATTGATCTACTACTACTGTTGCAAAACAAGATGGCAGCCACCGTTTTAAAGGTTTTCTGGCAGACTTCGCGAACACTGAATTGTGTAATTATGAATAATAATATATAATAATAATAATAATAGGAAGAAGAAGAAGAAGAAGAAACAGTTAATGCATGGTAAACTCTGAAATGCGAGCTGAGATCATTATCGAAACAGATGGTGCATGTCAGTGTATGTGTATGCCGCATGTCAGTGTATTTCTTTTCTGTAATAACTTTTTTCCAAAATTTTCATATATATATATATATATATATATATATATATATATATTATTATATATATATAATATATATATATATATATAAAACGGAAGCAGGAGCGCAATCAGTATTTCTTAATAATTTGGCTGAACAGAACTTAGCTTGGAAGTCAAAATTTAATAACTTCCTATCATTATACAAACCGGCTCCTAGTCTTGTATGAAAGAGACTACTTTGAAAGGGTTATGTGCCAAGTTTCATAATTATAGAATATAAAGTGAAACAGTCATGTGATTTTTGGGCCTTAACCTTTGAACTATGTGGCCTGCCTAGCCTGCTTCGCCTATATAGTGGGAAAACTGCTTGTATAAACTAGAAGGTATATGAGGTTGAACTGCCACCAAATAAACATATGTAACTATTATTCTTAATCTTCATTTCTATTCTCACTACAAATATACAGGGTGATTCATAAATGAGTTTCATAATCGCAGGGTGTATTCTTGAGACAAAATTAAAGAAAAAAGACCATATAAACATAGGTCGAGAAACCCGTAGGTTTCGAGCTAGCACGAGACAAAAATATTTCGATGCTGTCTATCCTCACAGGTGGATAGGGCGCGTTGGTCCTATTCCGTGGCCACCTCGGTCACCAGATTTAAATCCCCTTGATCATTACTTGTGGGGTCATTTTAAAAACCTAGTTTATGTTACAGAAGTCCGAGCACGTGATGAATTGTGGCAACGAGTTCGAAACAATTGCGAAACGATCCGCATTACTCCAGGAATTTTTGAGTGTGTCAAACAATTACTGGTGCGACGTGCTGAGGCATGCATTGAAGAAGTAGGAAAGAATTTCGAACATTTACTTTAATGAAGCAAATGTATCACACTGTGTATTTGCATAAAATGTAAAAAATCCCTAGGTGTTTCATTTTTCTGTTGCGTGCTATACTTCGAAACCTACAGGTTTCTCGACTTTTGTTTATATGATCTTTTTTCTTTACGTTTGTCTCAAGAATACACTCTGTGATTTAAGAAACACATTTATGAATCACCCTGTGTATATGTATATATATATATATATATATATATATATATATATATATATATAGTATATATATAATATATATAATATATATATATATATATATATATATATATATATATAATTATATACTATATATACAGAACACCAGAGAAAAAACAAACATCCTTCAAGGTTTAATAGTACCAACGTTTCGGAATGCACTAATTCCATCTTCAGGGTTTTAGCCCTGAAGATGGAATTAGTGCATTCCGAAACGTTGGTACTATTAAACCTTGAAGGATGTTTGTTTTTTCTCTGGTGTTCCTGTTTATTATTAAACTGCGTTTTCCGCGCCACCAATCAATAGCCGATATATATATATATATATATATATAGGGTGATTCTTAAATGTGTTTCATATACAGTATATATATATATATATATATATATATATATATATATATATATATATATATATATATCGTACTTAAATAAGTACCCGCACTTTTTATTTTAGTGATAATATAGTATATATAATAAGTATATACTCGTAATAACGAGCCAAACTGAGATATATAGGCTTATTTAGGCTAGCAACAGTATAGGCTTATTTAGGCTATTCGTAGCTGTCATATATCGTACAAGTAGTGAGCATGGCTGCGCCGCTTTCAATTTGTTCTCTGGAAGAACAGAGATCCATGGTTCGTGTTTTGTGGGCAGAAGGTGTGAAAGGAGCTGAAATTCACACGCGTTTATGTGCTCAGTATAGGAATAATGCGCTACCACGGCGAAGTGTGTACAAGTGGATTCAAATGTTCAAGGAAGGTCGGACATGTGTGACGGATGCTCAGTGCTCAGGACGACCGTCAACATCAACCAGTGGTGACAAGCAGGAAGAAGCCAGGGCCATGATTTTCGATGACAGAAGATTAACAATAAAAGAAATTGTATCTTCATTAGACATCAGTCAAGGGTCAGCCTATTCGATAGTTCATGACATTCTTGGCTTTCACAAGGTTTGTGCAAGATGGGTGCCCAAACAGTTGACAGAAGAGTACAAGCGTAATCGTATGGACGTCTGCTCTTGTCTTTTGGCGCGGTATCATAATGAAGGTGAAAACTTTTCGGAGCGCATTATCACTGGAGATAAAACTTGGATCCATCACTATGAACCAGAAAGCAAACGACAGAACATGCAATGGGAGCATCCAACATCTCCCGTTGCAAGGAAGTTCAAAGCGCAGCCATCAGCAGGTAAAGTTATGCTAACACTGTTTTGGGATACACGAGGCCCTATCCTTGAACATTATCTAGAGCGTGGAACTACAGTAACAAGTTCATCGTATTCTGACATGCTTCGGTATGAGTTAAAGCAAGCAATTCGCACAAAACGGAGAGAGAGATTGTCGGAAGGTGTTATTCTGTTACACAACAATGCGCGCCTTCATACCGCTGCACAGACTAGAAAATGCCTTCAAGAACTTAAATTTGAAGTTCTCGACTAGCCAGCCTACAGTCCAGACCTGGCACCTTCGGATTTTTACCTGTTTCAACCACTAAAAGACGCTTTGAGAGGTCAGCAATTCCAAGGCGATGATGACCTGAAGGAGGCGGTGCATGACTGGCTACGCACACAGCTAAAAACTTTCTTTTGTAATGGCATTAGGAAGCTTGTAGATCGCTGGACTAAGTGTATTGAGAAACAGGGAGGAGACTATGTTGAGAAGTGATGTGTTTATAATCTATCAGATGTGAAAATAAAATTGTGAAAATAAAAAGTGCGGATACTTATTGAATTACCCTCGTATATACTTTAGCTTACAACCTTACAAAGGTTTCGCGAGATGGTTCCTCATTTCGCGAAGGTCAAGCTTGTCGCCCCTCCTCTCGAGTTGGCCTGGCGAAGTAGTGAGTTGGTTTCTTGTGCTCTCCACCTCACATAGCCAGGTACGCCAGGCTCATCGGGGATTGTTCTGAGCCAGGCGTCTAGTCTTCTTTTAAAGATGCCCACTGCAACTCCCTTCGTGTTTCTTAGGTCTTTGGGCAGCTGATTAAATAGTTTTGGTCCTCTCACAACAAAACTATTTTCTTTCAGGGTTAAGGATGTTCCCTGTCTCGCCTTTAATTTGGGAATACGACACAGTCTACCGTTTCTACTTTCCACCGTTGTTTGGGGAGTTATAGGGTTCAGAGTAAGATTAGGGACTAGTTTCTCCATTATTTTCCAAGTGTAAATAATGGTGTGTGTCTCTTCTCCTTTCCAGTGAATATAGGTCTAGTTCGCGTAACCTTTCGAAGTAATTTAGTTCTTTGCACCCGTTGATATATGAACAAGAGGAAATGCCGGAGGAGTGGGGGGATAGTACACTCGTACCTATCTACAAAGAGAAGGGGGACATCCAGGATTGTGGAAATTATAGGGGAATAAAGCTTATGTCACACACGATGAAGGTTTGGGAAAGGATTATAGAGAAAAGGTTAAGAGAAGAGACAACCGTGGGGGAAGAGCAGTTGGGTTTTATGCCAGGTAGGGGAACAACTGATGCGATTTTTGCACTGAGGCAGTTGATGGAGAAACACCGGGAGCGACAAAAGGGACTGCACATGGTTTTCATCGACCTAGAGAAAGCATATGAATGAGTGCCACGCCAGGAGGTTTGGAGGTGTATGAGAGAGAAAGGTGTGCCGGAGAAGTACGTTAGGTTGGTGCAAAGTATGTATGAAGGAGCAAGGACCCAGGTTAGGAGTAGTGTAGGTGTAACGGAATGGTTCCCCGTGAGGGTTGGTCTACATCAGGGATCTTCTTTGAGCCCGTACCTTTTTGTTTTGATTATGGATGTGTTGGCCCAGGGGATAAAAGATCAATCCCCTTGGTGTATGCTCTTTGCAGACGATATTGTTCTGTGCAGCAACAGGAGAGAAGTAGTAGAAAGAAAATTGGAGGAATGGAGGAGGGCTTTTGAAGACAGAGGGTTGAAAATCAGCAGAAAGAAAACGGAGTACCTGAGGTTCTACGAAAATCAAGACTCAGAAATTAGTTTAGAGGGAGCGAGGTTAAAGAGAGTAAGTAAGTTTACGTACTTGGGATCGACAGTGGCTGAGGACGGTGAGCTGGACACAGAAATAACACACAGAGTGCAATCTGGTTGGAAAAATTGGAAGAAAGTTTCAGGGGTGTTGTGTGACCGAAGAATAGGCGCAAGGGTTAAGGGAAAGGTGTATAAGACTGTGGTAAGACCGGCTATGATGTACGGGGCTGAGTCTTGGGCTATAAAGAAAGATCATGAGAAAAGACTAGATGTAACGGAGATGAGAATGCTGAGATGGATGTGCGGAGTGACAAGGTTGGATAGAGTAAGGAATGAAAGGATAAGGGGCACAACAAAGGTTGGAGAAATCTCGAGGAAGATACAAGAAAGTAGACTGAAATGGTATGGACATGTGATGAGAGGGGACGAAGATTATGTAGGTAAGAGAACGATGAATATGGAGGTGCATGGCAGGAGAAAGAGAGGCAGACCGAAGCGAAGGTGGATGGAGAAGGTGAGGGACGATTTGAGGGAGAAGGGTTTGTCGGAGGAAGAAGCCCAGGACCGGGCTGTGTGGAGGAGGCTGGTCAGAAACGCCGACCCCGCATAGAGGCGGGAACGGGCGAAGAGAAAGAAGATCTTGGCTGTGAAGCTTCTCTGGATCCCTTCCAGCTGTCTAATATCTTCTTTTTTATATGGGGATGTTAGGGCCGAGCAGTATTCCAATTTGGGTATGATCAGGGTTTTCAGTAGAGGAATCATTACATTCCTATCCCTTCGTTTAAAGGTTCTCAATATCTGTCCCGTTATTCTCTTTGGTCTGTTTACTGCTATCTTATTTTGTGTTTCAAATTTCGCATCATCTGGCATTACAACCCCTAAATCTTTTGCTCAGGAATTTCTCTGAATTTCCTGTCCATTTGGGGTATAATATTCCATGGATTTTAGGTCTTCTCTTTTTCCCTACCGTAACAGCTGAAATTTCTCGGTCTTTCTTTGTCTTCCGTCCACTTGTAGATTCTGTTTATGTCGGTTTGTACAGAGCCTATATCTCCTGGACCATAAACCTTAGATTTTGTTAAACCCATCCAGACATTAACTTTAGGTGAGTCTCTTTCCCAATTTTGGACGAAATCATTCGGTCTTTCATCTGCCCAAATTCGACAGTTATGGCGATTTACTTTTCCACACGTATGGAAAGTGGCTTCATCATTAAAGAGAATGTTGTCCATTAAATTATCACTCCAGATTTGTTCTACGAGATCAGCACACACAGCACTTCGTCGAGGGAAATCTTCCTCATGTAAATCATGTAAAACCTGCAAATGATAGCTTTTCTTCTGCAAATTAACTTTCAGAATTTTATGCACAGATGACGTCGGGAGGCCAAGTCTGTGTGATGCAGCACGAACGGACGTACGTGGCTCCTCAGTGATAATTCCGCGTACTGCATTCACGGTAAGATCTGACATACACGGTCGTCCTGATCTTGCTTCATCACTTACAGATCCCGTTCGTTTAAATTTGTTCACCAATTTTCGTATTGTCTTGTCTATTGGCCCCGGCTTATGAAATCTCCTTCTAAACTTCTCTCTGATGTCATTGTATTTCTTTCCCTCGATTCGCCAAATTACTATTGCCACACGCTCTTCTGTATTCATTCTAAGGGCTTCTGAAAAGAAAAATAGAAAAAAATAATTATTTCACAAAAATAGATCCTGACTTTATGTACACCCTGTATAATAGTTACCCCTTTTTCTTTGATGTATTCAATCTGACGTGAAGACAGCGAGTCTTTTGCTTATATTGAGGTTCTAAATGTAGCTGGGCTAGGCTGCTTTAAACCCTAGATCCATATCCCAAAGCTGGATCCTGTCTCCTTTGCAGATAGCTGGTGAGGGAAGCTATATTTATGGGATCTCTTTGCGAGTGACCCGTTGCCCACGTCGGGCTAGCATCATGAAAAAGAAAAACTATGGTATTTGTTATTTACCATTACTTATTCGGACTATAGTGGATTTAATTATCCCAGAAGAGTTCCTTGTTCCATGAACGGTCTGTGTATCATATATATATATATATATAAGAACATGCGTGGTTTTTATATAAGACAAAATTTGTCCCACCAGGATTCGAACTCGAGACCTTTTGACCTCTATATCACGCGACAGAAAAATGAAACTCCTAAAGATTTTTTACATTTTATGCAAATACAGTGTGGTACATCACACACTACGACGAGATAAAAGTTAGCACAACCTGTCTTATAGTTGAACAAATGAAGAAACGCATAATTGTTTACAGGTTAACCTTCCCGCACTCGAGGTAATGGCAGCATTTAATTCAAATCTCTCTGTTTCAACATTGGGTTCCCATACAAAAAATACATATAATATGTGTGTGTGTGTGTGTGTGTGTGTATTATTTTGTAATACAGTATGTTTCTAATATGCAAATTTCAACTCAGAAACTTTAACCCAACACAGTTTAAAAACTTGCTAAAAGTTCATAATGGTTCTAAAAAGACTTAAGAGATGGTGCCAAAAGTAACATTGCAGCTGTTACTTCTTTATATACAGTGTGTGTGTGTGTGTGTGTGTGTGTGTGTGTATATATATATATATATATATATATATATATATATATATATATATATATACAGTGGCGCTCATGCTTATTCGTACAGAGAAATATTTCAGTTATATTCGTCCTTATCTTTTGCATATACGTAGGATAGTTATGAAAAGTTTACCGTTTGTTTGGAAAAATTTAACAAATAAAAAAATTAGTTTAACTCCAACATATAATGTAAAACATCAAAGAATTTGAGGAAAATTAAAAAAAGTTAAAATGCAAAAGTTTTCGTACATTTACTTAAAAAAATTATTTAATATTTTGTGTGTCCACCTTTTGCTTGAAGAATTTAAAATTTTTATCAGTAGTTGGCTGTTTATTGATTAAAGACTGTTGGCAATTCTGAATTCTAGAATTTTCTCTCTAAATCTTCGTGGAAGACGGACGACTGTATGAACCATTAGTAAGCGATGGGTCGTCGTGGTAAAGAGCTGCCTACGGATCTTAAGAGATCTGTTATTGCTGCACACGAATATGGAAAAAGTTATAGGAAGATAGGAGAGGAACTTCGAGCTCCATTAATGACAGTTGCTGCACTTATAAAGAAATGGAAAAGCTTTGGAACAATCAAAACTCTACCAAGGTGTGAACGACCTTGCGAGATTTCAGAACATACAGCTAGACGGATTAAAAGAATAGCTGCTGCGAATCCACGAGTGACTGTAGGTGATAGTTGCCAAACATTAAGATTGTCTAAGATCGATGTCCATTCCTCTATTGTACGTCGTACATTGAGAAAGAATAGTCTGCATAGAAAAGTTGCATGAAGAAAACCTCTGCTACGAAAATTGCACAAAGAAGCCCGTTTTAAAGTATGCACTCCAAGGATCATCAAAATGGTGGATTTACATTTTGGAAGAAAGTCCTCTGGACAACGAGACCAAAATTGAATTATTTTGGAACAGAAACGATGTTTGGCGAAAATCAAATACTACATTCGAGAGAAAAATACGTGGTTCCTGCGGTTAAACGTGGTGGTGGTATTTTGCTTCTATGGTGATACTTTAGTGCTTCTTGTCCAGGAGAACTTGTCATCAGTGGAATCTTAGCTTCGAATAAATATCAGAAAATTTTAGAAGAAAATGTATTGCCTCCAGTTCAGGAGTTGCGAATAGGTTGCAAGTGGGTACTACAACAAGTTGATGATCCAAAACATAAAAATAAGAGCCCCATGAAATGGCTTCAACAAAACAGTTTCAAGCTTTGCGAGTGGCCCAGTCAAAGCCCAGATCTCAACTTAGTCGAGAATTTATGGTTTCATTTAAAAAAGGTGTCAGCAAGAGAAACCCTTCGAATCTGAGTGAATTGTAAGAATGTTCTTTAGAAGAATGGGCTAAAATTTGTATTGGAAGATGTTGAAACCTTGTAGAAAAATACCCAAAGCAAATCATTAAAGTCATTCAAGCAAAAGGTGGACACACGAAGTATAAAATAATTTTGTAAGTAAATGTACGAAAACTTTCGCATTTTAACTTTTTTTATTTTCCTTAAATTCCTTCATGTTTACATATAAATATGTTAGAGTTAAGCTTTTTTTTTTTATTTGTTAGAATTTTCCAAACGAACGGTAAACTTTTCATAATTATCCTGTGCATGGTGCAAAAGATAAGGATGAATAGAACCGAAATATTTCTCTCTATGAATGCGCATGAACGCCACTTTTATATATATATATATATATATATATGTGTATCGTAAAGAACGACGCTTCTATAGGAGAACATTCCGCGCAAGATGAGGAGGGAGAACGAACAAATGAAAAAATGCTGTAACCACCCGGGAATCGAACCCGGGATCTTCCGATTGCCGGTCAGATATGATAACCACTACACCATGGTCCTCACTCGATCAGAAGTCGTAATTCTCCTACATACGCGCAGAAACCAATGCGCCGAGGGGGGCACCTCCCGCATGCCGCAACTACAGTGTGTCCGTAAAGTCATGGTGGGATTTTAAATAGCTATATTATTGCAACGAAACATGATAATGAGATGAAAAAAAGGCAAATTGAAGAACAACTCTAAAAGAATAACTTTATTTAACGTAGTTCGATATGGGCTCCTCTGGTAGCCCTGCAGACATCTAGGCGGTGATGTGTGTCCGTAAAGTCATGGTGGGATTTTAAATAGCTATATTATTGCAACGAAACAATAATGAGATGAAACAATGCCAAATTTAAGAACTCTCAAAGTTGTATCTTGTAGTTAGTCTAGGCTAAGCTTAACCTTTATCTCGTAGTTAGTCTAGACTGTCCACATGCCTATGTTGAACATGAGCGTAATAGCCCGAAAGTTAATGTGTGGTGTGCTCTAGCACGAGATCGAGTGATTGGCCCATTTTTCTTCGCGGAACCCACTGTGACGTCACACAACTACATCGCTATGTTGGAACACTTTGCAGTACCCCAATTTATTGACAATAATGTCATCTTTCAGCAAGATGGTGCTCCTCCGCACTATGCCAACGTTGTTCGAGAATTCCTTAATGAAAAATTTCCACAGAGATGGATAGGAAGAGGAGGATGGAAGCCATGGCCTCCACGCTCTCCGGACCTGACACCTTTGGACTTTTATTTGTGGGGTTACGTCAAGCAAAGCGTGTACAGTGTACCCATTAGGGATATTCATCACTTGCACGAGCGAATCACGGAAGCTATCGCATCCGTCACTCCTGATGTTCTTGGGCGTGTGTGGCTGGAATTGAATCACCGCCTAGATGTCTGCAGGGCTACCAGAGGAGCCCATATCGAACTACGTTAAATAAAGTTATTCTTTTAGAGTTGTTCTTCAATTTGCCTTTTTTTCATCTCATTATCATGTTTCGTTGCAATAATATAGCTATTTAAAATCCCACCATGACTTTACGGACACACTGTATATATACATCCTCATCTTGCGCGGAATGTTCTCCTATACAAGCGTCGTTCTTTACGTTAATTATACTGCGTGTTCTTTGCAGTTGAAATGTGTATATATATATATATATATAGCTATCCCAATCGTTCGATTGAAGTTATTCAAACTAATTAATCATCTGTATTTAAACATTTGCTCGCCATGAATTTCACTATTTTCGTATTTTTGTTGCATCTTGGCTTAATTTATTCATTTCAGGGTTATGTCTAATAAATCTATCGTTCCTGAAACTAATTTTGTTTTTTCCTTCAACTGTCATTAATGCTTCAATCAAAATACAATTTTCCATTACGTTTTCAAGTGCAATTAAACTTTTTCGCACAATTACATACATATATATATATATATATATAAAATTATTTATATATATATATATACTGCAAGATTCCAAATTTCGAGTATGCTGTGCATGCCATTTAGTAAATTAAATTAGGATTTTGGAGTTGAAACAAACTAATTCTGACTTTCGACTTAGCTGATGTATGTACATTTAGAGTTGGAAGGTAATCGGTCTACACAAAAGGGAAGGCAATCTTTTGACCTCTTCCCTGTTTGAAAAGATGATTGATTAGTAGATAAGGAATTTATTTGTTATGTGGAAAAGAAGAAGAAGAAGAAGAATTTTGTATAGACGCGGCAGACTTCTCAATTCCGCAAAGTGAGAACTGAGGGAATTACAATGAGTTCAAATGCCAATTCGGTAATTAGATGAGATATGCCGGATATTCGGTAAGTATCTAGTATCCAGCATATCTGGCAAGTATTTTGTATTTTGGATATCCTGTATCCGGAGGGATACTACAACTATGTGGTAGGATATCCGGTAATATCTCTACGATTGTTCATAATAAATAAACTGAAAGAGGATTAAAAAAACCTCAGATCCACGCTGTTAAAGATCGATTTATTTTCATCACCTAATGTTTTCAATGTCTTAAATTGAGAACTAATTAGGATAACTTAGGATAACTTTAAAAAAATTACTAATAAATTGATTAGAAAACTTCCTATTTTTAAGCTCAGAAAAAGAGATATTTTCCTTTTGTTACGAATTACCATTAACTAATATTGAAAACTTAAAAATTTTAAAATTTTTGTGATGAAAAACTACTTTTACACATTTTTAGGAGACAAACGATTTTTCTGTTATCTGAATAAGTTCTCCCTAAATAAAGGGTGTTCAAAAAGAAATGCAAACCATTGAAGAATGCGTATATCATTGTAACTTAACTCTTTTCTTTCTGTTTCAGTAATCATTAAGTACAAGAATGGTATTCACAGTTCAAAAACGGTTTTCTAAAAACACTGTATTTAAATCACCCTCACACACTGGAAGACCTATAGGTCAACGTTCAGGGTACAGTAGACGACATATCAAGAGAGACATTAAAACAAAATGTTCGATAACATGATTCATCGTGTACACTTATGTGGAAATCATAATGGCCAACACATTCAGCAATTTTTGTAATTTACTAATAAACACGTATTCTCCAATGGGTTGCGTTTCTTTTTAAACACCCTGTAGTATTTTTGAGTAAACTGAGCTAGATGGAGCCTTCAAATATTTTAATGTTAGATTCAACGGACTACTTTTTTCATACTAATTTCTAGGCGTGTCACCTCGTATATTTCAACTTTAAAATTTAGTTTATTTTAATTTACAAGGTAATACAGTAAAATTAATAATCAACCAAACTAATCTCCTTCATTTTTTTATGCAGGAAGTAGTGGCGAAGGGCGAACAACTGCAAAAATGCATCCCCCGATAGAAGGAAAAGGAGAGTCGAAATCAAGGTCTTCGAGGCTCTTAATTTAAATGATGTTTTTTTTTACTTTTGAGAAGAATGTGTAGTGTGTAAGATGCATGTATGTGTAGTGAGGAATAAAGAGAGAAGTGTGTGTTTGAGAGCATGCTATCATACTAATTAACAAATCAACTGACCTGTGTATCTATGTACTTAAAGAAACAATATCTAAATACATTGACAGTAATTCAACCATTTATAGTTGTTTCCTTGATATAAGTAAGGCATATGATAGGGTAAACCACAATATTTTATTTGCAAAACTAGAAGACAGGAAGGTTCCCATGTACATATTAAATTTATTGAAATTTTGGTATTCCCACCAATCTTTCACTGTTAGGTGGGGCAATGTACTATCCGAGTGTTTTGGCTCCTCTTGCGGGGTGAGACAAGGCTCCTTGCTCTCCCCTATGCTGTTTAATGTGTATATTGACGGATTAATTGCTTCACTTAATGAGGCAACAGTAGGATGTTGTATAGATGACACAAGGATAAATAACTTAGTTTATGCCGATGATATGGTGTTAATAAGTCCCTCTGTTAAAGGTCTGGATCGGCTACTAAATGTCTGCGAAGTGTATCCGCAGAAACATGATATTCTTTTTAATGTTACAAAAACTAAGGTTATGCAATTTCATCCTAAAAGCTGTAATCAGCCAGCTGATATAAGGTTTAAAATGAATGGTGAAGTAATTGAGGAAGTACAAGAGTTTAAGTATTTGGGTGAAACTATTACCAGCTCCTTGAGTGATAACTCGGATATAAGAAAACAATCTCGAAGCCTGTGTGCTAAAGTGAATATGACCATAAGGAACTTTCGTTTCTGTACAAGTGAAGCTAAAGACACACTCTTTCGTACTTTCTGCAGTAATATATACGGTCAGCAACTCTGGATGAATTATAAAAAAGGTTCTGGCAGAACCCTAAATTTGCTGTACAACGGGTCTTTTAGACTCTTACATAAATTACCCCCGAGATGCTCAGCTTCGCAAATGTTTGCTACCCGCAATGTCCCGAGCTTCCCGGAGGTAACAAGACGTGCTCAACACAGTCTAATGCAAAGAATTAAAAAATCAACCAACCCGATTATCCAAGCTATCCATGAGTCCTGCCATTTATCCTCTAAGCTGTGGACTTCTTGGTATGAAAACGTCTGTCTGTAGCTCCACTTAACTTCGACAGTGCAGTATTATTTCTAATCAATTGTATATACTGTATTTCTATCCTTAGTATATGAACTGTCATTGTATTAATAATATTTGTCATCTGGACTATAGTCTGCCAATAAACCTTTTCATTTTCATTTTCATTTTCATATAACGAACAGGTACATAACTAATTCACATAATACTATTTTAAGCCATTGTAATAGATTTGAAGTTTGTCGAATCATTTCAGCCAGCTGCACCCCTCATTTTCTTACCTGAATACACAATATAGAAAGTAATGTTCTTAGGGCTAGCTATAAAAAATTAATCAGAGGCGTAAACACACGACACAGTCACTGACACAATAGATACAAAAAGGTCTCTTTAAATCGGTAACCTTATTATGGTTCTGCTTTATATATGATACTGTATTTATTTAGTTAATATGCAATATATGGTATAGATCATGGTTTCCCAAACTGTGGTCCGCGGTGGTATCTCCAAACAGAATTCCAAATATTACTATACTAACAAAACTAATATATATTATTCATGTAATTTGTGTTATACAGGGTGTACATAAAGTCAGGATCTATTTTTGTGAAGCACTTGGAAATTATATGGAATTCAATCATAAAATGATAAAGTGGTAACATTTATTAAATAATTAAGAGTAGGATTCGACGTGACGCCCATCAGTATCCCTGCACAGCTCAAATCGTTCCGCTGCATTTCTAAACACATTCTGGAGCATTTGCGGGGTTATGTTATCTGCAGCAGTTCGTATACGTGTACGTAAGTTTTCAAGACTCGTAATCTTCGTCTGATAGACGTGCGATTTGATAAAGCCCCATGCAAAGAAATCTAAAGGGGTTAAATCTGGTGATCTCGCTGGCCAAGGTCTGTTGCTTCCACGTCCGATCCAGCGATTTGGAAAAACGTCCATTTAGATAATCCTGAACAAGGAGCACCATCATGTTGATAGACGACGGTACTAACAATCCTATCCCCAATCAGCTGAGGTTCAAGGAATTGCTGCAACATGTCCAGATAAATAAGCCCCGTAACTGTAGCTTCAGCAAAGAAAAAAGGACCATAAACCTTAGATTTTGTTAAACCCATCCAGACATTAACTTTAGGTGAGTCTCTTTCCCAATTTTGGACGAAATCATTCGGTCTTTCATCTGCCCAAATTCGACAGTTATGGCGATTTACTTTTCCACACGTATGGAAAGTGGCTTCATCACTAAAGAGAATGTTGTCCATTAAATTATCACTCCAGATTTGTTCTACGAGATCAGCACACACAGCACTTCGTCGAGGGAAATCTTCCTCATGTAAATCATGTAAAACCTGCAAATGATAGCTTTTCTTCTGCAAATTAACTTTCAGAATTTTGTGCACAGATGACGTCGGGAGGCCGAGTCTGTGTGATGCAGCACGAACGGACGTACGTGGCTCCTCAGTGATAATTCCGCGTACTGCATTCACGGTAAGATCTGACATACACGGTCGTCCTGATCTTGCTTCATCATTTACAGATCCCGTTCGTTTAAATTTGTTCACCAATTTTCGTATTGTCTTGTCTATTGGCCCCGGTTTATGAAATCTCCTTCTAAACTTCTCTCTGATGTCATTGTATTTCTTTCCCTCGATTCGCCAAATTACTATTGCCACACGCTCTTCTGTATTCATTCTAAGGGCTTCTGAAAAGAAAAATAGAAAAAAATAATTATTTCACAAAAATAGATCCTGACTGTATGTACACCCTGTATTTACATGCTTTTTCTCTTTTACTCTGAAAGTTCATTCATGTGACGATAAATAATAATTTTCGCAATCTGTATTTTTTCTTCTGTATTAGAAAGTTAAGCAAATTAGCGCTATGGAGAAGGAGGAGGGGTTCCGCGAAAGTTACTAGGGTTAGAAAGGTGTCTGTGACCGCAAAAGATTGGGAAACCCTGGTATAGATCCTTAAATTAATCTTAACATTCCAATGTTGCCAACTGCTAATTTGTCAAACAAAATTTTCATATGAAATAAACCATTCTCCTATTAGTCTGATTAACTACATAATAATAATAATAATAATAATATAACCAAAGAAACAGTAACAAATTTTTTAGAAAATTTTCATTCACTTGAAATAAGAGTGGTTTATAATTTCTGGTACCCTTCTATGATGAAAAACAATTTTATGCCAAATCAATAAAAGTAGTGATATTCAGAGCCCATATAAATAGTGTGAGGAACAAATGTGTATGTTTTACCTCTAAAAAAGTACTAGCCAGCTATCCGGCAAAACCACTATCCGGCACACCTGTATTAATTAGAGCTGGAATTAAATATTTTCTCGACGACAATAGAATTCTAAGTGTAAAGGAAGTGTCTTTTTCAAAGATCAAAAGAATTTGCTTTAGAATTTGAATGCTAGAAAATGTTTTCTAAAATGTCGAATTGTATAAAATAAGGTGATTATCAGCAAAGGTTCAAATTCTTCTTAGAGAGAGAAAATTTAAGAGAGTGAAAGAAGAATTAAGAGTGAATTAAAATGGAATTAAAATCTATAGGCCTACAATTAATCAAAGATCTAAATTAATTTTTAATTCCGTATAAAATGACAATTATGACCAACTTTAGATCGGTCTAATGTAATAAACCAAATACAGATGGCCCAGTTAAAGCAGAATTTAAAGGTATGAGTAATTAATGTTTTTATTCAGAATATATCATGTACAATAAATTGCCTGTCCACTGTACAGTATATGTGTATATGTATATATAATACTCACTCAGTTGTTCGTGATTGAGGATCGGTCTATAGTTAATGATAACTTGATCTCACGATTAAATCAGTCTACCCTACAGGTGGGTGGGTGTGCAGCCGTTGCTTCCCACCACCAGTGAATGTCTTTCCACCTTGCGCGCCACCACAGACTGGCCTTCCACCTTGCGCGCCACCACACAGTATTATTTTATTACAGTATAATATAATATACAATTAAGTAGTTTATACTCACCGCAAGACGTGAAGGTATGTGAAGCTACAAGCGCACATATGTTTTCTATGAAGCGCGGAGAGACACTGACTGAAGCGCGTTGTGGTGAGCTGACGAGAGACGAGCCGCGGATGTAATCACTGCACCAATCACGGTTAACTAAGTGTCATGATTACGGATAAATGTACAATGGTCAAAGCAGTAAATCACGGTTAACTCGATTCACGGTTGCGTGAACTATGGATAACCGTGTGAGTACTCTACACACTATATATATATATATATATAATATATATATATATATATATGGCAGACCGGCTACTTTATTTGCCAAGAAACCCTATGATGATGGCGCATACCGCGTACGGGCGAACCGACGCCCCTTCCCTTCCTGGTCCACAGGAGGGAGGTGACAAACGAGAAGAACCTGGAGCGAAGACACCATCTGGGGGACCCGACCCGACTTCTAAGCCGGATGGGACATAAGTCAGTTACCGTATTTCCCGGCGTATAACGCGCACCCTAATTTTGAAGAGAAAATTTAGGAAAATAAAAATTTAGGAAAAAATATACCTCCTACCTCACTTCACATGTACAATTTTAACGAGTTAATTTTAACGCAGGGTGATTTTTGGAGTATTTTGGGGGGAAAAAAAGTGCGCGTTATACGCCGGTAAATATGGTAAGTCATATAATATATATAACGTAAAGAACGACGCTTGTATAGGAGACGCTTGTGTGTATATATATATATATATATATATCGTAAAGAACGACGCTTGTATAGGAGATATTCCGCGCAAGACGAGAGAGAAAGAACGAAACAAATGAAAAAATGAGGTAACCACCTGGGAATCGAACCCGGGATCTTCCGATTGCCGGTCAGATGCGATACCATTACACCATGGGCCTCACACACAATTTTCAGAGTAATTCACTGAGTTTATTCAAGTATTATATTTTATTTTTCCAGTTATCTATCATTCCCTATTGCTTGTTCTAGGATGAGAGAACTAATTTGATTCTGTAAGGCTGACTATGACACTTTGAAATGAGCAGAGAGACGCTTCCCTGGAAACGAATTCCCTTAATTAATTCATCCTATATTCAATTTTTATTTTTTTATTATTTTTTTGAAATAGTAATTGGAGTTTTAAAAACCAAAAATAATACAGTGTTATTAAAGTTGATCTAACTGTGAAAACACGATTTTCTTTTTTAATTAGCGCAACCTATTAAAAATGCTATGATGATATTTACAACGAACTTCCCATGATCAAGTTCTTATACGAAATTAACGCCACTGGTGAATGTTTCATTTTTTTAAACATGAGAACAGTGTGCAATATTATTTTAAGTTTTATACAAAACTTGAATAAAATTGTGCGCGAGTTTCTCTGGCCAAAAACGCATTTTTTTACGTCTATATGAAATGCAAGTCCTAGAAAGAGTGCCAAATAGCATTGAGGAAAGAATTTAGAATCAGGAAAAAGGCAAATAAGAACTCAGTTTGACATTTAATGAAAAAGTCTGAGAAAACAATGTTCCTATTTCAGTCTGGAAGCGGACGTAAGCCATGTTATCAAGCCATTTTTTTTTCTGATTTTGTATACAACGAGAAATAATATTCGATTCTGTTCTGGGGGTTTCGACAGTGAGTCATACATGGCTGGAATGCGGTCATGGAAAATTTACCATACTAAGCTCGTTGTGTAGAATGTTATGGCATTTTTAATGAGTTATGCTAATTTTACACAGGCATTTTTTATGTTATGCTTTAAACATTTTCGGATTAATATATATATATATACGTTTTGGTTTTTGGCTAAATATAGTAGTTACCCCTTTTTCTTTGATGTATTCAATCTGACGTGAAGGCAGCGAGTCTTTTGCTTATATTGAGGTTCTAAATGTAGCTGGGCTAGGCTGCTTTAAACCCTAGATCCATGTCCAAAGCTGGATCCTGTCTGCTTTGCAGATAGCTGGTGGGGGGAAGCTATATTTATGGGACCTTTTTGCGAGTGACCCGTTGCCCACGTCGGGCTAGCATCATGAAAAAGAAAAACTATGGTATTTGTCATTTACCATTACTTATTCGGACTATAGTGGATTTAATTATCCCAGAAGAGTTCCTTGTTCCATGCACGGTCTGTGTGTATCATATATATATATATATATATATATATATATACATATATATATATATATATATATACACACAGGGTGGGTCAATAAAATGTTACCGCTTGATATGTTTATGAACATTGACAGAAAAGTGGTAACATTTTAGTGATCCACCCTATATATATATATATAATATATACACTATATATACACTATATATAGGCCAGTCAGACATACTGTACATATTTCTCATTAGATTTGGGTGTTTAGTCGACCCAACTTTTAACAAGTTTCAACCAGTTAATTTTGGAGATCTGATTATTGTACGTCTAGCAGTTTGGATAATTGCACCATTTCATGCCAAACGAGTCATCTTCCCCGTCAAGACTCGCTTTGTAATTTTTATATCTTAGTTGCAGTTGATGCTAACCTGAAGGAAGTGGAAGGAATTTATATCATATTACCACTCTGATTTGTGTTTTATCTGAAGTTTATATTATTCATTATTAATTGAAATCAATAATCATTGCATGGTTATTATTAAACTTAGTTAGACTCCTTTTTGTTTGAATTGCTGGCAAACAAAACAAACGAGATCCAGCTAAGCAGTGAGATAGTATGTAATACTGGTGTAAGTAAAAGAAAGAAGACAGAGCTCTGGTGGGTAGGACATATAGCAAAGACCAGCAGCGAAAGAAAACTTACATCCTGTTAAGAAACCATCATGGAAAGTGCAACCTTAGCGATCAGGGAAACCATAACCTTTTGGTCTCAAGCTCGTATTCCCTACAGGCAAGAGTACGACGCAATCGCAAAGTTGGAAAATCTCCTCAATTCATGGCAGTTGCTGAAGAAGGGCAGGACGCAACGATCAACGGCTCAAGTTCAAAAAGAACAAGAATTCGTGGAATCAGATGCGATGTCGATGATCAAAATCGCTGGGGACAAGGTGTTTTTGTTGGCTCAATAGGGGAAAGGACGACGTAGCTATATGGGCCCCGAGAACAAAAATTAGACCGCCAAAGAATTCCGGGCCGCAAAGCGTTGCGAAAGAAACCTTAAAACGAAGAAAAGAGCGGAGGTTATGCAGAGGGAGGAATTTAAAACGGTGGAACTCATCTCCGCCACCACCAGCAGTACTGAAAAGATAAGCGATAGAAAAGTAGAGGTGGCTGTTAGAGGGTAATTATCTCGATAAAAGCAAAAAAGACTTGCTCAGATCGTCACACCATAACTTGATGCAGCTCTACGCCGTATAAAGATTAATGACAGAAATCCTGCATATGTGTTCGCTGCCACGGTGAGATGCTTGGGTACAAAGTTGACAAATTTACTATTAGCCGAGGATCGATGCCAGAATGCATCACCGCAAAACTATCGCTGGGAAAGCAAAAGCCAACATTGCTCTAAATGTTCCCAGCGATTAGTGTTTCATTGAGATGGTAAAATGGTATAAAGTCTCACTGGTAAGGATATGGTGGATCGACTGTCCAATGTCCATAATTGTTAATGCTCCATCGATCGTAAAACTGCTCAGAGGGCCCAAATTCTCCTCAGCGACTGGAGAGGCAGTATCATCAGCTGTAACCGCCCTACTGGACAAGTGCATCCGAAGATCATGAAGAACATCAAGAACAATGCTGTAGCCATGAGTTTTGCCACAACTTCCAGGAACACCGATGTTCGTATTGGTGCCTGCATTCTTCTCGAGAAGAAATCAGCAAATATCTGCTCTATCTTGTGTATAAGCATCATGTGCTTCAGATCGTAGCGGAGGTGTTTCGATGTTGCTTTGGAACTTCGAGTGGTCCTGATCTTCAACTCTTCAGGAGGTTTCAACAGCAGTGAGACTGTATTGACAAGTCACAGTATGAAACATTTTCTGACAATTAGGAAGCTTCGAACATGCTCCATGACTCGAGGAACGGCATCCTGGCGTTTGCTTTGGAGTACTTAACCAAGTCCCAGCCAAAGGATAACTACAGAGAGCTTCTTGAGCTCACGATCATCATCCTTGGACACATACCCCCTAAAGGTGTGCAAGTTGTGGCCTTTCAATGAGCCAGATGGAGATACAAAATAATTTATTACCTTGATTAACCGCCCGAATTATTCATTCTGACGGAAGTCAAGCTTGTCAAACTTATGCAATGAAAATCTGGATGTTTCGTTCCCACTTCAAGCTGACTAAACAAGAAGTCACAACGATAAGAGCATGGCTCACAGCTCCTTTGCCTCTCTTCACCCTCCTTCATGATCTGACACTTCTTAAGGATCTGACTAGGTATAAGGTTATTAGTCCTTCCAGTGCCAAGACTGCTAAAACTGTATTTGTGCAGCATTTCTGATATTTGGGAGAGGAATTTGTCGCACTAGCACTTTTTGATCCGAAGATCAGCTCGGTTGAAAAGAAAGCCATTGTGGTCCCGAATGAGGGGCCCGTAGATCTATTTAAAAGAGTCTAGGTAGATCTCGAAAAAAATCAGTTAAAGAAACCTTTCTTCGTTTCGAGTAACAAGAAATTTTTTCTTCATCCTCAACCTCAAGTCCCACTTCCTCAATTTGGATTCAGAAACCTGGGAATCTCCCCCCCCCCCAAGTTCATCCCAAATCGGGACTACGCTTGGGGACCTTCTGTCATCAACGATTTCACGGAAAGAGGAGTAGCTTTCTTAAAGGATTACAACAGCATCCCCTCTAGTGAAAAACAGAAGCAGTTCTTAATTCGAGCGATTGAATATCATCGACGTCAGTTCCCCGATCCGAAGAAAGCAGCTTTGATCTCGGCCCCTAAAATCAGACAATAAATAATATATAATTGACTGCACCCAAATTTAGGGATTGTAAGGTGCTGAAGTTGGTTGATGGCGCTGTTTAACTTCCTTCGAAACATCTAAGGTCATATGACTAAGGGGAACTACAGCTTTACGCGAGTCCGAACCACAGGTCGCCACATAATCTGGACGAAGAGGACAGTCTCCCATCCAACTACTGTCTGACCTAATGTCGCTTAACTTCGTTGATGGATAGAAAGCGATGTTGCGACAGTGGCCACGACGTAGCCCAAAAGTGTGGGGATTTACAATACCATGATTCATTATAAAAGCAATATTAAAAAGTACCTGCGCAACTTCTAAATAATTTTTGATCGGGCTAAAATTTTGCAGAGAATAGATTTTAGTATATTGGCATCAAATAACAAGATGAGACTCTAAATTAAAAAATTAATGACCACAGAATAATGGAAACACACTCATTTTCGATGCTATTTTTTCTGGTATCATTAATGGCATTATGACTATTAAATTAATATGTAACTGCATATAATATTGAGGACATCTTCTATTTTAATATGTTCATATTGGTTTTTCATGTTCTTGTAGAATAAATAAAAATATGGCGCTTGGAAAAAATGTTTCTAACTGTGAAAGGGGGTATGATAGTAGGAGCCCGTTTGGTTGGTGTCTCAATATTAAAAGTCGCGTGATTGTCCCTGTACCTTGAAGAACAGTACCATAGTTATGAATACATGGAAAGAAATTTAAAAAAACTACAGCACATAAACACAGAATTGTTCCCATTATTCTCCCCAACTCCAAATTCATTAGAACTTTGGTACTGGCTGGTGTTAAAATAGGCTTTACTACAGTTCCCATAACATAGTTATGACTGACACTGGTCTTTGCGGACTATTGCTAAATTTTGAACAAAAATGTTTTGATGCAACAGTCTTTGATTGATTCTTCACAGCTCATAATTATCATATAAGGTTCTTCTGTCGCATTCTGTCAGTGTTGTTTTACGCTCACTATATTCCTTTTTTGATGTTCTTTTTTATTATTTTTGCATGTATTAATAACCTTGAGGTCTGTTCCTCGAGATACAGGAGCAATTATGTGACTTTTATTACTGAAATACCAACCAAACAGGCTCCCACTATCATGCCCCTTTCACAGGGAGTAACATTTTTTCCAAGCGTTATATTTTTATTTATTTTAAAAGAACATGAAAAACCAATATGAACATTAGGGTTATGACTTTTTAATTTTTTGTCATAAATATTGTTTCCTGTATCATCAATCGATGAACGTTTGCTTGAAAACAATACAAAAGGGCCTAATTCTTCAGAATTAAAAATAAATGTCACCCCGAAAGCAAATATAGTATATTAGTTACAGGTTTATTTTAAGCAATAAGTAAAACAATTAAAACAATAATAGAGTAAATGTATAATATTGTATTTGTATAATTAATATGTATTGTATAGGTATAATGTTGTATAATATAATATATGTTTATGTATAATAATTGTGAAATAAACATGCAAATTTCTATTTATTTTATTAATTTTTTATTTTTTATTTTGGGGTGAAGTTTTTTCAAAATATATCGAAAAAACTGTTATTTTTATTGTCAGGGGGCAAACGTTCATCGATTTATGATACAGGAACATGAGGTTATAAAAATGTCATAACCCTAATGAACATATTAAAATAGATATTCTCAATATTATATGAAGTTACATATTAATTTAATAAAGTACATAACGCCATTAATGATATCAGAAAATACAGCACCGAATCTTTCAATCTTTCAAACGCAGAGTGTCGAGGAATCTCGAAAACCTTGGACCAAGATTTTGGCTCTCTTCTTCCTCTATGGGAGAGGCGTTTTTGCAGGCATTCGCACTTGGCCCCTCTTTCCTGCATAAAAAATAAAAATAATAATAATAATCATAAATACTGTAGCAGGGTGGATGATTTATAAATAAAATTGTATGTGATGTGAAAGCGGCAACATGTTTATGGCAAATTTCGAAAAACTGAAATTTAGTTGATGTCACGTGATACTTTTTCTCCAGAATTTGAATATTTTTACCTTGAAGATCAGACAGTGAGAAAGGTTTCAATGACCGTTATGTAGCCCAATTGAAGACAAAAATTTGTGAAAAATTTTGTTTCGGCTTTAGTTTTAACTTGGTCCCTTTCATAAATTGTACGGAAATGTGATATACAGTGTGTCCGTAAAGTCATGGTGGGATTTTAAATAGCTATATTATTGCAACGAAACATGATAATGAGATGAAACAATGCCAAATTGAAGAACAACTCTCAAAGTTGTATCTTGTAGTTAGTATAGGCTAAGCTTAACCTTTATCTCGTAGTTAGTCTAGGCTGTCCACATGCCTATGTTGAACATGAGCGTAATAGCCCGAAAGTTAATGTGTGGTGTGCTCTAGCACGAGATCGAGTGATTGGCCCATTTTTCTTCGCGGAACCCACTGTGACGTCACACAACTACCTCGCTCTGTTGGAACATTTTGCAGTACCCCAATTTATTGACAATAATGTCATCTTTCAGCAAGATGGTGCTCCTCCGCACTATGCCAACGTTGTTCGAGAATTCCTTAATGAAAAATTTCCACAGAGATGGATAGGAAGAGGAGGATGGAAGCCATGGCCTCCACGCTCTCCGGACCTGACACCTTTGGACTTTTATTTGTGGGGTTACGTCAAGCAAAGCGTGTACAGTGTACCCATTAGGGATATTCATCACTTGCACGAGCGAATCACGGAAGCTATCGCATCTGTCACTCCTGATGTTCTTGGGCGTGTGTGGCTGGAATTGAATCACCGCCTAGATGTCTGCAGGGCTACCAGAGGAGCCCATATCGAACTACGTTAAATAAAGTTATTCTTTTAGAGTTGTTCTTCAATTTGCCTTTTTTTCATCTCATTATCATGTTTCGTTGCAATAATATAGCTATTTAAAATCCCACCATGACTTTACGGACACACTATACAGGGTGGGCCGTAAGTTTCCATACATAGGAAAAATTAAACGTTTGTTTTTATGTTTCAGATACCCTAAGAATATGCGTTTGACGAAAGAGCAACGAATTGAAATCATACTGATGGCTGGGTCGGGAAGCAGTCGCATGGTTGCAATGAACTTTAACAGACAACATGGAACGAACATCACACACGACACTGTGGCAAAACTTATTAACAAGTTTCAGAAAACTGGAAATGTTGCAGATCAACCGCGAAGTGGTCCAAGACGTACAGCCACCGATGAAGACACAACAGCTACGATACTTACAGCGCTTACACGGAGTCCCAGAAAAAGTACACGACGGTTGTCTGCAGAAAGTGGTGTCAGCAGATCGAGTATCAGGCGCATTTTGAAAGCAAACAAATGGCATCCATACAAATTGCATATGGCACAGCATTTGAGTGAAGACGACCCGGATAGACGGATGGAATTCTGTGAATGGGCATTAACCAAAGTGAACGAGGATGCAAACTTTTCAACTAAGATCTTGTTTACTGATGAAGCAAATTTTTACGTCAATGGAGAGGTTAATCGGCAAAACATACGTTATTGGAGTAATGCTAACCCTAACTGGCTGAGTCCGACGAAGATGCAAGGTGCCGGTAAAGTGATGGTGTGGGCCGGGATATGGGGTGACAGAATTATTGGACCAATTTTTGTCAGTGGAAATCTTAATGCCGAAAGGTATCTTAACATGTTGCAAGAAGAGATTTCCCATCCCTGCTAAACGAGGAAGGTAACTTCCCAGTTTACTTCCAGCAAGATGGAGCTCCACCTCATTATGGTCTTCACGTGCGTCGGTATTTGGATCAGCAGTTTCCGGATGCTTGGATTGGTCGGCGTGGTCCTGTGGAGTGGCCTCCCAGATCCCCAGATCTCACCCCCCTTGATTTCTATCTTTGGGGGCACTTGAAGGCCATGGTGTATCAGGAAAAGATACGAGACATAAATCATCTAAAGGAACGTATCACCAACGCCATTACAAGCATAACGTCAACTGTGCTAATGCGTGTTCATCAACAGTGGGGAACACGTATTGAAATGTGTTTTCAAAACAATGGCAACCATGTAGAGCATATTATATAAATAAAAATGGTTGTCCATAAAAAAATGTTTATTTTTCCTATGTATGGAAACTTACGGCCCACCCTGTATATTGAAACTAGAGTCACATGATTTTTTTTCCATGAAGAAAAGAGGGGTCAAGGGTGAGTGCCCTCTTAGAAAAAGAAGAGCCAAAATCAAGATCCAAAGTTTTTGAGAAGCTTGGACACTCTGCGTTTAAAAGATTGAAGGTCATAGGTCATAGAGAATTAGAGAGAGAAGGAATGATAATGTGTCAAAAGTCTGGTACTACAAGCTCTCCTTAAAGGAGTAGACATGCAGTTAGAGAGTTCAGAAGAACAGTATCCGTTATCATAGCGATAGTAAAGAGGGAGTGAGAAAACATTTCGGCGAAGAGAGAGAGATTGAAGACTGTTAGCAGGAGGCGGGGAATTGATGAGACGAAAAGCCTTTGATTCCACCGGATCAAATAGAGTTGTGTGGGTTGAGACATCCGACACATGAAAAGCGTACAGGGGCTGACAATTCCCCCTGTCCAGAGACAGCAACTGAGTGGTAGTGAAGAAACTGTGAAGACGGTACAGCATACCTAACCTCTGAGAAGCTGTTTTAGAGAGAGAATATAAGTGATCCTTCCAAGAAAGATCGCGAGAAAAGGAAACACCAAGAATGTTAAGCGAAAAATAAGGATTGAGTTGTATGTTGTAGAAGGTAAGGGGATAGCCGTGTGGAAGATTGTGACAAGTAGATAGATGAAGAAACTGAGTTTTTGAGGCACTGAAAGCCACAAGGTTTTCTCTTCCCCAGTCAGAGATAGTAGAAAGATCAGAAGTCAGGTGCACCATAGCAGTTTCACATGAATCATGGAGTAACTGTTGAGAGGGACGCTTTGTGAAGCGGGTGGAGATGTGAAGAGTGGAATCATGAGCATAGAAGTGGATAGGACAAAAAGTGCAACTTTAAAGATCATTAATAAATAAAAGGGAGAGTGGGGAACACCTCTACTAATAGTGTTTGGAGAAGAACAGTGGTCATCTACAACCGCAGCTAGAGATCGTCCAGAAAGGAAATTAGAGATGAAGGCACAGATAGAAAGATAAAAACAAAAGGAGTACAGTTTGGAAATTAAAGATTTGTGCCAGACTCTATCAAAAGCTTTTAATGTGTCTAGCGCGATAGCAAAAGTTTTATCGAAATGACCAAGAGTCAGAAATATATGCAAGAAGATCGCCAGAAGAGGGTCCCTTGCGCAATCAAAACTGTCGATCTGTAAATGTTTTGTGATTAGAGAGATGTTTAAGAATCTTCCTATTAAGGATAAATTAAAATACTTTAGTAAGGAAAGAAATCAAAGCAATTGGATGATAGTTGGAGGGTTGAGAGCGGATATCATTAAAAGAAACAAATTCAAACCAAGATTTGTTTTTGCATTAGTAGTAGGTAAATAATATGGAATGTACACCTAAGTGCTTAAGAAAATTACCTCCTTGATACGCTCATTGCATTCGGTGGGGTCCCGGCCACGGAAGCAGTAATCATTACATGGGAAATCAAAGAAGTACTGCCTAAAGGCCTCCCAATCAGTGGCACCAATGTGCCAAAGGATAGGACAAGAAACAGATATAAGATTGTGGTTGGAATAACCCAACGGAGAAAAGAACTTCATAGAGGAAGAAGAAGGATGAGTAGTTAAAAATAAATCCAAAATGTTGGGCCTACCTCCAAGGTGATTTGGGAACACGAGTAGTGTGCTGTACAATCTGCTCTAGGTCATTCAGCATAGAAAAGTTGTAAGATAGTTCAACAGAGATATCAGTGAAATGGGAGAAAAGCCAAATGTGGTGGTGAACATTAAACTCTCCTGAAATGGAGATTTCAGCAAAAGGAGAGTGGGATAGAATGTATTCCATTCAAAGAGCTTTGGATAATCGGTGGAATTAGGAGAAAAGTAGACGGCACAGACGTATTTATTTTAAGATTGGCATGTAAGAATTCGGAAGATTTAAGATTATAGAATTCGGAAGATTTAAGTTCGGGAATACGAGAGCAAATTGGGTCGTTGTGTGCATATATCCAACATCCACCTTTGGAGTGAAAATGAGTTTAGAGAAAGTAGGAGGGTACAGAAAAGGGGTTGTCGTCAATCTTCCCAGACACCTGAGCTTCAGTGAAAAGTGAATTAGGCAGAGGTCCAGGATATCTTTTATGAGCAGCAATAAAACCAGCCCCGCTGCCCGGGTCATCGGCAACGGGGTAGCCAGAAGTGGGAATATTTATGGTCCCCTCCCTAGGGGACTCTGAGGTTCTTGCAGTCGATGCCATTTTTTAAAATTTTGAATAAATTGTGTGTAGGATGCTAAGATGCGTGTGTGTGTAGTGAGAAAGAGGGAAGAGAATTGTGTTTGAGAGCATGCTGGACTGCTCACAAGGTAACTGAGACACGGTAAAAGATCAGCTAATGAGAACAGTGACAGGAGAAACGGGAGTTTCAGCACTCCCTGTCTCCTGCCTAACCTCTTCCCTATAAAACACTTTCCTGGTCGATTGGTGTTTACAAACTCCTCCCTCAATAATATAGTGATGTGTTTCTCGTTTCAATGAGGAAGTATAAAAAAAACCCACTGGTTCTCTCTATAATTCACTTTCAGAAAGAAACGAATAAATCATATGAAAAGAAACACGAACATAGGATCGTTGTAAGGAATAGAGTAAAACGCAGAATTCCTATCAGAAGCGTCCAAGAATTCTAAACCTATTAAACGTTTTCTCATGCATTCTGTATCCCACCTTAGTCGTATTTGAAATGTATAATTCAGCGCACCTTCATTAGGTCGGTTATACGCTTAAAATGAAACGTGTAATTCACGTAGTTTCATTATTAATTTATTTATAGGTTTTAATTGAAACTTATAACTTCTGACGTTATAATTAGTTTAGTTATGCACTTCACCTGAAACGTATAATAATTCACTGCACTTTAATTTAGTTATAATTTTCAGTGAAATTTATAACTCTGCACCTTCATTATTGATCTGGTTATACATTTCATTAATTAGTAATAGTTATAAATGAAACGTATATCCAAACTCATAATGAATGCGCATTGAATTATACATCTCGAATGCATCTATAGCGGGACACAGAATACGTAATCATAGGCTTATTTATAATTTGTATCTCAAAATTAAAGCGTTTAATATGGAAAATTCTCCATATTTAAATATGGAGCACAAAAATGCTGATATATTCTATACGTTTCAAAAGCTTTCACGAGCTCACTTACGATGTATTTAGTAGAATCACAATCTCTCCGAAAGGATTGTAAACACGCATTAAAACCAATTCACTCAGGTGAGGTCGCATCTCGTCTCTTAAGCCAGCCTTGTAATTACTGTATATTGTACGGTCGGTTATTTTAAAAATACTTCCGTACTGACTTTAAAGTTGTCATCATTTCTCTCTCTCTCTCTCTCTCTCTCTCTCTCTCTCTCTCTCATATATATATATATATATATATAGGGTGTCCATAAATTATTCACATCATTATAAGCCTTAATAAATTCGTTATTATAGGAGCTATCTTAAAACGGTTTGCGGCAATTAATAACACAACAAGAAATTTTTTCTTTATTTCGCAGAACATCCACTAGGGGCACAATGGCGACAGTGAAGGAGAAAGCAATGTGTGTGCTGTGGATGTGGGAAACCAAACCTCCAATGGTATGCTGCACCTCAGCTTGAGGATATGCAGCCCCGTGTGTTCTTTCAGCAAGATGGGGCACCGCCACACTGGGGATTAGAAGTGCGGAGGTTCCTCAATGAAAAGTTCCCTTCTCGTTGGATCGGGCGAGATGGCCCTATTCCATGGCCTCCTCGTTCCCCGGACATCACGCCTCTGGATTTCTTTTTATGGGTCTACACAAAGGACAGAGTGTATGCAAAGAAGGTTAATAACATCACAGAATTAAGACACCTGATTGAAGAGACATTAGCTTCCATCACGCAAGACATGCTTCTTAATGTTTGGAACGAAATCATCTATCGCCTTGATGTTCTGCGTGCTACCAATGGGGCTCACGTGGAGGTTTACTGAATTAAAACAAAAATTTCTTGAGTTGTGTTATTAATTGCCGCAAACCGTTTTAAGATAGCTCCTATAATAACGAATTTATTAAGGCCTATAATGGGGTGAATAATTTATGGACACCCTTATATATATATATATTATATATATATATATATATATATATATATATATATGTGTGGTGTGTGTGTGTGTGTGTGTGTGTGTGTATATATATATATATATATGTACAGTATATAAGAATTTTATAACGTTTTAACATGCAATGCATGTCACTTGTATAAAAGAAAAAATATAAATATAACAACCGTTTAAGTACTATCTTTTCTTATTGTGTATGTGTGTGTGTGTGTGTGTGTGTGTATGTGTGTGCGTGTGTGTGTGCATAATAATCTATTTTCCATTATTACAAATGTCATTTGTGTTTCGAAATCAGAACGGTAATATGGAAAACGTTTCTTTCCAAAACAAATACATCGATACAAATATGAAACAACGTAAAGAGTTTACAATAATTTCTTTTCACAAAAATTTATGAAAATGTAAATGACAATTCGTTCATTTGTTTTCATACCTTTCTCTTTTTTCCTCTCTTTTACAAAGAGTAAGGGTAAGAGAATCCTTTCGTAGACTAACCCTTTCTCGCGTATTAAAAATGTCTCCCCGATATAAGATTGAATAAAATCGTCTGGCGTGATTCAGAATATAATCAGTGAAGTGGACGCTATAAAACAGTCACGTAAACGTTACTTAACCTAACGTAACTTAACTACAGTCATCTGAACTGTAGTTCAGATGACTGTAGTTATTACCTCATATTATTATTACCTCATATTATTATGACTGTAGAATTACCTCATTCTAATGATGGGATTGGCTATGCCACACTTCATATACTGAATTTATAATGTAGAGATCTAAAATTTGAAATAGTCACCAATAGTTCACAATATTATTATTATCATTATATATATATATATATATATATATATATATATATATATATATATATATATATATAATTTACAATGGCACACTGATATTTTATTGTAATTTTTGCTGAGAAAAACGAATGTGATGATACAAATTCTCCAACCACCCCATTTTTGCATGAATACAATTTAACAAACACAAAAAAGAGTTCTCATCTAGCATACATCCGTCAACATTACATCATATGAATAACCCCCATTAATGTCATTATGAAACCACAATTATAAATTTTTAGAACTTTAATATAGCCAGCTGCAGTAGTTGTGCCCCAGCTACAGAATCCAGAGGTAAGAGGCTAGTGAGCATGCTATGAGAAATGAGATAAAAAAATATTCTGTTACACTTGTTACAATGTACATTTGACTGATGTGAGTAAACTGAGTAAATATTTGTTGTTTTTCCTTAAGCAATTAAAATTCACTGAAATTTATTTGAGTTTTTGTTCTTATTTTTCAGTTAATAATTCACCTATAGAAGAGCAGAGATGGAATCAGCATCCCATACACCAGTATCTCCACAAATGAAAAAACATCCTTCTTCACATCAAGCTAGCAACATCTCTTGCAGCAACCCTACACCAACAGCTTTCCATGCAGCAGCATCTATGCTTTCAAGTTCCCCATCTATTCAGCAAGGAAAAAATTTGTAAGCATAAGGCATTCTAAGCAACATTGTATGTTTGGAACTCCTGAGAAGTTGCCTCATAATCTTTTGGCAACTAATTTATAAGCGGCTCGGTACTTTCTTTATCTCAAAGAAAGGAAAAATGCATTTAACAAGCCAATCATCAGACAAATAACTCAGGGGCTACTAAAACTTTGAAAGCAAGCATCAATTCCCACAGGTCAGGAAGAAGTTGTGTTTCAAAAGGTAGCAAGATTTATAGAAAGAGTAGCAACGTTGACTAGATGAAAAACATCAGTGAAACTAAAAAATGAATATATGAATGGTCTCATTAATTTGTTTGATATATGTGCCTGTAAATGTAATTTAAAATCTCATACAGGCATAGGATGCAGTGATGATTGTGAAGAAATTCACATAGATTGCATATGTCAGAGAGATAAAAAGTACCAAAAGAGGAATTACAGTTTCTACTTGATCAGAAGAGTGATCGTAAACTGTACATAGGTAGTGTAGATGTGCATGCTACGAAAGAGATACAAGAGGAAGCTCTCAGAGCAAGTAAGTAAAGAAAAGAAAACCATCAATCCTTCCACTGAAGTTCATCCTTTGAGCTCATTAGAAAATTCTTCAGATGAAGACAGTGACAATGAGATAATGGAAACTGAAGACTGTGGTTTTGAAAATACTGGAAGCCAAATGAGAATGTCTTCGCACCATGTTGCAATGCAGGCAGATAGATTTGGTGTATCAGATCGTGCTACTGCCGCTATTGCCACTGCACCTTTGATAGATGTTGGTATGATCACCAAAGAAGATGACCATCTCGTAATAGACAGAAGTAAAGTGCGGAGAGAAAGAGAAAGACTTCGAAAACATTGAAAAGTGATAAAGTGAATCCTATTACTTCCATATACTTCGATGGTCGAAAGGATCAGACTTTAAGTAAAGTGAAAGTTAATGATAGGTGGTACAGTGAAAAAAAGAGTGAAGTAATGAATGCTGAACCAGGTGGAGAGTATATTACCCATTAGACACCAGCATCGATTAAGGCTGCGGACATAACAAATTCGGTATTGTCAGTTATTAAAGAGAAACATCTACAAAATGATATAGCTGTAATAGGGTGTAATAGCACAAATACCAACACTAGGTATAAAGGAGGCGTGATTCATGTTATGGAGAAAGCACTTGGTAGGCCACTTCAATGATTCATTTGAATGCTTCATACAAATGAATTACCTCTAAGATAGTGATGTAGGTCACATCCGCATCCGCATCCGCGGAACATCCGCACATTTTCTCGCATCCGCATCCGCACCCGCATCCGCACTTTGGACTGCGGATGTCGTGCGGATGTGGACCGTTGAGATAAAATGTCATTAATAAGCGGAAATTATCAAATTCTACTATATTAAGAGAACTAGTTCATTGTGCGCAAAAGTGATGCAAGCGACAAGACGAGAGGCTGTTCTTGTATGAAGTTACTCTCTTGCAACCTACTTAGATCCACGTTACAAAGCTAAGTTATTTTCACCTAGTACATTAGAACGAGTTAAATCATCACTTGGCAAAGCAGTTGAAGAGCCTCAATCTCTTGAATCTGTCGCTTCGCCACCCACCAAAAGAATAAAAGTTTCAGTGACAGAACCAACACCTTCAACAAGCAAATCTATCACAGAATCTGTCTCTCAGATTCTTGAGTCAAGCAGCAATGACGAGACCTACGCGATGTCAAAAGATGTAGTAAAAATGATCGAGAGCTATCACCAAGAAAAACGCCTGGCTGCATGTGACAATCCTATTAGTTGGTGGAAAAATACGCAGAATATCTATCCATACTTGAGTAAACTTGCAAGGAAACATTTGGCCTGTCCTCCAACAAACGTACCAAGCGAGAGATTATTTAGCAGTGCTGGATTAATATATGATGAAAAGAGAAACAGACTGGCAGCAGAAAAGGCAGAAAAATTAATGTTCCTTAAGCATAACCTTCCTATAATTATGTTTGAACATTAAACGATGAACATCTTAGTTTACTTTATTTTAATTACTCATTTATAAATATGCCTAATAAAACTTTAAACTTAATATAAATAGTTATCAAGCTAATTAAAGATCTCTTTCTATAAGGGTGGAGGTTGGGGAAAGAGGTCGGTGGGGTGCATTTGAGTTGGGTTCACGTCCCGCATCCTGGTAACACAATTATGGTTTCTAATTGTGGCTGAAACTCAACAAAATATAACGAATTTATTTGCAGACGAATTCACTAATTGATTTCTATATTAGTTAGATGCTTGATATTATTTTATATGTTCAGAGAAAAGTACAGCAATTATTGTACAATTAATCAATTATACTACATTATAGCTAGGGGTTAAAACCGGTATTGAAATACCGGTATTAATACCGGTATTGAAGAAGTACAAATAATACCGATACCGATATTATAGGTTTTCGGTATTGACAAAAATTGCTATTGTAAAATTTAGGCAATTTAGTCCTCCGATAAGACTGAAGTGGAAGCAGATTCATTACTGAGTGAATACATGCAAGAAATGGACAAACTAGGAAAAGTGCCATCTAAAAAAAATTCCATTGATTTTGATGTTACTAATGAATTTAAAAGCTTGGAAGTTACTTTACAGAGAAGTGAGAATTTAGAGAAGCTGTACAAGGCACTGCTTTCAATTAAACCTACAAGTGCAGAAACAGAAAGAGCCTTTTCTGCTGCAGGCCTATTTCTGACGAAACTGAGATCAAGTCTATCTGAACAATCCCTAGATGCTCTTTGTTTCCTCAAAGCATACTTTCAAAATCAAACTAAGAAATAAATATTTAGATACTAATAATTTCTATCTACCCCAGTAGTTGTATAATAATATGCTAAAAAAAAAATTCAAATAATATTTTTATTACAATTTAGTAATTTACTGTATAAACTTTTTCGAATAGAATGCCATCTATTTGGAGTTGGGTCATTAATTTATAGTAAATATGGTGAGTACTGCAAGTCCCTCAGACTTGTGGAAGGGTTGGTAGGGTGGCACCATAATAAATCAAAATAAATTATTTTTTTCATAATACCGGTATCAATACCGGGATTAGCATAATTGCCTCCAAATACCGGTATTGAAAATTTTCGGTATTATGCAAGCACTAATTATAGCTACAGCTCTCTCTATATAATAACTTATTATATACGTTAAACACAACAAATCTCGAATATATCCTAAAAAATAACGAAAATGTAGACAGCCGCATCCGCATCCGCGGATGTTGAAATCAAACATCCTCATCCGCATCCGCATCCGCGGATGTGAAAAAAATGACATCCGCTACATCACTACTCTAAGACATATTTTTGAAACATTGGATGGTACAACATCTCGGGGCAAGTACCTGTGTTGGTCCTATTGGGAAGGCCATTCAGTTTTGTGAAAACAATCCAGTAGTACAGTGCCCAAAGCATGTGTTTTCTGCTATTAATAGGGTTAAGCATTTGCCTAGAGGATCAGTAGAAATTGTTAAGAAGTATATATCCCGAAATGCATACTTTGCTCACCCGGAAAATATTCTTCTGGCAATGTTGTTGGACTCAGCTTGGGCAAAACGTGTAAAAGCTGTTAGCAAAATAGATGGACATGCGAAATGAGACTGGTCATAATTTAGAATTGAGAGATTTCAAGGTTCCTAATCTTAATTTTGATGCAAAGGACTGGGATAAAATAATTAATTGGACTGATGCTAAACTAAGTAAGCTACCTCTTACAATGAATCTAACAAAAGCAGAAATTTTAGCTATCAAAGGAAACGCATTGAACATTCCAAATTATCCCAATCATACCCAGGATGTAGAGCAGTGGTGCACAAACTTTTTTGATGTGAGGGCCAAGCGAAGAAAATAACTAAATGTATTAGCCTACTTACTTTCCATCTAAGTCATAAATTGGGTCACTTTTATATTCTAACTTTTTCATTGAATTGAAAAGACCCGTGGGGGACACATTTGGCCCGCGGGCCGGGGTTTGTGCATCACTGATGTAGAGCGTTGTATTAAATTAGTGACGGACTCTTCAAGTTCGGTATTTGGGTTTGAAGCACGAAATGGTTTTAGCAGAGGTAGAATGATTTCACGTCGTCCGATGGCAGACGTAGAAACGAAAAAGAATTTTGCTAAAAGTTTGCCTTCTTTATTCCAATAGTTAAGGTTTATTTTTGTAGTTACCATTTGTGTACTCATTTGCTGGGTGTTTCTATACTCTATATATATTTAATAAAACAAATTTTTAAAAATGGTTATTTTTCTTTCCTTGTTTCTTTATATTCCTTGCAACAAAACACTAAATTCGAGAATATCATAATCCACAAAAGAAAAAGTAAATGGAAATTTATTGAATAACCTGAAAATTATTTGCAGAAGATATTTTTAAGTTTTGTGTAGGTTATATCTATTTGTTTCACCAACAACATAGCCAAGAATCAGTTGTAAACCATCGTAAATCCAGTTACGACACCCATTTCATATTTTGACAAATATGAGGCAGTTCAAGATACTCTAGAACAGGGGTTCTCAACTGGTGGGTAATTACTCCCAAAGAGGTAATTTGGGATATCCAGGGGGGTAATGAAAGCCATACATATTTTATTTAAGAGTGGGGTTTAAAGACAATTGTATGATTATAAAATACTTCTTCAACTTTTGGTTAATTTACGCGTCATTTGGGGTAACGGGGTGAGCGCCAATGCTTCAGGGGGGTAGTGAAAGTAAGTAGGTTGAGAATATTTAGAATATCATTTCAGTTTTCGGAGCAAGTGTAGTTTACGTCCCCCTGACACAAAAGGGGACACAAACTACACTAGGTCAAAGTTGGGAAACGTCAACTACAGTAGGATCTTTAGGAGACATTTTTTAAATGAATCCATCAAATAAAACGTCAAAACTAACGAAAATATTACGACTTAACCTAACCAATCGTCAATTTATTTATTTATATATATATATATATATATATATATATATATATGATCACCTGAAGATCAGGGCTCCAAGCCTCAATTACCAAATGATAGCTTTGTTAAAACTAACGAAAATATCACGACTTAACCTAACCAATCGTCAACAGCGTACAGTTGACCTAACCGGGCATTCAATTTAATTTATTATTATATTTGGTACTGCAAAGCAAAAAACAAGAATACATGGGAGCCCTAATCTTTAGGTGATCATATATAAATTGACGATTGATTAGGTTAAGTCGTAATATTTTCGTTAGTTTTAACGTTTTATTTGATTAGGTATACGGGGACAAAGTTGGGGAACGTAAACTACACTAGGATAATGTAGGGGAACGTAAACTACACTAGGCACCACCCACAGGGGGACGTAAATTACACTTGCTCCCAGTTTTCGGATCAAGTAAAGATAATCCCTCCCAGGTCACACTAGTAAAGCAAATCCCTCCCAAAAATGACCAAGTAAAGATAATCCTTCCCAGAAAGTAAAGTAAAGTGAAGCAGTCTGACATAAGGATAAAAATTAAGAGAATCTTTTTTTAAAAAATGATTTATTTGAAAACAAAATTTATTAAAATTCATTTATTACAATGGATCAAGTAAAGATAAGCACCCCCAACCTTTTTTAGTTAGCTTTATAAGGCTAACTAACGAAAATATCACGACTTAACCTAACCAATCGTTAGGTCAACTGTACGCCCTTGACGATTGGTTAGGTTAGGTCGTGATATTTTCGTTAGTTAGCCTTATAAAGCTAACTAAAAAAGGTTGGAGGTGCTTAACTTTACTTGATCCAAAGACTTTAATTAAAGCTGTATTGCGGTATTGCGGTAAAGCGGTATTACCAACTTTACCAAGTAAAGATGATCCCTCCCAAAAAATGATCAAGTAAAGATAGTCCCTCCTTTTTCTGTTGGGAGGGATTATCTTTACTTGATCCCAGTTTTCTTTATGTTTCCTAGTTAAAACCACAATATAATTTCAGTGTGCCTAAAGGAAAAGGAAATTTTTTTCTGGTTTCACTCCGCCCTAATATATATATATATATATATATATATATATATATATATATATATATATTATATATATATATATATATATATATACAGGGTCCGCAAAAAAAAAAGGAGCATGACGAAAATTGCTCTCACGCCCGCATTTTTTGCCGGACCCTTAAATGTTATATATCTAGCTAAATATAAAAGAGCCCAGAGTTGTATAAAACAAATTTCATCAAAATCGGTCATAAAATAAAGATTTTATGGCCACAAAAGTGCAATGACTAAAAAAAGTGAATTTCCGCATAAAAATTTAATGTTTTTCTCATTTTAAATTATTTTTTTCAGATGCCTAAATAATTTTAATCAATAAAAATGATAATATGCCCTTTTCTAAAGAAGATAAAATATTAATAAAACATTATAGACTTGATAAAAATTATGGCGCAATAAAATTATTACAAGAGTAATTATTACATATTATTACAAATTATTACATATCGAACAATTTTTTTAGTCTTATAATTTCGTTTTCTTTGGAAATTGTAAAATTATATGACATGTAGTAAAACTTTTATATTTTCTTTAATTTTTGACGTATTGACATGAAATTTGGTACTAACTTAGTTTATTTGTTGCTTATTTGCCAAAAATAAGTTATTTGTCATTATGTGTAAAAATAAATGTACAGTAAACATTTTCGTCATGCTCCTTTTTTTTTGGCGGACTCTTGTAATAATTTTATTGCGCCATAATTTTTATCAAGTCTATAATGTTTTATTAATATTTTATCTTCTTTAGAAAAGGGCATATTATCATTTTTATTGATTAAAATTATTTAGGCATCTGAAAAAAATAATTTAAAATGAGAAAAACATTAAATTTTTACGCGGAAATTCACTTTTTTTAGTCATTGCACGTTTGTGACCATAAAATCTTTATTTTATGACCGATTTTGATGAAATTTGTTTTATACAACTCTGGGCTCTTTTATCTTTAGCTAGATATATAACATTTAAGGGTCCGGCAAAAAATGCGGGCGTGAGAGCAATTTTCGTCATGCTCCTTGTTTTTTTGCGGACCCGATATATATATATATATATATATATATATATATATATATATATATATATATATATATCGCACTTTATGAATCTCTTGACAAGTTGTCGAGTTTTATGTAAGAAATTTAATATATTTGAATATATAATTTGTAATATATATAAGTTTCTGAATATCAAATAACTGGCTAAAACGAAATATATATATATATATATATATATATATATATATATATGAGAGAGAGAGAGAGAGAGAGAGAGAGAGAGAGAGAAACTAAATATTAATGAACAATTTTGTTCATTCTATATTTTGCTTCATGATAACAGTCTCGCGTAATCTAATCTCGATATGTGTATGTACATTAAGAGCGTTTGAATATCTTGTCTTTGTTTTAAACAAAGTATGAAGACATTCCAAATAATGGCGAGTCCTTATCAATATGAAATGTAATCAAAGCAAACTTCGTTTCATTTAGAATTTTGATACGCAACTGCGGGAAATTTTGTAGTGTATTTTCAATCCTCATTTCATTCCATGTTATTGTTATTGTTTTTACGAAATGAGTGATTGAATATTAGTAAGAATTAATGAAATAGTTCGTTACTAGTTTAAGAATTTAATCGGGAAGATATTTTAGAATGGTTGGCCGATGTAGTTACTGTATAATTATCGTTACGGGAATGGGAACCGTTATTTATTGGGTAACAAATGATTGCTTTGCTTTTAAGTTCACTCTTTCGTACTGGGAAATTTCATAGTTTTTATGCGATCGTAAATAGATTTTGGAAAGCTGAAAAATGAACTTCGATTATCACTATAATTTAAAGCGCATCGCTTACCCAATTGTAATGTCAAACATGCGTTACTCAAATGCAAATTGCGTTAATTGGCGCTATCGGGCTATTTTAACGTTTGTGCCAAAATTTAATATATCCGACAAAATGTATTCATTTTATATCGTTTTCGTTTGAGTCAAATGAAATAGGCATCCTTTTATTTATATAGCGGGTTGGGTTAGGTTAGGTTAGATTAGGTTGGTTGTGTTAGGTCAGCTGAACAAACCGTGAAAGGTACGGTTTTATACAAATGAAACGCTATGAAAGGAACACATTTTGGCGCAATCGTTATAGTACCAGTGCTTTCTGGATCACCCTATTGCATAGTTTCTATGTAGTTTTGTTTATATTCACTGCAATTTCTTGAAGAGTTTATTTAGTTTATGTTATTATTATTAATATTATACACAGAAAACAACGACTCCTCGCAACCTTCTCTCTACATAGAAATATTATCTTCTCTCGTCTCAAATTACTAAAAAAGAGAAGTTTTGAAGACCATTTCTTCTATCTAAAGAAGTTATGTATCATTAAAAGAAGTTATTATGTCATCTGACAAAGAAGCTTTGATACCCAAAAGAAGGAAAAACTTCCTTTGAAATGCACCCTCAAAAAGAAGTTATAAGTTCTCCATTTAGAAGATTTTATTTAAAATGTATAGAATTAAGATATATCTCCTCAATACATTATTCCCTTATGAATAATATCACACGAGATATGATGAAAAAAATATACAAAATTAGAGAAAAGAAAAGTTAGTTGGTTTTTCCTTTTTAATATTTTCTTCTATCAAATAGGATTAACGGGGCCGCAGAAGCGACCAAAGCGGTCAAAACAAAAATTAAAATTCATTTCACAATTCATTTTTAAATATTTTTTTATTAAAAAACGATGCGGAATATTTTCTGTTATTTGCTATTCATAATAATAATATAATTTTACGATGTTCACCCACAAACCTATACTGGCGTTAAAGGTTTTAGGGCCGGGTTAAGGGATGGATTTTAGGGCTGGGTCTAGGGATGGACTTTAGGGTTGGGTTAAGGAGGGACTTTATGATGGCTGGAGTATGCGAGTATTGGATGAGCTACAAGTTGGATATTCGCGCATTCATTTTAGCCATAATAAAAAGTTACCGTTAAAAAAAAAATTATTAAAAAAGCCTAATGAAATTGGCGTTTCAATTATTGTCGCTTTATGCGATAATTCAATTATAAATTCAATTTGCCTCAGATAATATTAAAAAATGTTTTACTCAAAAATATCATTCCAAAATTATGCAAAATTTCGAGGTGTTTTGGTTTCTTTATTCGGATGTGAATTCATTTTATAGAGTCATTATAATTTAAATATTTCATTAAAGTAATGGATACGATTCCATTTTATTATTATTATTATTATTATTATTATTAATATTATTATTATTATTGATAAATTCTGAGCTTGGGAAGCTTCATATCAAGTTTGGTCGAAGTAAGAGGACAATTTGGATTAGGTTGGACTCTCAAAATTTCCGAACCGAGATTTTCCCGAAGTTTTTAAAGATAATTCGAAAGCCCTTTCTATATAAATCACTTTCTGATCCTTTCCCACAGGAAGCTTTTTTTCGGAATTACGGAAAATGAGGCATTAAAACCGAGAGAAGCGTTCGGGTCTGTTTTTAACTTTTTACACGAAGGAGTTGAATGAAATCTGTTACGTATTATCTTCTGAGGCGAGTAATGCGCATCGCGGCGCTTTCATAAACTGGAGGCGTTTAATGTTCGTCTGTGGCAGAGGAACAGAGAACTTTATTATGTTTGGTGCCTATCAACAATCTTATTTGGTTCGAATTAGTTTATTTTATTAAAGTAAAATGTACAACATGGAGAGTCGAAGATTCGTTCCTGCGTCGTTTGAGCAGGAGTTATAACCATTGAATCGACAAGACCATAACATCGACATTCTAAAAACTTAACCTAACTTAAACCTAAATTAGCGTAGCCTAACTTATGATAACCTAACCTAGCTTACTTTAATCCTCAATACAGTTGTCGATAGCGTATCAAGTTGATTAGGCGTAATCCCGGCTGGGACAATTTCTGAACGCGGTGCCAGTTTCTGGCACCGTTCACTGTTTACTATAATTCATATAATATGGTGTGCCGTTTTAAGGTCGACTGTATAAATGTTACAGTTCAAACAAACAAAATTATTGTTTTTTAGTTTAAATTTACTGACTATTATTCTTTACAGTTATTACTGTTTTACATATTCTTTAAATCAGATTATGTTTAAGACTGAAATGTATTCAAGTCTCTTTGGTTATACATACGACATGCAAAATCCTAATAATTTAACGTTGTTATTTCATATAATTTTTATAGAAACAACTTGTATTTTATAATTCCATTAAATTATGGAATTATATATAATTCCATTAAATTATAGAATTATTTCATATCAAATGTTCAACAAATTAGATCAAAAGATGTATTTAAACTTTGTTAAAATTAATATAGTAATTGGGCGTTGTAATTTTTCTCTATGGCAGTAATGTATATCTTTGGCAAAATGCCTCAGAGCTAAGTTAGTAATGGTTGTTCTATTTAACTCCTTAATTATTATTATTATTATTATTATTATTATTTAATGTATTTTCGAGAAATTTTCTCCCATTTCCTGAATGAATTTGTCACAAATTGAGAAGTTTTTTCCACAACAATTCTTGAAAAATCAAAACTATTGCTATATATATATATATATATATATATATACGTTTCGTCCATCTACTTGAGACATCTTCAGAAATGATAGAAGTTAAAATAAAGTACAGAATTATGAAACTAAAAAATACAATATTACAAATTTTATAGACCAACAATATATTTCTGGAAAATTCGATATTATTTAATTATGTTGCTACACTCATTCGAATTTTAACAGTTAAAAATATTTAAGAAACATCTCATTTCGTTGTTGTTGTTGTTGTTGTTGTTGATTAGCCGATCAGCCCATCCTGATCGAGCAACCCAGCGGCACGCAGGTAACCGATCGCCCTCTCCGGAGTGGAACAGAGGTTCAGCGCACTAGTGATGTTGTGTTGTATTCTATGTTGTGCTAGAGCGGTACAGTCTGTCATAATGTGTTCAATTGCTTTTGTGTGTGCTAGCAGGTGTCGTCTGTGTTGTTGTCTAGTGTGTGTTTATATGTCTGTAAGTTGGGGGTGATGTCCACATCGGAATCGTGCTAAGTTAACTCTCCGATCTGCTAAGGCTGGTCTCTGACCTGTCAATGGGTGGCGGCTTCGCACCTAGGACCGCATTCGGACCGAGCCGTGTCAGTGCTTTGTGGGTTAGGTGTGTGTGTGTGTTTTCTGTACTGTTTTCTGTCTGTGGGGCGTGGTGTGAATGGAGTATTTGGTTATAATGGCTCTCTGGTGTTACCTTAATGGTGCGAGGTGTTGGTGCATGATTGTACATGTAGTGGCAAGGGTGTTGTAGGTTAGTTGTCGCTGCTGCCATGAATTGTATTCTCCTCACGTCTAAATGTTCCCTAACTTTCAGTATTTTTGTTTCTGTGTGCAAGTGTTCTATTGGTGTTGTTTGAGTACATCTTGTAATGATACGAAGTGCGTTGTTTTGTATTGTCTGTAAGGTGTTTATGTGTGTGTTTGAGATAATGGGTGCCCAGCAAGGGCTAGCATAGTCCATAACTGAGCGAATATATTGTTTGTATATGAGTGATGTTTCCTGCTGGTGTCCAAAGTTTGTGCCTGTTAGTACCCTGAGCGTGTTAAGTCTTGACGTACATTTGTTTTTAATGTTCTGAATGTGGTTTGCAAAAGATAATGATGTGTTGTATGTGACCCCAAGTATTTTGGTCTTGTGAGTGTGTGGAATGTTGGTGTTGTTTAGTGTAATCTGTGGAGTTATCTGGTGTTCTTTTGTGTTTCTTGTTAGCAAGGTGATGGTTGATTTTGTGGGCGCTACTTTGAGTATATTGTGTGTGAGCCAGTCTTGTATACTGTTTATGTATGTTTGTAGGTTATTTGTAGCGGTGTTGATGTTGTTGTGGGTGGATGTTAGAGTGATGTCATCTGCATATGATGATAAGGTAAGCTTGTTATATATGGGTGTTGGAATGTCATGCATGTATAAGTTGAATAGTGTTGGTAAGAGAACAGAGCCTTCAGGGACCCTGTTCGGAAAAAGCTTGTTTTTGGATGACTTGCCATTAAATGTGACATGTGAGTATCTTCCTGAAAGATAGTTGCTCAGCCACCTTTTGGTGTCATTGTGCATGTTTGTGTTGAGTATTTTGTTTATGAGAGGGAAACGTGGGATAGCATCAAGTGCTTTACTAATGTCTATTGTTGCTAATGGTGTAGGTTGAGCTGGTCGTCTGGAGTTGATGCTATCCATGATGTGCTGCGTGAGGTTAGTGAGTAATGTCGCGGTTGAGTGGTGAGATCTGAATCCATGTTGAGTAGGCATAGTGGTATGTGTGGGTTAGTGATTTGTAAGATTAGTCTTTCTGTTACTTTGGAAGGTGTGCATAGTAAAGTAATGGGTCTATAGGAAGCTGGTTCTGTTGGATTTTTGTTTGGTTTGAATAGTGTAATAATTTTAACTCGTTTCCATATGTCAGGAATAATACAGTGTTGGTATGAATACGTGCTGATGTTTGTGAGAGTTAGTGTTCCCTGTGGGCCCAAGTGTTTAAGGTGTATGTTAGAAATGTTGTGTTTTTAGTACTTTTTATAGCTGTGAGTGGGGCTTCAACCCGAAGCCAAACACCAACTATGTCTGAACTTGGCCAAGCATTCATTTAAGGAGGGTGACTTTTCCTTTTAATGCCCCTATTTGGATTTCTATGGCCTGGGGCTGTCCTGGGATTGAATTCAGGTAAGTTGTTAAGTTGTTCTTCATCATACCTGTTGCGCCAACTATGATGGGGAGAATGGCAGCTTCTTTCAATTCCCAGGTTCTCTTTATATCATATATAAGCGCCTGATATTTAGTGATTTTTCCCCCTCTTTGTTTTGTTGAGGCTGTAGTCGTTTGGGACTAAATACTATTTGTTTGAGGCTAATTTTCATGAATCGATAGTGACTGTGCCAATCTCAAATTGTGAAACTCGTTTGTTTTTTATTGAAACCATTTAAGATTGTTTATACTCGTATACTCTTATTGAAGTGTTCTGAGGTGTAGCGTGATTGTGCTGTAAAGAAGGTAACAGGAGTTACATCCATCTTCCGAATATCTAAATTGGTACACCACATTTCTACATTCAATCTCAGAATACTTTTTACTCGTTGAAAAATATGTCTACATTCACTTGTTTTAATATCTCTTTTCATTATTATTATCATTATTATTATTATTATTATTATTATTACGAGAAATGTCTCGCTCTTTTACAATAATAATCTCTGGAGTTGTTGAACTTTTCTCGTAACAGCAAAGGTCACGTGACAAAAAGGACACATAGAGCCGCACGTGGGATTCGGACCTCGAGTCGCTATATTATCTAAACGCCGAGGGGAGTCACCCATCCACCTACGGATCACACCCATCCCCGCTTAACGTCGCTATAACCAAACGGGAAAGGGTGTCGCGGCGTAGACACGAAGTAACTCTCATCAATTTTACGAGTACTGAAAATAACAAGCTTCTCGTACGAAGCAATATTAATCTCTTCATAAAACTACCTAAGCTGTATTCTTAAATACTAATCCATAATTAACCTGAAAGGCTTTGCATAATTAAGTCATACTTTCACTGTTTCAGTTCAAAGCAATCTGGGAATGCAAAATATACTCGTTTTTTTGAAAGATTTAAAAGGCAAACTGTTAAATAAATAATAAACACTAAAACGGATTTTGAAAATTTTAATCTGAAAACAATTTTTCAAAATGTGTCGACGACAAAATACAAATAAATAAATAAAATGTTAAAGTAAATAAAAACTCATTCTACAAAAGCATTTTTCAGAATTTTAGTGTGCGTGTGTGTGTGTGTGTGTGTGTGTGCACGCAACTGTTCATAAGTCGGCGCGTTTGCGTTTGTGGGTGTCGAGGTCGAGGTGTATATATATATATATGTGTGTGTGTGTGTGTGTGTGTGTAAATAGAAATTATATATAAACTTAATAAAATGAAAGGTAAATAAGTACATTAAGTCTAACAGACTGAAAAATAGTAATGTAAATAAAGTCAGAAAAGAGATTTTCGCCATATTATTTTTATATTTTTAATAATAAACAGGTCTACACATAATATATTTTAGTTAATGTTTTAGTTAATATATATATATATATATATATATATATATATATATATATATATATATATATATATATATATATATATATATAGAGAAGAGAGAGAGAGAGAGAGAGAGAGAGAGAGAGAGAGAGAGAGAGAGAGATAGATAGATAGATATTTTATAATTTACATTTTACAACTTATTTAGGTATTTAATTAATTTTTTCCATTACACAGATTAATATAAATATGGTCAGTGACAAAAGTTTCGTCCCTCTGCAAAGTATAGCACATGTACAGTATATACCATTTCTTTACCCCTTTTACAATGTGCTCAGTTCCCATGGCAACTGTAAGCCATTCGTGAAGAAATATTTGGTTTCCTCCTTTTTTTCTTTCCTTTTGCGATTAGGTGGTAGGTTTGGCATTTGATATAGATATTTATAAATAGCAATATTTATAAATAGCAATAGATATTTATAAATTACTACAGCTAAAGTACTTCATATTCCTGAATTCTAGATTTAAGGTTGGATCTATTGCTTTATACGTCGTGCACAAATGCCAAACTCACCACCTTATCGCAAAAGAAAAGAAAAATCAGATAACAAATATTTCCTTTGTGAATTGTTTAGAGTTGCTATGGAAACTGAACAAATTGTAAAAGCAGTAAAAAAAAATGGGATTTATATATTTTATAATTTTTGGAGGAACAAAACTTTTGTCGTCGACTGTATATATTATATATATATATATATATATATATATATATATATATATATATAGTAAATTCATACTGAACTTTGTACTGTAGTTCCATATTGTATTTGTTCATATAACACAGGAGTGATGATTTCCCTTTACCTATTTTGGTCCGTCATCTTTACTCGAAGCATCAACTTTAGATGGTGGACCAATGGATAAATTTTTAATCTTTAAAGTTTTTAAATATGGAGCTATTTTTCTGTCCTATTGTCCTCAATAATTACTCTTCTATCGCTTTGTTAGCTTCTAATAACTAATTCTAATATAAAAAATTAAAACAGAAAAAGAATAAAAGTGACAGAGTTTTACAATATTTTTCGATAATTTTTCCTGTACAATTTAGATATCTGATATGGCAATAGTATATTCACAGTATTCTCATCTGAACATGACGTTGGAAGCATGGGAGCTTTTTAAGCAAAATTAATGGGATTTACTTTATTTGTTACATAAGAAAAGTGAAAATGGCAAGTAATAATAATAATAATGATAATAATAATAATAATAATAATATAGTAAATACAATGTAAAAATTTACAAAAGTAGCGTTTGATTATTTTACACAATTTTAAATAAAAGAATGAATTGTACATTTACTTGAAAATAAATGATGCTTTATAAAGAAAAAAATAAGATAAATTATGAAATTAAAAATACTTAATGAAATTAATATATTTTAGATAGTTAATTATAAAACGAGAACCTAATTACTGGTGGAGGTAATTCACTACTAACAATGGCAGTAGTGAACTTATACATCAGCAGGGACTAATGAAGTACTTCTTTAGTGATTTGCGAAATTCATTTAGTAATGAAGGCTATCTGACATTTATAGTAATTCAGGGCCGTACCAAGGCAGGGGCGAGCGATGCGGCCACCCAGGGCGCCGACGTGTGGGGAACGCGAAACTGTTGGTCTTAGAACTGCCACTTCGAATGAAATTTGGATTTTTAATTAATTATATATTATGTATTAATTGTGTACTGTTTATGTATTAAATAATTATGTATTGTTTATGTATTAAATAATTATTTATTTTAATTAATTATGTATATCTATCAAACTCAATTTGTTCCGAATTTAATAAGGATTGCCTTGTTAAATAAGGCACATAAGGAATGCCTTGCACAGGATGCCATCACAGGTTGATACGGCCCTGTGGTAATTGCACGCCATATATCTACTCCTTTGAAAGAGAGTGCATTTCCTGCGGTTTCCATTATATTGTTTGGTTTGTGTATAAAATCTCTGGGAGTCTGGTGTTATAATGATGATGAATTTGATGGGAGAGTGATTGCTCTTTGAATGGTTAATGTGTGTTGATTTTATTGATAACTTTGGACTTTTAGAAAGTATTTTGAAGATAGTATTATAACATACCCTTGCAAGAGTTTGTTTAAACAACTTCCTCTGTACCTAGTCTTCCTCCCACTTTAGAGAGACGTCTTTGGTTGTTTTGTGCCCCACATAGCATGGGCAGCCATTGAGCAACCCATTTTTAATCACTTGCCTCATAAACAACTCTAAGTGCGAGACTTAAATTCGCTGTAGTAACTCTCATTCCCAATAATGGACAAGTACACAGGGACTCCCACTGATATTCCCCGCTGGAAAGAGATTTTCTCTACCCTCGTGGTGGAAAAACACCGCGATGTATGAACGACTCCGTATATCACTTACCACATAAATACTTTCACGGCGGGAGACCCAGGTTGAAGCTCAGCGACATTCAAAGAGTTGGTAGACATATACACACGACAGACATTAAACTACGGAAAACACGCTCACACACTTGCCTGCCTCGTTAACATGTCTAACAATAGAGTAGATAAGCATTTTGTAGAAATATAAATTTTTTTCTAATTCTTCTGAATGAACAAAAAAAAATCTTTAAAAAAATGTATGGCATGGATTGGGTGAGGTAGAGTTGCGTTTCTGCTATTACTGTTTTTTCTTCTTTCTCATGGATAACTGTGTGTACGTGATAAGAGCAGGCATGGTGTGGAAGATCCAATTTCCGTTTTCAATTCCTGTTTCAACCCACCCCCCCTTCCTGTTCATTTCATTACTTTGTCGGCAGTGGCCCACGGAGAGTAGCTTTACTTTTATTTCTGCATATATATAAGTGTAAGCATGGAGAGTTTGACCTTTTCTTCTTTTTTAATCCCTTTTGAGCTAGCCTGGAGTGGGCCATGGGGTCTTTATTTGCCCGATACTTCGGTAATTATAGTTGTAAATATTTTGTATAAAATCAAAACCATATGTTCGAGATTTTAGTAACGATACCAAGTAGTTGATATACTGTACGATCAGTAGAAATATATTATTATGTTAGTTTATACAATGGTACTGTCTAGTATATGATTTCTATGTGTTGCATAGCATGATTGTAAAGCTAGTTTTTTATTCTCCTCTTTCCTATAAAATTTGTTTGGCTACTTTTCCAGGGTCAAGGTACTTTCTTCGGTCTTTAGCCTCTGGCGGGGAGGAAGCGGAGGGTGGGAAGAGAGCCTTATGCTTTTCTGTCCAGTGTTCTACTGCTGTTGGAATAATTAAAAAATGCACTAATTTAATAACAGGAACCAACCTTCCTGAGTGGACCATAAGGTTTATGAGGCTTCCTCTTGTCCTTCTAACACCCTTGTAACATATTGACAGTAACAGTGAATTTGTACAAGTCATTTAGTTTTAAAATATTTAGCTCTTTAAACATTTGAGATGTGTGACTTTGCTATCATTATTTGAGAAGGTTCGCAAACATTTGTTATGAATGACTTCCAAAGGATGTTTTATATACTCTACTGTATTTCTTTGATCTTCCCCATGTTGTAATGCAGTATAATAAATGTGGGTAGATGAAGGAATAATACAGGGAATGAATGAGAGGAAGGGTCTTTTTTAGTTTAAATTATTTGAAGAGAAATCTTGATATTTTGGAGTTGATATGTTATACATGATTTTTTTAAATTTAGTTTTTCGTCTAAAATAATGCCAAGCACTTTAACTTCATTCACCTTTACAAGAGTAGCATTCCCAATTTTTATTTGATAGTTTGTATTTACTGCATATGTTTTATGGTAATGATCATATAAGATGACTTTGTCACGTTCAATAAAAGTTCAATAACGCACATCAATTTGTACACATGCCTATTCGTTTCATTTATCAGAAGGTCTGAATTATGATGGGAAGAAGTAAGTGTGGTATTATCTGCGTATTGTACGCAATTTAATGTGGTTGAGAGATGAAAATCGTTAACATAGATTATAAATAGTAACGGTCCAAGAAGAGACCCTTGTGGAATCCCACTAGTTAGCATCGCCTTGTCGGATGAATTATATCTTTTAATCTGATGTATTGATGACGATTTTTCAGATAAGATTTGAATCAATCGAGGATATTTCCTCCTATTCCGTATATGTGAAGTTTATTCAGTATCAAAATGCGATTATAAATTATATTTAATTAAATTTTTTAAATTAAGTCTCTTCCATCTTCATCTCATTGAACCTAATTTTCCAAGAATTTTAATCATATGTAATTTTAATTCAAATGTAAAATGGGAATTTGAGAACTTTCATCTCTCATGGTGGAACCCACGTCAATCATGATTATCGCGCTGTATTACCTTAATACTTGAAACGTATAACTAAATTTATAATAAACGTATATTGAATTATACACATGAAATGGTGCTAAAGAGACAAAATATATAATCAAAGGCAAAATAAATAGGGTTTACGGTGCAGACCCGGAAAATTTGATATGAGAAGTATATATACATATCAATCACGCTTATGATTATATGATTATAAATTACGACATAAACTTGCACGTGGCAAATAAAATACTATTTTCAAGATGAAACTTTTAATATGATAAGATTAATTAAAAACAATTAACAAGAGGTTCAAATAGAAGTTGAAATTTGTCAACATTAAGTTACTGAAAGAAATTAATTTTAGTTCATGAAATAATTCAACAAAACTCAACACTAAATCTAAGAAAAGTGTTGTTTATGTAAGAATTTGTATCCAATAAATTCCTTTTCACTTTCTCATATATTGCAGTTCTCTCTATATAAGACAACTATGTATGGTATGTAGGATTAGGTATAGTATTCAGACAAATGTATTTATTACAGTATCTTCTTCTTCTCTCGTTCTATATGTTTTTCACTTACAATCTTTATATCAGTGACAATATTTTTCATTTTTTCTGCGATCACTTTTGTGGTGTTTTTTTCGATTATTTAATTTTATGACCACTCTCTTCCAAATGCGAAGTTGTCCGATTTTCTCTCTCGGCTTTGTTTTTGTTTTGCTTGCTTGTTTTCTTTGGCAACATATTGTTTTCCAAAATTTCTTGCATCTTCTTTTTAAGGAGTACAGTATCTTCCCTCGTTCTATCCTTAAAAATGGTTTCCCAGTCATGTTGTTACGCTTGAGTTTATGATTTCATAATTTGTACACTTTCATGGGGTGCATTTAGCTATGACATCCACATTTACTCCCTTCAATTAGTTTTGGCTTTATCGTTCGATATAATCATCATAGTAATTGCCTGTTACTACAATGATATTGAGATCTAATATTATTGGGAGTGATTTTTGGATTACCTTTGATCTGCTTTTGTCCGTGATTACTAAATCTTCATTACAAAGCGTTCTTCTTTCTAGTATTTTCCATTATCTCTGTTATCTCTCGCGTTAACATGTATTCATCCGTAAGAGACAACAACATTGTTGGTTGTCTCTGCTCCTTATAAGTATTACGATAATTAATAATTAAAACATTGTATTACTAATTAGAGATAAAATATCTCTTTTACTTAAGTATTTCTATCTTATATTGCCAATTTATTGCATTCCGACAGCCATATTTCAGAGACTGAGTATTTTGTGTTAGTAATTCATGCGCCACTGTTCAAGTCATTATATTAGTATTTAAGACCTTAATATTTCACGCGGTGAAAGTAGAAATAAATCAACGATTTTCTTTCTTGGAAAGAGAGCTTTTATATCAGATTCGTAGCGAATGCCTCCGTTAATTACACTGCTCGTACAAAGTGTCACTGGTGATGGATACGCTACAAAGTTTGCTTAAATTCTCCGCCAAAGGTTACTTGGGGCGTTGTTCTTGGCGTCTAATAACAAACTCACTTTTTCTATAGAAATAAACGGAGTCGACAAATGTGAGTTATTGCTCCACCGGGATAACGCCGTCTCCTTTATATTAATTAAGGGGCAAGTAGTCGAGTCAGTCAGCTCTCACTGACTCGACGTTTCTCGACAATGACTCGTATCAAAAAAGTTTCGTATATATTGAAGAGTAGGGCGTATATACAGTAAGGGTGTGTACAGTAGCGTATATCCATAGAAGCATTAAAAAAAAAAGGAGTTGCGTCGAAGAGTTGTGTAAAGTGGTAGAGTTGTATAAATAAAAAATGGATTTATCAAAAATAGTTGTAGCAAATGAGTTGTATCAAAAGTGGTATATCTGAAGAGCTGCATTTAGAGTAGACACGAGTATCGTCATCAACTATATAAAAATTAATAAATAAACTCTAAACTTAATATTGTGATTTAATTATTAATCTAATATATACATAAATAATTTGTTATAAGAATTTCTCATTGGAAAATCAAATGCATTTTAATTATTATATATATATATTATATATATATATATATATATATATTCTGTATATAAATATCATTTAACATCAAAGCTAAGATATAATGCAATATTTCAATAGATTCTCACATAATTAGAGAAATAATTGAAACAAACTTTTTTCATTATTGAATTAATCTTCAGTTATATGTAATAATAATAATTTACATATACGAACTCTGGCCTTCATCATATGTAGGCGTACACAGATTTTAAAAAAACTAAGTGAAATCTTTGTATTATAATACGTACAAGATTAGATTAGTTTATGAGTTTGTCATTTTACTAAATGTTTAAATGTTCCTGTAACACTTTTACTATGTAATATAAAATATTACCTATAGGTAGATAGATACACAGATAGAGAGAGAGAGAGAGAGAGAGAGAGAGAGAGAGAGAGAGAGAGAGAAAATGAAACTTTTTTTTTTGCAGAAAATGACCTTCATAATATGTCTCATACTGATCGTATGAGAAGTATGTCAGACTTTACAGTACTAAGCAGGTTTTTCTTCTAAAATAAACAATTGTGAATAAGGTCACACGATTTACTAAACATACGAATTCTCCTAAATAAACCAATTCTTACTTTCAGAGACCTACTGTACATCGCCATTATAACTGCTAAAAATTATCACCACCGAAAAGTGTTGAAATCACGTTGTGTATATGTTAGCGACACTAAGCGAAATCAGACATTAAGATAATGCTTAGGCAATAAGCTGAAAGCTAAGAATGCATATAGCATTAGTTACAATGGTCACTTTCGCTGTTTATGTTATGTTATGTTAGGTTATATTTATTATTATTATATATGATAATAAAAACCTACTCTAATAGACAGAGTTTATTTCCACAACAGTTTCGATGCCAACTGGCATCCTCTTCGGGTGGATGCCAGTGGGCATCGAAACTGTTGTGGAAATAAACTCTGTCTATTAGAGTGGGTTTTTATTATCATATTTTGACCTTCACGTAGAAAAAAGTGAAGTTTTTTGCATTTATTATTATATACATACTGTATATAAATAGGCATTATACTTATAATTATGTGCATTATTAGCTTTCAGCTTATTGACTAGGCATTAAGCTTAATGCCATATTTCGTTTATTGCCGCTAACATATATACATTCCTAATGATCTATTGCATATAACAATGTTGCATACAACAATGTCAATATAAAACCCTTTATTCTTAATATTGTACAGTACTTAAATGTTTAATAGACCTTCTACTTTATGTCTTCATAATCATTAGGGAAAAACGATAATTATATAACACAAGTACTTATATGATAGCTCTTGTGTCTGTATTTGCCCAGAACTTGTATCCATTTCGTTATCGTATTATCGATACTCTTAAAACTAACAGCCAAACTTAACCTAACCAAACCTAACGTAACCCAATTAAACCTAACTTAATCTAACTTATGCCAGCCTAACCTTAACGGAACTAACATAATCTAACTTACAATAACTTGTCGATTAAATGTCACATCGATCAGATGACGTAAGTCCGCTCTGTCTATACCTGTCCATTTTAAAAACGGTACGAATACATTTAGATTTTGTTGACCGTCACTGGAGTCGACATTATTTTGTCTGGGTATACTTTTCGCGTTTACTTATTATCAAATAAAGCCCTTTAGCTGAAAGGTTAATTAATAACCCTGTCAACAGCATAAGCCATAGACAGCATGGAACAAAATAGGATGTCCATCAACATATATGATAAATATTGAAGGATATATAATGGGACTATTGAAGTTTAAAGAAAAAGAGAAAAACTCTACCCATTTGACGAATCTATTTATCTGTCTATCTTGTCATCTATCCAGCTAATATATATATATATATTCGGCTTAACCTTCGTAAGAAGAGAAACCGACGCATGGAACTTTTACCAAGTACACGAGTATATATATTGTTTGTATATAAGTGAATAATAAAGTGCAATTGATTAAACATACAGGGTGTCCCAGAATTAACTATCTATTTCAATGAAATCGGACAAATTTTTTAAAAACACACTTTTATTTATGTTTATCATGTTTAATATGTGTTAAAAATGTATAAATTTCTAAATTTTTTTCATAATTTTATTTTCATAATTTTTTCATTATCTGGTCCAATGAAAGACCGTCTGAAGTCATAGAATGGCAAAGAGACTCTCCAAAAGTTAACGTGTGGCTTGGAATGACCAAATCCAAAATTTATGGCCCATTCTTCTTTGCGGGAGCAACTGTAACAGGTACCGTCTACCTTGATATGCTTCAGCAGTTTCTCGAACCACAGCTTCTTGATGATGGCATTCTTGATAATGTTGTGTTTCAACAAGAAGCATTGATCTTTTGGCGATAAACCTTTGTTTTTATGAAACCCCATGCAAAGAAATCCAGGGGTGTCAAATCCGGAGAACGCGGAGGCCAAGGTCGAGGTCCTCCACGTCCAATCCACCGATTCGGAAGGCGTCTGTTGAGGTATTCTCGAACAATTAGAGCATAATGACATGGTGCTCCATCTTGTTGAAACACAACATTATCAAGAATGCCATCATCAAGAAGCTGTGGTTCGAGAAACTGCTGAAGCATATCAAGGTAGACGGTACCTGTTACAGTTGCACATAACATGTCCGTTTCATGATGGGAATGAATTCAGAATGGTTCCCTGAGTTTTTTATGATACACATGTTATGTGCCTTGAAAAGTGGACGCTCAATTCTGCCAGTTGAGGTTTAAGTTTTGGTTTTGGCTAAAAATATAATAGTTACCCCTTTTTCTTTGATTTATTCAATCCGACGTGAATGCAACGAGTCTTTTACTTATATTGAGGTTCTAAATGTAGTGGGGCTAGGCTGCTTTAAACCCTAGATCCATGTCCCAAAGCTGGATCCTGTCTGCTTTGCAGATAGCTGGTGAGGGAAGCTATATTTATAGGACCTCTTTGCGAGAGACCCGTTGCCCACGTTGGGCTTGCATCATGAAAAAGAAAAACTATGGTATTTGTCATTTACCATTACTTATTCGGACTATAGTGGATTTAATTATCCCAGAAGAGTTCCTTGTTCCATGCACGGTCTGTGTGTATCATAAAAAACTCAGGGAACCATTCTGAGTTCATTCACTATATATGTATATATATATATATATATATATATATATATATATATATATATATATATATACCGGGTGTCCCAAAATTGTCTGTACAATTTTTGGCTGTTATTAAAAGTCAACCATGAAGTGTAGAAATTCCAGTGTTGTCCCATTTTACAGAGAAACTCATTAAGTTTTTTCTGATAACAAGTTTTGACAAGTTTTTTCTTTTTTGTACGCGGGTGACAGACATTGATGATTTAAAAGCAAGAATCACAGCTGCTATTGAGCGAATTGATGTGGATATGCTGCAGCGTACATGGCAACATTTGGATTATCGATTGGATGTTTTGCGAATCACTGATGGTGCACATATCGAATGTTTGTAACAACGTTACTTTAATAAAAGAAACTATTGAAAATACAGATTCTAAATAATCTTGTTTAAGAATTTTACGTGTGTTATCAAGAATTTTATTAAAAGATGAAATTGTACAGATAATTTTCGGACAAACTGGAATTTCTAAAAAACTTGTCAAAACTTGGTATCAGAAAAAACTTATTGAGATTCTCTGTAAAATGGGACAACACTGGAATTTCTACACTTCATGGTTGACTTTTAATAACAGCCAAAACTTGTACAGATAATTCTCGGACACCCTGTATATATATATATATATATATATATATATATATATGTACAGGGTGGGCGGAAAGTAGCTCCCTATTTTGGATTGGTAAAAAAATACGTATATTATCCATTTATTTCAGAAGAAATAATATGAAAAGGTAGGCATACATGGTAGGTTTTCTCTAAAATTCAATGTGGGCTCCAACTCTTTCCACCAGCTTCTGGAGCCGCCAGGAATGGCGTCCACTGACTTTAGCAGGAACTCCGGCGGGATGGAGGACATGACTTCCCGAATTCGGTCCTCCAGTTCTTCCAATGTCCTCGGTTTGGTGCGGTAGACTTCTTCCTTTACCCCCCCCAAAGAAAGAAGTCGCACGGTTACCGCTGAAAAACGGCAGAATCGGTTCAGTGTAACGGTGTGGTGTGGTATGACCTCAGATCAGGTTGTGGGCCCGTTCCTTCTGCGCAACACCATGAATGCTGAGCGGTACCTTGCTATGTTGCGAAACGAGGTCTGGCCGGTTTTCAGCACATGGGAGAACATCGACGATCTGATATTTATGCAAGATGGCGCCCCTCCGCACTTCGCTCTTGTTGTCCGTGAGTGGCTGGATGCCCACTTCCCTGGGCGTTGGATGGGTCGTCGTGGTCCACATCAATGGCCAGCCAGGAGCCCCGACTTGACACCGTGCGACTTCTTTCTTTGGGGGTGGGTAAAGGAAGAAGTCTACCGCACCAAACCGAGGACATTGGAAGAACTGGAGGACCGAATTCGGGAAGTCATGGCCTCCATCCCGCCGGAGTTCCTGCTAAAGTCAGTGGACGCCATTCCTGGGCGGCTCCAGAAGCTGGTGGAAAGAGTTGGAGCCCACATTGAATTTTAGAGAAAACCTACCATGTATGCCTACCTTTTCATATTATTTCTTCTGAAATAAATGGATAATATACGTATTTTTTTACCAATCCAAAATAGGGAGCTACTTTCCGCCCACCCTGTATATATACATATATACACAATAATATATATATATAATATATATATATATATATAATATATATATATATATATATATGGGATTGAACTCGCGTCGGATTAAATACATCAAAGAAAAAGGGGTAACTATTGTATTTTTAGCCAAAAACCAAAACTTAAACCTCAACTGCCAAAATTGAGTGTCCACTTTTCAATCCGACGCGAATGCAACGAGCCTTTTGCTTATATTGAGGTTCTGGATATAGTAGGCTAGGTGAAGCTGTAACCCCTAGATCCTGTCCCAAAGCTCGATCCTATCTGCTTTGCAGATAGCTGGTGAGGGAAGCTATAGTGTTTGTCATTTACCATTACTATTCGGATAATGATGGATTTAATTTTCCCAGAAGAGTTCCTTGATCCATGCACCGTCTGTGTGTATCCTATATATATATTAATCTAGGTTACGAGAGATAGCTGCAAAGGATACACAATATACAAAATTATACATGTACAAAACCCACATATTAATTCGTCTTGGGTTGAGTGACTTTGAATCAAGCACTAACTTGATTCACCCTGAGTTTGCAGATTTTGACAAGCAAAGGCTGGAAATGTGGGGGTCTCTTAATGCAGTGTGTAGTTGGCAGCTGTATGATGTGAGTGAAACAGTGATTTCGTGATAAAGCAGAAATAAACTTCGTATATTTTTGGTAAGTAAAAATCTCATTAAATATATATGTATATATATATATAAATGTTGACCATTCATATTATGAATTATTTTAGAATATTTAGGAGCTACAAAGCTGCTACATGCATATATACTGAAATGTATATAAACTATAAATTAGTGTATATATTAAATATTCTTTGCATATAATTACATATCTATAAAATATATGTAGCATATCCATGTATAATATAGTCTTATTAAGTACATTATACAATAAATACACATATGAATAGACGGAGCCACGTTTAAAATGTGCGATTTTAGCTGGGGTTCTTTTCTATTCATTTACATACCTCATTGTAGGAAAGAGACTGATAAATTATGTTATTTATTATATAGTTATAAATGTAAGTTATTAAAATATTGATTTGTTTTCTCTTTGTTACAGTCACTCATCGCCATGGTGGACGTCAAACGGCCGGTCCGAAGTTCTGCCAGTACCTGGCTCATCGGAAAACCTACAAAAAGATCTTCTAACCTCGCGATTACCTTCAAAGCGTGAAGTGTTAAGCAAGTTCTTATTTCATTACATCGAGGAAAAACGAATAGTCACTGCAAGTTTCAAAGAGACTGTCTCTGCTGTTCTTTATATCTGGGATAAAGCAAGGATTCCAACTCAAAGATCGGACAATGCTGAGAGGAAACTGAGAAAACTATTTGAACAATATTTCGCTCTAAAGAAAAATAGGAAGTCATCCTCAGAAAGCATACAAATGAATGTGGCAGTATTCATTGCTGATCTTGAAGACATTTTCGATGTCGCCAGAGCAGATGCCTTAAAGATAATGACTAACGAAGAGGACAAAGAATGCTTTATCAAGCAGAGAGAAGATTGTTCCTGCGCCAGTTTTGGAGGCAGTGATCGAGCCTTGGCTAAAAAGGAGGATCGGAAGAGGCAACGAGAAGAATCTGAATATAATAGAAAAAAGCGAAGCGACGATGAAAAACAAAAGAAACATCAATTTATGGCATCTGACAAAATGATAACTGATGTGGATTTTTCCTCCTCGTCCACGGATTCTGATGCATCGTGTCGTCCATCTACATCATCACCGAACCCTCCTTCCAAATGCAAGAAAACAGTCATCTCAGATGAGGTAGCCTTTGTTATTGCAGCTGGCCATGATCTGGGCTCAATGTCATTTTCTCGAAGTACAAGTCGTCGACCTCGAATTAAAGCTCGTGAAACTATCGCAAATGCTGAAAAACCAAGCTTTTCTCCTGACACTCCGTTTCTGCTTCACTGGGATGGGAAAATGCTTCCTGATAGAACAGGGGGACATAAAAATGTCGACCGCATCGCAATCGTTGTTTCAGGAGAAGGAGAAGATAAACTACTTGGTGTTCCACTCATCCCTCACGGAACGGGACAGGCACAAGCTGATATCTGCCTCAGGATGTTGGATGAGTGGGGCTTGAGAAACCAGTTGCAGGGGCTTGTATTTGATGCGACAGCATCAAATACTGGGCTGATGTCTGGAGCTTGTACCCTGAGAAAGAGAGCTGTAGGTCGCTCGCCGACGTGGATAGCATGTCGTCATCATGTGTATGAAGTCGTTTTGGCTAACGTATTTTCTAGTATTCTTGAACCCTCGAAAGGACCACAAGTCTCATTGTTTAAGCGATTCATGGCACAATGGCCAGTTATCAATAAAGAAAACTTTATATCAGCAGGAATGGAACTTTTGAAGGAAACTGGTGGGAACTTTGTGAAGAGATGATACAGTACCTCTCCGACGCTCTTCAGAACAGCAGCTTCTCAAGAGATGAATACAGTGAGTTCCTCCATCTTTCTCTAATTTTCCTGGGAGGAAGTTTGCCTGAGAAGTACAACATCAGAGCTCCAGGAGCTCTTCATCAGGCTCGCTGGATGGCAAAAGTTACCTATGCTTTGAAGATCTTTCTCTTCCAGGAGCAAATGAAACTTACTGCTCATGAAAAAAAAGGGTCTGAAAGATTTTTCTCTCTTTGTAGCACTTTTTTATAGTAAATATTGGCATGAAGCACCCTTGGCAGTTAGGGGCCCTTGAAACGACCTAGCTTTTCTAACAGTTATGGAGACTTATCCAAACAGGGTTTTGGCTGAAATTGCACTCAAGGCATTTAAGAGACATCTCTGGTACTTCTCGGAAGAGCTGATTGGACTGTTACTTTTTGACGATGGGTTGGACAGCAACGTAAAAGAAAATATGATTAAAAAATTATCTCATCCTGCAAAAGCGAAAGGACTGAAGCGCCTTGATTCAAAGCTGTTCAAAACAGCAAACCCATTGGAAACTTGCGTCAGGGAGAAGACGGCTCAACTCTTCAATGTACTGGATAAAAACGGAAAAAAGATTGCTCAAGAATTTCTTTCGAAACCACCAAGTGATTAGCCAAGTAACGACAACTACGAGTTGTTGAAAGAAAGAGCATTGAAGATGAAGGTTGTCAATGACTCTGCAGAGAGAGCGATTGCTCTTATTCAACCGTACAATACAACACTTACCAAAGATGAGCAGCAAAAACAATTCCTTCTCCGCATTGTTGAGACCCATCGACGAACGTTTCCTACCCCTTCTAAAGTGTCTTTCCAAAATTAAAAGCCATCTGCATGTTCTTACGTCAAATTTCGTTTTTTTATTTAAGAGAAAATTATTCATTTTGTAGCGACCTCTAAATATAGTTGGAATGAGCTCATTCTTTGTAGCAATTATCCTTTTATGATTTCAAACAAGGGCAGCCTTCAGGAAGTACAAAAATAAAACTTTTATTTATTAGACCACCCTTATATATATATATATATATATATATATATATATATATATATATATATTATATAATATATTATATATATAAAGTTAAAGAATGTGTTGATGATGCAGTTCTTGCATAAGTAAAATGGAACTATTCAAGTGAAGTTATTTAAAAGTTTCGTTCATTTCATAAATTCAAAAAACTTTTGTGAAAAATGAAAAAAACGTTTACATAATAACTTAGTAAAAAATTTTTATCTAAACCAACGACAAAATTTCAGTATAAAAAAATAATTCTTACAATTAAATAAAAAGTATAACTAAAATCCAAATGTTGATCGATATCACACACTACACATTTTCTGGGAAGATACCTGCAAGTGATGCCGGTGCCCGAATACAGTGAAGAAATGAAGAAGTGAAGAAGCGAAGAAGTGATGAAGTGAAAAAATGAAGACACTGTGGTCGGGGTTTCAATCCCGATGGTGTTAGTTAATGATAATCTAGGAGTTAGCGTAATGGGCCACATTAGTCTGGCTTCAGCCCTGTGCCAGTCTCTGGCCCTCCCGACTGATTAATTATTATGAACGAGTGATGAGAAAGTCTTGAGGCGCTAAAAGGACCCTGTCAAGAATTTACGCAATCCGAACTCTACCAAGGATTTGGTAAAGACGGTAATTCTTAAATTAAATATTTAATGGCATATACAGTTCATTACAAATATACTAGGCCACAACTTATCTGACGGCCTAGTGTATCGTGACTTTTGTAACCGATGGAATGTTGTTGGTAATATTACCATTGAAAAATTTAAACGATACAAATTATGCGTTAATCTGAGTTGAGTTTTTTTTCATTCGTTCATTCCAAAGCCGTCAATTGGGCATAATTCTCTCCTCTATTGCAGAAAATATGGTTGTGGAATAAAGTTCGCCGAAGAAGTAAAATTTATGAAAAAATAAATTTTTAAATACAACAACAATTAATGATTGGTTCAAAAATTACTGACCAATAAAAGGAAAAACGGTACCGGATACATACTTTTTTTTCCAATTGGTCAAGTTTTCTTTTTAACTAGCTACGTTAGTTTTATAACTAATTATAAAATGCTGATGAAATTTGAAATTTTCTGTAATTTTTCCATAGACTTTATTTCCTACGCGAACTTTTTTCACAGGGCACATGTGAGATGTCAAAAATAAGACTATTTAATACATTACCATTTTTAATACATTCTTAATAGTGTGAGTAGGGATAATCTTAAGATAGATTGCAGCGAAACGATTGTGGGAGGGACAAGGGAAAATACTTTGATATCATTTTCTGGAGTAAAGAGGTTAATTAAAGAGTTAAAGACTGGTTCTGCGTCAGGGGTAGATGACTTATCGAATGAGCACTTAAAATTTGCAAATGACGTAGTATGTCTGCATATATCATTGCTCCTATCAGCCGTGCTTGCTCATAGCTATATCCCTTCAGAGTTCATGAGGGTATATATCTTGCCCCTGGTCAAAAATAAGTACGGAGACATTCTGTCCAGCAATAATTACAGGCCTATTGCTGTCGCTTCCTGCTTCTCGAAACTACTAGAAAAACTCTTGTTACTCCGATTAAATGATTTCCTATGGACATCTCCTCATCAGTTTGGCTTTAAAAGGTCCCACTCAACTGACCTGTGTATCTATGTACTTAAAGAAACAATATCTAAATACATTGACAGTAATTCAACCATTTATAGCTGTTTCCTTGATATAAGTAAGGCATATGATAGGGTGAACCACAATATTTTATTTGCAAAACTAGAAGACAGGAAGGTTCCCATGTACATATTAAATTTATTGAAATTTTGGTATTCCCAACAATCTTTCACTGTTAGGTGGGGCAATGTACTATCCGAGTGTTTTGGCTCCTCTTGCGGGGTGAGACAAGGCTCCTTGCTCTCCCCTATGCTGTTTAATGTGTATATTGACGGATTAATTGCTTCACTTAATGAGGCAACAATAGGATGTTGTATAGATGACACAAGGATAAATAACTTAGTTTATGCCGATGATATGGTGTTAATAAGTCCCTCTTTTAAAGGTCTGGATCGGCTACTAAATGTCTGCGAAGTGTATCGGCAGAAACATGATATTCTTTTTAATGTTACAAAAACTAAGGTTATGCAATTTCATCCTAAAACCTGTAATCAGCCAGCTGATATAAGGTTTAAAATGAATGGTGAAGTAATTGAGGAAGTACAAGAGTTTAAGTATTTGGGTGAAACTATTACCAGCTCCTTGAGTGATGACTCGGATATAAGAAAACAATCTCGAAGCCTGTGTGCTAGAGCGAATATGACCATAAGGAACTTTCGTTTCTGTACAAGTGAAGCTAAAGACACACTCTTTCGTACTTTCTGGAGTAATATATACGGTCAGCAACTCTGGGCGAATTATAAAAAAGGTTCTGGCAGAACCCTAAATTTGCTGTACAACAGGTCTTTTAGAATCTTACATAAATTACCCCCGAGATGCTCAGCTTCGCAAATGTTTTCTACCCGCAATGTCCCGAGCTTCCCGGAGGTAACAAGACGTGCTCAACACAGTCTAATGCAAAGAATTAAAAAATCAACCAACCCGATCATCCAAGCTATCCATGATTCCTGCCATTTATCCTCTAAGCTATGGACTTCTTGGTACGAAAACGTCTGTCTGTAGCTCCACTTAACTTCGACAGTGCAGTATTATTTCTAACCAATTGTATATATTTCTATCCTTAGTATATGAACTGTCATTGTATTAATAATATTTGTCATATGGACTATAGCCTGCCAATAAACCTTTTCATTTTCATTTTCATTTTCATTTAATATCAACTTTAATGACAAAACTACAAGGGTGATTACAAAGTCTTGATGCATCTTATATCTATCTATCTATCTATCTATCTATCTATATATATATATATATATATATATATATATATATATATATTATATATATTATGTATATGTATATATATATATATCGATATCAATTCCAATTAAAATCGCCACATAATACTGTAATTCTGGATGGGAACTCAAGCTCTCAATGTAATAAGAACTTCAGTCTCTTTTAGGTCTAGCTCCGTTCCATCTTAAAAATTAAAGTAACTCCAACTCCGCTCCTCCCAAGAATTAGCTGCTCCGACTTCCCCTCCCGCAGTCCCGCAGGGTACTGTATCATAATTATATAATTATTCAGCCGTAACGCGTGGCTGAAGTGTCATGAGGAAGGGGTTGTGTGTATGCATGGACGGTTTTGGTGGCATTACATTTATATATAAATGCAGTCTTTCACCTTAATTCGTCAAATGCTCCGAGGATGTTGAAACGTTTGTGAATGAAGCGTCAGCTGAGATAAGGGAAATAAAAGTTGGGAGAAGACCTTTCTTTAACTATTTAAATAACGAAAAATTAAATTTTTCATTCAGGAATTATTATAGATAAACGAATAGTCCCCTTTGGATTAGTTGTCGTGATAATTATAAAGTTTGTTAGAAGCTCTTTCTAACAATGAATTTTTTTCCATGTAAGTAAAATAAAATTCTTAATTAAATGATTTTCACTCGAAAGAAAAATATTTTTCTTTACTTATATTATTTATTATCTTATTTCCAAATCTTTTAAAGCATTAAGCCTAACATAGGATTATAAAAAGATATATAGTGAATAGAAAAAAATTAGGCTAGGCCATATAATTTACTTTGTTATATATTCTTAAACTGCATCTCCCCGTGGAACGGGGTTGTCGAACCGGAAGTGCTTGAGGGGTCTCTGGATACACTTTTTTTTCCTCGCTTTCCGTTCTTTTCGACTCCAAGAAAAAAGAAAAAAGAAAAAAGCGAAATGTTTTTCCGCAATGTTGGGATTGTAAAATTGGGTTTCAATAATACTCGTAGATATAAAATAATAAAATCTATAATACTTAATTTTAAAAAATCATATTAGAGTAAATAAGTAGTTTATAAAGTTGAGAAATAGGCCTCAGTTGAGTACGTGATTTTTGGCACAAAGCCAAAAGAACAGGTTTCGTCGCTTTCATACTCCTCATCTCGTACAACTCATTTCAACGCTTGCACCCCCAGCGTGCAAGCGCTGAAATGAGTTGGTCATGGGGTTCACGGCTCAAAAATGGTTCGATGATGCCATAGAAGAAGGAGAAGGAGAGAGACGAAATCAAGGTCTCCGAGGCTCTTAAAACCGATTCCATATTTTTTTTAATTTTGAAAATATTGTGTAGTGTGTCAGATGCAAGTATGTCTAGTGAGGAATAAAGGAAGAAGAGCGTGTTTGAGAGCATGCTGGACTGCTCACAGGGTAGATGAGATACAGAAAAAGATCAGGGTAGTGAGAAGAGAAACGGGAGTCTCAGCACTCTCCAACTTCTGCCTAGTATATATATACATATATATGAAAAAGCCATTATCACCAGGGTGCGAACCCATAAACTCTTGAACAAAGGGTGAGGGCGCTAGCCATTACATCGTTCAAGGTGAGAGCAGCTTTTTATCGCAAAAGGTCGTGCGGATTCATGCATGATATGCTATTATATATATTTGCATATTGAGGTTCTGAATATAGTGGGCTAGGTGTGGCTGTAAACCCTAGATCCTGTCCCAAAGCTGGATCCTATCTGCTTTGCAGATAGCTGGTGATGAAAGCTATATTTTTGGGGCTTCTTTGCGAGTGACCCGTTGCCCACGTCGGGCTAACATTATGAAAAAGAAAAAACTATAGTGTTTGTTATTTACCATTACTTATTCGAACTATAGTGGATTTAATTTGCCTAGAAGAGTTCCTTGTTCCATGCATCGTCTGTGTGTATCATATATATATATACACACACAAATTTAAGATACAAAAAAAGAAGGACTTATACAGCAATGTATATTGTATATTTGCATATAAATGCATTCAATTTTTTATCAATTGACTTGAATGTAACTTTAAATATCAGTCTTATCGAAAAAAAGGTTTCAACTTTATTATATAAAATGAGAATACAAAGTGTTCTATATGCAAATCGTTTAAAGGTCGTCTTCTATATATATATATATATATATATATATATATATATATATATATATATATATATACAGGGTGGGCCGTAAGTTTCCATACATAGGAAAAATAAACATTTTGTTATGGACAACCATTTTTATTTATATAATATGCTCTACATGGTTGCCATTGTTTTGAAAACACATTTCAATACGTGTTCCCCACTGTTGATGAACACGCATTAGCACAGTTGACGTTATGCTTGTAATGGCGTTGGTGATACGTTCCTTTAGATGATTTATGTCTCGTATCTTTTCCTGATACACCATGGCCTTCAAGTGCCCCCAAAGATAGAAATCAAGGGGGGTGAGATCTGGGGATCTGGGAGGCCACTCCACAGGACCACGCCGACCAATCCAAGCATCCGGAAACTGCTGATCCAAATACCGACGCACGTGAAGACCATAATGAGGTGGAGCTCCATCTTGCTGGAAGTAAACTGGGAAGTTACCTTCCTCGTTTAGCAGGGATGGGAAAATCTCTTCTTGCAACATGTTAAGATACCTTTCGGCATTAAGATTTCCACTGACAAAAATTGGTCCAATAATTCTGTCACCCCATATCCCGGCCCACACCATCACTTTACCGGCACCTTGCATCTTCGTCGGACTCAGCCAGTTAGGGTTAGCATTACTCTAATAACGTATGTTTTGCCGATTAACCTCTCCATTGACGTAAAAATTTGCTTCATCAGTAAACAAGATCTTACGTCAAACGCATATTCTTAGGGTATCTGAAACATAAAAACAAACGTTTAATTTTTCCTATGTATGGAAACTTACGGCCCACCCTGTATATATATATATATATATATATATATATATATATGATATATATATATATATATATATATATCACACAATTTAGGGGGTGGTCGAAATTTTGTATTCTTATTCTACACACTGCTCGGAGTTTCCTTTGGGCCCCTAAACAACATTCTGTAATTACACCGCTATGCGCCCCCCCTACTCGTGGCATATGCGCCCCCCCCCTTTTTTTAAATTGAAATGAAATTAAAACCAATTCTTTGAATAAAAAACCTGATAAATGACAAAGATTAAAGTAAATAATGATATAAGTAAAGTTAAAGTAAGTTTTATATATATATATGATATATATATATATATATATCATTTTTTGTTTTTTATTGGGGTGTTTAACCTCCTTCGCAATATCTAAGGTCATATGACGGAGGGGACCTACAGCTTTACGTGGGATCCGAACCACGGGTCGCTACATAATCTGGGCGCAGAGGACGGTCTCCCATCCAACTACTACCCAGACCCAATGTCGCTTAACTTCGCTGATCTCCGGGAAGCGGTGTTACGACATAGGCCATGACGTAGCCCATATATATATATATATATATATATTTCCGCCTTTCTGTCTGTCTGTCTGTCCTTTATGCAAGCGCAAACCGTTTGACCTAGAGCTACCAAATTTGGCACGGGGACCTCTTATGGGATGAAGAATGTCAACACAGAGTCGGCCAGCCTGTCTGTTTGTCTGTTTGTATTACGGGCGGCAATGTGAGGCTCAAGATTTTCATGACTGTGTTCTTTTCTATAGTTTTATTGACCAAATAATTGAACCGACAGTAATTGGGAGTTCAATTATTTGGTCAGAGGGGTTTTGGGGGATATCTGATCAGATTCAGAAATCTTGACACAATGTGAATGTGGGGTAATGGGGAGGGGTGGGGGTAATGGGGGAGGGGTGGGTAATGGGGAGGTGTGGTGGTAATGGGGGAGGGGGTTAGCCCCCAAATTGCATAAAGGGGGATGAGGGGATTTTGGGGGGCATTCAGTTGACCTAACCGGGCATTCAATTAACCTGGGCAACGCCGGGTACCTCACCTAGTATATATATATATAATAAGAAATCTTTCTCCGTATATTACTTAAAGAATCAATTGAAGCATACTAAAATCAAAATATTCACCTTAAGAAATTTAAAATCATAAATTACTGACACCACTGGCCTTTCCATTGGAACACAGGTAGCTTTTTTCTCGACTCCAGTACATTCAAAATAAATTTATGTCTGTTTTCGTAACCAATTTTATCTTGTGATGCTTCTGTTACCACATTTACAGCATGTTTTACTGCCTGGCTCTGACAGGGAAAAGGAATAAGCTGAAGTGGTTCATTTCGAACTTTAAGAAGATCATCATTTGTCAAATTCTGTAAAATAGGTGGAGGGGTGATGGTTTCGTTGTCCCAATCGATCATGTTAGGATAATCGTCTGCTTCAAAGTTCAGTGATTTTGGCAGCTCAAAATTTCTCGCATTGGTTCTCCTAGTTCTTGCTCGAATGATGTGCTGAAGAGCCAGCTCTCTGACCTCTCTTCCTGTGTATGTTATCATTGAGAGTAAGATATTCTCTGGGTGGGAAAAATAGGCGTTATTTCTGAGGACACGCTCCATAATCATCCGATGCTTTTTATCTAAGCCTTTAAGGAAGTGCATGATATACCAAAAATTAGATGCTCCCTCATTTGCCTTTGGATGAGATTTTATCCGAAACCAGCCTGGAGCGTAAACCAGCATTATAATTTTTACTAGGTCTTGGATGTTTTTGTCTGGATTCCGATATTTTTGGTCACTCCTGAAACTTTTAACAATATCGGCCGAAACTTCTTTAATGTTGCCATCTACAGGGGTATAATCAACTATATCCAGTTTGGTCAAATCCTCTCGGAGTTTGTTTCCAAGAGAACCTTTGAAGGTGTTTGGTCCCGAAGTTTTTCCATCAATTGCTTCAAATACGTGCCTGAAGGGCAGTTCGTTTGCATGCAAAAGGCAAATCAGCCATTGTACGGGCCTGTCCAGATATAATTCAATCAATTTTAGCACTCCGCCAATCCTGCCAGTGTTCATTGGGGTGCCATCGCATAACAAAGCTTTGAGGGATTCTTTGCTATTAGAATCAACTATAAAAGTTATTATTTCATCTGCAATACAACAAGCAGTTCCGTTATCTGGAGCTATATGATCCATGTAAACATCACCAGGTTCTTTGACTATTACATAATGTTCTTCGTACTCCATTCCCTTCTTTGTCTTAGTTTGATCTTTTCTACCATCAAATCCAATGCCTTCAATCTGTGTTCTCTGATTTCACTTTGATTATGTTCTTTTTACCCACACCTATTCTTTCTCTTTCCACTTTTTTCTTATCCAACATATTGGTTTCGTCTAATATTCCCATATCCTTCAAAGCTGCATTTACTATAGCTGCAGTAGCTCTGTAACTTACACGGTATCTATTTGCTGTTATTGTTAAGTTATCATAAATATATAATTCTGTTCTGATAGTTTTCTCTCAGCTCAAAATCCGGAACAAAGTCAATATCGTCGCTGTCATCATCAATTTCCATGCTCTCATCTTCCATAATATGTAAAGGGTCCAGTTTGCTGGTTGAGGCGACATTCATATCTAGGCTTATCTTGGCTCTTCTTTCTAATCCGTTAACTCTATCGTGGGTCCTTTTTCTTGCGGAAGTCGTTACTGTGTCGATTGGTCCTAGTTGTTTCTCTAATATCACATCTGCAATCCGTTCGACTGAATTTTTATCGTAACAAGTACAAGTGCAAATATCAAACATTTCATCGAACGTCTCCTCCTTCTGCTGAAAACTGTTGTTTCTTTGTTTTAATGGTACTTTATTTAGCTTTGCTGCAGATTCTATCCATCGTTCAACTTTTATAGCTATTCCTTCAAATCCTATATGTGGAAAGGAAAACTTCTCCCAAATTGCTTCCACATCTTTAGTGACAATTCTGTAACATTCTTTTGCTGTTCTAGAACCTTTCGAAATCAGTTCTCGTTTTCTTACCAATAAATAATGCCAAAATACGTCAGCCTTTGAAGGAGTCATTGAAGGTGGAAATTCTGCAGGGTGACCAAATGTTGAATTGTGCGTTTTGCTTCTTAACGCCATGATGTCACTTATTTAGGCCTAGTAGCATTAATAACAAGAAACTTATTGTTAAATTCTAGCAATTGAATCATTCAATCTGAATTTAATGTAACTCATTTGGAATTAAATCATAACTCATTCAATCATAAACAATCTGAAAATAACAATCTGAAACTAAACAATAAACGTGACAATAATTTATATAATTCATCTAATCTATCTAAATTAATCTATGTAAGCTATTCAATCTATCTAAAACTATCTAATCTACTTAATAAGACTTAATATAATGCATGATTGTCACATTTGGGGTTTATATCTATGGAGAGAGTAAAATGGGGGGATGCTATGGAAGGGGTAAGGGGGGTCGCATATACTCATTTTTTACAAGATGTTGAGATCATCATTTCCAACTACGTACATACTGTGAAATTGGAGAAACTCGATTTTTGATATGTTTCGACCCCCCTAATACATACACACACACACACACACACACATATATATATATATATATATATATATATATATATATATATATATGCTGTATATATATATATAATGTATATAATGTTATAATGTTTCAGACCAACAAAGACCCTAGGATCCACTCATGGCTGGTCTACCTAACTGTGTTCGTAATTGTGTATGTCCTCCGTGGTGGCGGAGGGGACCTACAATTTTACGTGGGTTCCGAACCACAAGAACATAAGAAATTTATGAAAACTGCCTGTACATTGGCAACGACCAATTTTTGCAAACTAAAATATCAATTACAATAAATCAAAACTAATTAATTATCGATTTAAAACTAAAGATAGAATCTCTGGATCCAGAGGATCAAGTCATAATAGACTACTATCCACAAATATGTTACACTCTATATCTATTTATAACCGACATGCAAATATATCAGATCCAAAGAATCCAGTCAATTTCATTACGGTATCCATCAATACTAGTACCTTGCCAACGAAAATAAGTCACGTCCATATCGATTGCGGACCAAGTCAAAATTTACAACCATATACATTACAATATATAACTTAGGAGGAAAAGTGTAGGTGTGGCTGTAAAGACTGTACAGTAATGTAGAAATGTGTGTGCACCCATTTTGGGTCTCCCATTTAAAGGTGTTTGTGGGGCAAGTGAAGATCATGAGTTTTTCAATACCTCACAGTACTATGGGGGGCACCGCTCGGCAGAGGAATCTCTTTAAATGGGGTGTGTAAGGACAGAGAGTATCCCCTAACCCAAGATGCTGCCTCCCTATATCCCACAACACTTGTGTTGAGCTGTGGGATCTATCACCACAAAGCCTTAATTTTACTACCTTAAACTATACCCATCTATCAACATATGTCTAATCGATTTTTAAACATGTTTATAGACGTGCTACTAATTACTTCTACCGGCAAACTATTCCAGCTATTTACTATTCTATGCGTAAAAAAGTTTTTCGCAACTGCTGTCTCGAACCTTCTACTTGTCAACTTACCCGTTATTTCTAGTCCTATTATATTGAGATATTTCGAAAAAGCTATCTCTATCTACGTTATCGAACCCATTCATAATTTTGAAAACCTGGATTAGATCACCCCTTAACCTCCTAGTCTCGAGTGTTGTCAATTTTAACTCCTTAAGCCTATCCTCGTACGACTTTGACCTAAGCGACGGAATCATCTTAGTTGCTCGTCTTTGAACTCTTTCGATTTTGTCTATATCTTTGCGCATATGCGGATTCCAAAATTGGACCGCGTACTCCAAATGGGGTCTAACTAATGATTTATAAAGAGGAACTATAATATCGCGCGATTTGTACTCAAAATTTCGAGCTATAAAACCTAACACTTTGTTCGCCTTATTGACCGCTGCTGTACTTTGTTTCGCTACTTTTAAATCACCAGTGACTATAACTCCTAAATCTTTTTCCTGCTCTACGCTTGTTAAATCTTTCCCTGACATACTATACGCAAAATTACCGTTACGCGAACCTATATGCAAAATTTTGCACTTATCAACGTTAAATCTCATTTGCCATGTGACTGACCAATCAACGATTTTATTCAGATCTTCCTGAATTTTACCTCTATCTTCGTCATTAATCGCCCTACCACCCAGCTTCGTGTCATCCGCAAACTTTGAAACTGTACTGACTAGGCCGACATCTAAATCGTTAATATATATAAGCAAGGGGCCCAATACAGAACCCTGAGGAACGCCACTCGCTACATTAGCCCAACACGACTCCGCTCCATCAACGACCACCCTCTGTTTCCTACCTCGCAACCACTCTTCTAGCCAATTTATTACTACACCCCTGATTCCATGAGCCTTAGTTTTTTCAATGAGTCTTTTGTGCGGCACGTGTCAAATTTTTCTTTTTTGCAAAACTTTTTGAAAAAAAATACACTACATCAACCGCCCGATGTCTATCGTAAACGTCAACCACGCTTTGGAAAAATTCTAAAAGATTAGTTAAGCAAGATTTGTTTCGCCTAAAACCGTGCTGCGTATTTCTAACTAGTTTATGCACTTCTAAGTTTCGACTATACGATCCCTAATTATTGATTCCAGTAGCTTACCTACAACAGACGTTAAACTGATTGGCCTATAATTTCCCGCCGCATCTTTATCGCCTTTCTTAAAGATAGGTGTTACGTTTGCTAACTTGAAATTATCTGGTACGCACCCCTCAGAAATAGACGCATTAAAAATCTTTGTTAGCGGCACAACAATGCTATCTTTTAATTCTTTTAGTTGTATGGGATATATGGAATCCGGCCCGGTGATTTACGCGTTTTCATTTTATCAATATAGCGCATTACCTCCCTTCACTAACCACGATATTATCCAAAATATTACCATTATCAAAAGGTATTATGTCTATGACCGTAGGGATATTCGTTACATCTTCTATAGTAAAAACTGACGTAAAAAATTCGTTTAGCAAGGTAGCCATTTCCTTGTTTTCAGAAACTAGATCTCCGTTTACATTTTTCAAAGGCCCCAAGAACTTTTTACTGGATTTCTATTATTGACGTATTGAAAGAATCGCTTGGGGTTTTCTTTACCGTCACGAGCTATGGAGATTTCAAATTCGCGCTTGGACTTTTTTATTACACTTTTCGCTTCACGCCTTAGAGATATGTAGTTGTTTCGTAACAACAGATTATCTTATCGCACTTATATAGCTATAAGCCCTACTCTACTCTTTATAATGTCTCCTACTCTAGAAGTAAACCACAAGGGCTTGTTGTTTACTTTCGCACGCTTAATTTTGTACGGTACACGTTCCTCATTTATAGTCCTAAATACCGTTTCGAACGATTCCCACATTAGTTTTGCGTTGGAGTTCCCCATTACGTTTTCCCAATTGACGTGAAAATTTATTTCGAAATTTACTAAAGTCTGCGTGCTGGAAGTTAGGAATTTTAGTCGAGTTAGTTGGTTTCGAGTGACTTACTGAGAGGACAAACTCTACCATATTGTGATCGCTATTGCTTAACGGTTCTATTACTTGAAGATCAGTAATTAGCCTATCATCCGTAGTTATTACTAAATCTAAAATACTGTCCAACCTCGTAGGTTCCCCAACCTTTTGAATAAGAAAGCTATCCTCGAGAAAATTAACTAAACGATTACCTTCCGCGTCTCCCTGCATTGTATCGTAATTCACGTTGGCGCAATTAAAGTCACCCATAACTAAAGCCTGCTCACTACCGATTATTCTCTTTAGTTCACGATATAACGCTTCGTCCGTATCAGCTGTTTGATTATGGGGCCTATATATAACCGCAACAACAAGTTTGAAATCGTTCAATTTAAGTTCTGCTATAGTCGAATCTATCGGTTCTGGAATTGAGTGCTTTACTTCTATAACGTTCGCAATATTATCTTTGATATACAACATAACACCGCCTCCTCGCCTACCTATTCTGTTTTTAACAAAAAGTCTATAACCTTTAATTTGATACTCCCCTACAAAGTCACGTGTTTCAGTGCTAAGCCACGATTCATTTATCGCAATTAAATCATAGTCTTTACAAGCAATTAAAGAAAAAAATTCGTTTATTTTATTTCGTAGGCTACGAGCATTTAAGGATAGAACCTTCAAATTGTTTGTAATTGCGACACCTTCGCGAGCGCAGGGGAAATTTGTGGAATTTACGCTGGGACCGTTCGGGTTGCGGCAGCCTGAAAAGAAGAGACAGTATTATGAAATAGTCTTCCTAAACGCGCAGCTCCAACGTCATTAAATGAAGTCCATCTTCGAGGAACAAGTCCCTCCTGCCGTAGAAACTGTTCCAAAAATTTGCAAAATGCACTCCTTCCTGTTGGCAAAGAGACTTTAGGTTATTGTTAATATAGGTCGCCTTGCTGTAGAAATCGCTTCGTTGGATAATTCGAGGAAGTATACCTGTTAAAACAATCTTATTAGTTTTCTCCTTTAGTCGCTCTAATAAGTCCCTATACCTAGCCAGCAGTTCTTCCGATCTAGAATTTAAAACGTTATTAGTACCGACATGAATAACATACGTTGTGTCCTCGGTGGTACCGTCTGTAAAATGGTCAACACTATTAGTTATATCCTCCACCCTTGCACCAGGGTAGCAGTAACGACGAGGGTTTCTCCCACAGAATTCCTCGAGCTGCCCTCGAACAATGGAATCACCAACGAGTCGTATTTCCGGTTCATCAGCATCTTCGAAACCTAAAACAGAAAACTTATTGCTTTTTATTACTGGTAGACAGGTCTTTGCTTTTCTCAATGGGGCTCCATTTCGCACTCGAACGAAGGGTTGGGAACTAGGGGAAGAGAGAGGGTTATTAGTACTATTTATATTATTAGTAGAAACTGAGGCAGGAGGGGTCGTAACTGGAGTCTCAAGGGATTCTAATTTTGCCGTCAGGAAGCATCACGCTTTCTTCAAGTCTCACCCTGGCCTCCCTCTCACGTTCTAACTCGTTCCTCAGCACTTCCATGCTTGAGCACCACCTGCAAACTAACTGTTCATTATTATTAGCCATTGTAAACGCGTAAGCAGCAAATTTCCCTTCACAGCGACTGCAAGTACTTGACGGGGGTGCCATGCTTTTAATTAGTTGAACAACAAAAAAACAAAAACAAAAACGAGCGTTTGGAAATTAATAAATTACAACGTAGGTCTACCGCGTTCTTGAAACGCAGAAACAGGTTCTTGTAACACAAATTTATACTAAATTAATATAGAATTAAGCTACCGACAAAAGATCTGTAAAAGAAGAGTATTTATAACACTTATCTGTCCGCGATTCGACCCGATTTTTTCCTTTTTTTCACACGGTTTCTGACGACACACTACCTGACCTCTCGAAGCACGGAAAAATGAACCTTATGACTGCACGTTTTCTGATTGATTTGAAAACAAACAAGGCAAGCCACGTGCAGTAGCCTTGGTTTGATCAAATAATATAGTACTGAATAACGTCAATAAATGAAATATATTCGTTAATGAATGATTAGTAGCACGAAGTAATTTAGTTAAGAATGCACGGAACACTTTTTTTTTTAAAAACACTTCAACGAAAACCACTTATTCAATTGATAACACTTGACACTCGATAAAACACGTCTGTTCACAAGGAAAGACTGATCACATCTGAGGAAAGACTGATCACATATATATAGTGTGTGTGTGTGTGTGTGTGTATGTAGTGTATTTAGATTTTCAAAAAGCGTTTGACACCGTACCGCACAAAGGACTCATTCAAAAAACTAAGGCTCATGGAATCAGAGGTGTAGTAATAAATTGAATAGAAGAGTGGTTGCGAGGTAGGAAACAGAGGGTGGTCGTTGATGGAGCGGAGTCGTGTTGGGCTAATGTAGCGAGCGGCGTTCCTCAGGGTTCTGTATTGGTCCCCTTGCTTTTTCTTATATATATTAACGATTTAGATGTCGGCCTAGTCAGTACAGTTTCAAAGTTTGCGGATGGATGACACGAAGCTGGGTGGTAGGGCGATTAATGACGAAGACAGGTAAAATCCAGGAAGATCTGAATAAAATCGTTGATTGGTCAGTCACATGGCAAATGAGATTTAACGTCGATAAGTGCAAAATTTTACATATAGGTCCGCGTAACGGTAATTTTGCGTATAGTATGTCAGGGAAGGAGTTAGCAAGCGTAGAGCAGGAAAAAGATTTAGGAGTTATAGTGACTGGTGATTTAAAAGTGGCGAAACAAAGTACAGCAGCGGTCAATAAAGCGAACAAAATGTTAGGTTTTATAGCTCGGAATTTTGAGTACAAATCGCGCGATGTTATTGTTCATCTTTATAAATCATTAGTTAGCCCTCATTTGGAGTACGTGATCCAATTTTGGAATCCGCAAATGCGAAAAGATATAGACAAAATCGAAAGAGTTCAAAGACGAGCAACTAAGATGATTCTGTCCCTTAGGTCGAAGTCGTACGAGAATAGGCTTAAGGAGTTAAAATTGACTACACTCGAGACTAGGAGGCTAAGGGGCGGTCTAATCCAGGTTTTCAAAATTATGAATGGGTTCGATAACGTAGATAGAGATAGCTTTTTCGAAATATCTCAATATAATAGGACTAGAAATAACGGGTTAAGTTGACAAGTAGAAGGTTCGAGACAGTAGTTGCCAGAAACTTTCTTACGTATAGAATAGTAAATAGCTGGAATAGTTTGCCGGAAGAAGTAATTAGTAGCACGTCTATAAACATGTTTAAAAATCGATTAGACGCATATGTTGTCAGATTGGGTATAATTTAAGGTAGTAAAATTAAGGCTTTGTGGTTCGGAACCCACGTAAAATTGTAGGTCCCCTCCATTGTAGGGCTCCATCTTGTTGGAAAGTATAGCTTTCACCACTAATTCGTCGAATATTAGTTAGATAGAGTGAAAGATATACTTTCAAACAAGATGGAGCCCCTACTCATAGAGCACGCCAAACTGTCACATTCTTGAGAACGAAACACCGGATTTTATCGAACCCAATATGTGGCCGGCTAGTATCTCCGATCTTTTACCACTACATTATGATGTGTGGGAAGCCCTAAAATCCAAAATTTACATCCCTGGTAGCAATATAAGAGATATAGATGAACTACGCGAAACAATTCTGCTCGGCTGGGAGGTGTCTCAACGATATGTAAACAGGTGTACTAATCAGTGGCGTCCATGTTTGAAGGCCTGCCTTCAGCAGGAATGGGGGCACATCGAGCAACTTCTCAATTAAGACGAACAACATGCTAAGGTAACCATCTATGAAGTTTGGGAGCTCTAGTCCCGTTACTTTTTTTAATATGACAGTTTACGTCTAAGTGGTCACTTTTTTACCCACCCTGTGTGTATATATATATATATATAATATATATATATATATATATATATTAGTTCCTTCAAAAACAAAAAAGATTAAAAATGTTTCCCCCTATAGTATTTTTTTTACATTTTGGCTATTTGATTTGTTTATTCATATATATATATATATATATATATATATATATATATATATATATATCACGGCTATTGCCTTCTCGTTAGAGAAATGGTGTTTGCAAATAAAAAGGAAGAACAACACGACCGCGAACATTATCACTGATTTATAAACGTTTCGAGAAATATTTTGTCATCATCAATGGTCTATAAGATTTAAAAATTTCTTTAAAACAATAGAGGCAAATTTAAATTAAGTAAAATCCAATAAATTCCATGACATTTAAGTTAATTATAATAAATTTTTAAGACATTAAATACAATATTAAATAAAAAATTTAACATTGAAATGAAAGGAAAAGGAAAAGGGAACAATTTCAAATGTACAAAAAGGTTAGCTTAAATGCGGAATCCCAAATAAAAACCTCAGTCTCCAAATTCAAGAAAAAACAGAAATTGAACTACCCGTGAATGCTCACTTTACTGTTTAGTTGGTTAGTTTGTGAGAAGAACTGTTAGTTGGTGAGAAAAGATGTAATTTGTAAGAATTATTGTTGTTACTGGCTGGTTTGTTTTTGTAACCATAGAAAGATTCCAAAATTCTTAACTCTGGAAGATTGTTGGCTTTTGTTAATATTTCAGATTGGGTTTTATGACGGGAATGATCATTATCATTGTTGTGATTTCTAATTGCTGACTGCGGTAGGTTACCAAGGGGACGATTATTTCGAACTGATAAGCCCAAATGTTGGGAAAGGCGTACCTCCAACTGGAGTTGTGTACTGTCAATATACGCAGCCTTACAGTTGTCGCACGTGCAATAGTAAACAACGTTAGGGCAAATAGTTTCAGGACGTTTATCTTTAAATTTGAGTTTACTTTTGATGTTCTAAAGAAATTTTAAATTTTATAAACCACTGATGATGACAGAAGTATTTGTCGAAACGTTTGAAAATAAATGAGAATGTTTGCCGTCGTGTTGACCCTCTACTCTCTCTCTCTCTCTCTCTCTCTCTCTCTCTCTCTCTCTCATATATATATATATATATATATATATATATATATATATTGAGATTTGATAATGGAATCCTGCATTGTTTAAGTTGCTTCATTCTTCCACTGTAAAACACGAATTTCTTTCAAGTTAATTTCGCTTTCGGGGTTCACGCATGAATTTTATTTCCCTTAAGGATTTCATTCCTGAAAACACAAATTAATTCTATAGAATTACACCGTGTTTCGCAGTTTCACAGTTTCCGTCTAATTCAGAACTTCTGCAAGGTTGCTGAAACCCAGCCTGTCTTATCCTCAGCCTCAACTGAAGGCAATACAATCAGTTATCGTTGAAGGACTTATCCAGTTTGCAGTAAATTAGTTAATTTGAAGACTTCGAATGAAAACACTTGACTGTGAGCAGGCGCATTGGTGTGTAAAGTTTCTAGTTAAGAATAAGAAGCGTCTAGAATAATGTTTAAATATTTTTTCATAAATGAAAAAAATATTTAAACATTATTCTAGATTTCTCTTACTCTTGATTGAACACTTTACACACTAATACGACTATTCAGTCAAATGTTTTCAGTCGAAGTCTTCATATTTACTGGGCAAGTCCTTGATAACCCAAGGATAACTGATTGCATTGCCTTCATTCGAGGATGAGGATAAGAGGCTGGGTTTCAGCCCTTGCAGAAATTCTGAATTGGATGGAAACTCCGACGAGTGGGGTACGTAGAACGGTTAGTTTATATACCATTAAACGAGTTAAAGGGTTGCCTCCTATTTTGAAGTAGGTTATCAACACGCTTGATCTAATGAATTGCATCACTAAATGGGTCAGAACGGATTAAATCTATATAAATGAACTTTAAAACATGTAAATTTACGCAACTAATAATAATTAAATCACCCAAGAGGTCCAGAAAGTGCCACACTCTTCAGGTCAAATAATACGGCCTATTGCGCTAACTCATTATTATTGATAATACTAGCATCATCGGGACTCGAACCCCCGACCTCATTTTCTTTACTTCGCTTATAGGGAAACGGTGTTACCACTCAGTTACTGACGCTGGCATTTAGGAAGCTATGCCCAAATCAATTAGTCAAAGCGGGTTTAATTTTTTTGTCAGCATAAATTAAAACAAATTTTCACTTAACTTTGTGAATTGAAATTAAAAGAATTCACACCCTCAAAAAATGCTTTATGGTAGTGTATTTCATATCTAATATTGAAAATAATATATATATATATATATATATATATATATATATATATATATATAAGCAAACAACCACAAGGAAAAGGAAACACAAAGTCCGAGCGCTTTCGTGATATATTCACATTATCAAGGAAGAACAGAAAATATGTGAATATATCACGAAAGCGCTCGGACTTTGTGTTTCCTTTTCCTTGTGGTTGTTTGCTTATTAATAAGGTCACGTGTTATTTTGTGATTCTAGTGCATATATATATGTGTGTGTGTGTGTGTGTATATATGAGAGAGAGAGAGAGAGAGAGAGAGAGGAGAGAGAGAGAGAGAAGAGAGAGAGAGAGAGAGAGAGTTTTGACAAAAGTAAATAGACACCTTTATTTTTTTCAAATATTTTGATTTGATAATAAAAGTGAATAAATAATAAGAGACATATCGAATCAGTATATTTAAAATCGGGTTACTTTCCCTTTTCCATTTATTCATTCATTATTTATTGACTTTTAAGATTAAACCAAGAAATTTTGGAAAAACAAAGATATATATTTACTTTTCTCAACTCTCTCTCTCTCTCTCTCTCTCTCTCTCTCTCTCTCTCTCTATATATATATATATATATATATATATATATATATATATGGGCAAATAAAAAGGGAGACCTCGAACTTTGGCTGTAAAATCTAAAGTTATGGTCAGATTTCAATATTTTTCTCACACCCCACAACTAAGTAAATTTCCCATTCGGTCAAAGGATTTCAAAGAAAACTAATGAAAATTACGGATTTAGTGAATATTTATTTATGCCACTGGAAATTCTCCATTTACACTACTACTGCATTGTATGTGCAGATAAAAAGTTACAAAGTACTCAAATATGGTGCAACGTTGATGTTAAAAAACTGCTCGATATATTTACCACGAACTTCTACAACCTTTTTCAGTCTAGGACGGGACGCATCTATGGCTTTATTGATTTGTTCTTGTGGTAGCTCATCCCATTTTTCCAGAAGAAGCTGTCGTACATGAACGACATTTCTTACTTTGACCCGATAAATTCTCTGTGACAAATTTTCCCAAAGGCCGGAATGGACAGGATTTAAATCAGCACTGTTTGGTGGCCAAATTTAATACCGTTACCTGGTATTCTTTTGATATCTCCTGTTTTATCGATTTTCTTGAGAAGCTTGTCCAAAGCTCCTGCAGTTGGCTTACGTTAATTAAAATCGCTCTACTTATCAACTTGAACCTATGATTAAGGAGATTTTTCTGGAATATTTGCCATAAATCCAATTTCTCAGCTAAAATGCTAAAAGATGGCATACAATCCATAAAATTAACTCTACTAACATACTAAAATTTCATGGTTCTACGTACTGTATTTGCCGAGATATGAAGAATTTAAAAGGTCTCTTTTTTTTTTGCCGACCCGACAATGCAGTAGTAGTGTAATAGGTTCCAAAAAACCTTAGCCTCCCCCATTTGCAGCTTACATGTTTACTTATATCGAAATAGTTTTTAGTGATTATAAAAATATATAAAATTCTTTATTTATTGCAGGTATTAAAATTACTCTAGCTGATAAAGTGATAATATAATGGCTTTTCAATTAATTCGTGATTCGGAGAGGCAACGTGTGATAGATCGCATACTAGCAATAACATTTCGGGAAGCTCGTGATGCTGGAGCCACCTTTATAACACGTTCATGGGTTGCCAGAAAGTTGCGAAGAAGTGAGGACTTCGTCAAAAGAAATTGGAATAAAACTTTGGATGAATGTGAAATGAATACAACCAAATCTGGGCGCCCAAATTTGCCACTCTCTCAGGAAACAAAGGACATCATTGAAAGCGGTACGCGTAAGCGGAAAAACAGCTGTGCTAAACTTTCTAGAGAGATCGAAGTGTTGAGAGGAAAGATCGTTAGTGGTGAGATCATTCGACTGTACCGTCATAGGCAAGGTTTAAAGCCTTGGCATGAACTTCCAAAGCCAAGAAAAACTCAACTTAACATCGATGACAGAATGTGGTTTGCCCATTATCTTGAAGATTGGGATGTGGATGATTTCATGCATTTAGCTGTCTCCGATGAATTTTTTGTTTACGTAACACGTCGGCCTAACTACCAAAATAATCGAGTGTGGGCCACAACACCAGATGAAATCGATGACAATGAACATTATCGCGAATTATTAAAAAGTCCAGACTGTGTTGGTGTGTTTGTTTTGTTCACTGCAAAGAAGCTCATGTGGGTGCTGAAGCCAAATGGTCAGAGTTGGGATGGACAGTATTTTCGTGATATTATTCTATCCCAGCATATCATTCCTTTTCTAAGAAACCCAAACAATGTTATGGATGTCGATCAGGTCACACTTCTGCACGATAAGGCCCCCTGCTTTAAGGCATTAACCACTCAACAGTTGCTGCGGAACCATGAGGTCGATTTCTTTGGAAATGAAGAACGGCCAGGAAATTCCCCTGACCTGAACGTCTGTGAACACATTGGATCAGTTATAAAGGACAAGGTTGAATGTCTCTTGTTTCAAGAACCTGCAGCAAATCGATTTTCGAAGGATACAATGACGCAACACATTGAAACTGTTTTAGCAAATTTGCGTAACGATTAAGATCTATTCACGTCACTTTTGGCAAGCTACCCAAAACGAATTCAGGCTGTCTTGGAAGCCAATGGCGGGAACACCAAGTTTTAATTGTTTCTCATTAAATGCAGGGTTAAATTCTCTTTTGTAAGGTATGTTTGGTTTTACTGTACCTCTAATGGTTTAGGCCATGGGCGTGGGGCTAAGGTTTCTTGGAGCCCAGTAAATGGAAAATTTCCAGTGGCATAAAGAAATGTTCAATAAATCCGTAATTTTCACTCGTTTTCTTTGAAATCCACTCACCGTATAGGAAATGTACTTAGTTGTGGGGTGTGAAAAAAAATATTGAAATCTAACCATAACTTTGGATTTTACAGCCAAAGTTCGAGGTCTCCCTTTTTTTGCCCACCCTATATATATACATAAGTAAATCAAACAACTTTGTGGAACTCCTAGCAGTGGAAATAGAAAAACTAAACGTGGTACTGATAGTCATCTATAGACCTCCAAACACTCCAACCGAAAAATTCTCGGATACCATGATATCAGAAACCTAATAAAGTCCATAAACCATCCATCCCCCAATATAATGCTCTGTGGGGACTTTAATTTCCTATTTATGAAATACAAAAAGGTGGATACGAATATATATATATATATATATATATATATGAAAAATTATTTCACGAAAGTGACACGTGAAAAGTATTTATGATGAATAAAACCACGAAGGAAAAAGAAACACAAAGGGGTGCTCAAGCGCTTTCGTCTAATGACATCCTCAGGAACATGTGTGTGTATATATATATATTACTGTAGGGTGTCACTTATTTTTCAACTTTTAAGTTTCCATACTCTAACCCCATCAAAGTTTGCCATATGATGTAAAAACACTGTGTACAAAGTTTTATTGAGTTATTTTAATATTTACAGGTCGCTCAACGGCTTCGAAGTATTCGATACGAGATTCTCAGAAAGTGTGAAAATAAACAATTTCCAAATGTATTTAAACAATTTATTATGTTCTTACATTAGCAGGAAGTGCACAAGACATTATCATAATATTAAGATGAAGTACATTAACATCAGACAGTACCGCAATTATTATGATTAATCATTATTTCCACTCAAGGTATGCTTTTGTCCCCATGTACCATGCTTGCGATGGTCTTCAACAACCTGGAGAAGAAACTGGAGTTGTTCTTCATCTTTGGTTAGGCATCCAGAAAAATCCTGGATGAGAGCAACTCCACATTCAGCGAAGTCATTTGTTACAGTTAGAGTTTTTACAGTCTCTTTCGCAGTCTGGTAATGGGTATCCTCTTCCTATTGCTCAGCAGTTTTCTCCAAGAATTCATCTGGGAGGTTGAGCTTCGTGAACAAACAAACAAAACAAAAAACAAGACATCTTTATTGCGGATCATTCACAATCCACAGCCACTTAACCTAACATACAAGTACAATCTTACGTATACATTGAACTTAGTACAAAAATAATATAAAAATAAGGCCAATTTAGTCACTTAACCTAGCATACTGGCATACTATTTGATTAATTATCTGACACTTTTATGTATGTTGTTATTACCTGAGATATCTTATAACACTTATAACACTTATTATAACAGAGCCACTTGCTATAACACTTATTTTAACACAACTTAATATGCATATATAATCTTTGCTACGTTACAAAAATAAGGTATTGTAAATCAGCAGTTGTCTGAACCAAGACTGCCATATAGGTGAGAGGTACACAGTATCTGAAGACAGGACATTGCCCAATAACACATTAGAGCTGTTTTGGACCCTAGTAACGAAATTATATATATTCTTTCGGATTAACATTTGGCTGGTAGGTAGGTTACGCGTAGTAAACATAAAACTGGCACTGCACCATTTTGGTTCTCTACACAGCATACGAAAAATATTATTATAAGCAACAGAGAGTTTATTCATAGCAGTTTTTGTATAATTCCACCACAGATGGGATGTATACAATGCAGTACAGTAAGTTCTAAAAAGATAAAATAAATTTTAACTGATTCTGAACACACCAAATTTCCTTACTAGCATGTTACCCTGTACAAACAGCTTTTTATGTTGTCTCTCAATATCAAGTTCATCTCGCAGCTCGTGAGTAATTACATGACCTAAGTATTTACACGTGTCTTTGACAGGTATAGTCTGACCATTCATTTCAAAAGACCCATATGATACATGTTTCAGTAGATTACACCTAAAAATCAAAATACAGCTCTTTGCCCCATTATAGGTGATGTCATTTTCTATACCATATTGTTCACATACCTCTAATAGTAATCTCAGCCCATGGGGAGAGGGTGACAGAAGAACAAGGTCATCAGCATACATTAAATGATTAATTTTTCCTTTCCAATGACACAGCCAGTACGTGCAATTTTTAGTTCATTGGTAAGGTCATCCATGTATATACAGAAAAGATAGGGTGATAATATACCTCCTTGCCTAACACCATTAGTCACCTTAAAACCTGATGATACAGTGCTTTTCCATCTTGATTTCCAACAATGATTTTGTGTTTTTTGTTACAAAGTTTTCCAAGCTTTTTTCTTTCACAGTATCCAGGTCAACAACCACACGCTTTGGAGGGTTCTCTTGTCCATCAACACTAGTCATAGATATGACCATGCGATTTTTTATATCAGGGAGGACTAAAAGACTAAAATAACACACACTAATGCAAACACATCTTACCATTAAGGCGACTGAAATGATACTGGAGTGAGGCATAGAAATGAAGCGCATTTCAATTTAGTACAAATAATGACGCGTCATCAAAATTTTAATGACCTTGAACGACCTCTAAATATTAATACTTTCTCATGAAATTTCATAATCAGCGTTTCTACATGTAATGTCACATTTCTAGAGGGTCAGACGAAAACTTCTTGATGGTTCAATTCTTACCATACAAAAAAGTGACACCCTAATATATATATATATATATATATATATATATATATATATATATATATATTATACCAGGACAAGGGGGCCACAAGAAAAGACCAAGAACAAGCAAAAATGTTGATGGCTCTCACAAATTAGTTTATGCTGACACAGGAGATAACAGAAAATACCAGAAAAAATAACTGCCTAGATTTGGTATTCACGAATAACACGATTGCTGATATAAAAACAACTCCAACTATTATCTCAGACCACAACATAATCGAAATATCAACAAATATGGCAAAAACATTAAAAGACAATATACATACTGAAGAAAGAAGCAAATTTAGGACTTTTAACTTAAACTCCAAGACTATAAATTGGAAAGCAATCAGATCACACATGGCCCAAATAGAGTGGAAAAGTTTTAGAGAATAAACAACTGAAGAAATGCTAACCTTGGAAGAAAAGACGCTGAGAATTTTAGAAAAATATGCTCCGAAATCACAGCCAAAAGGAAAGAGGAACTGGTTAGAGAGGCAAAAGAGAAGAATATCCGCAAAAGAAAGAGAGTAGCGGCAAAATTAGCTAATTGCAGAGAACAATGCCAGAAAAGTAATGCAAGAAAAACTGGAGAGTATCGATAGGGAAATACAAACCCTGATTCAGGGCCATACATGTAGTAATGTCTAATTAAAAATTAGAATGTTTTGGTTATAAGAAATTAATAAAGAAGATAATAATATTTAATAAATGTAATTACAATAAATAATGGTTTGTTTATAAAAAGATATAGAAATACGAGTTGGCAACGCCTGAACATAGGCTAGAGGCTGGGTAGGAATGCTCGGCAGTCATCGGACGTCCTTAGGCTTAGTAAGGTGATTTTGTGTGTTAAGATGTAATTGTAAATTTAGAATAGTATTTAGTGTCTCTCTCCGACTTAAATGTTAACGTTAATTTCCTCCTCACATTAACCGGTTTAACTAAAAGTGTTTTCGGTATAAATAAACTTAGTAAAATGTTAATAAGCGTATAATTAACCCTCCCCTCGGTCTCCCTTGCATTGTTTGAATGATAACGGCTTTCCACTCGGTCATGCTACCCGTATTTATAAAGTACAGCGAAAAGAGTGTAAAGAGAATGATTAATGATAGAAGAGAAATTGGAATAAAGAAAGAGAAAATAGTACCAAAAGCAAGATAAGAAAGGTTAAAAGGCATAAATTACTACATTTTGGTGGCAAGCGGTGGCCGTAATTACATTTACTTACGGGGCTTTCCCACGTGCTTTATATTCCTTAGCAATTCATTGTAACTGTAATTCAAAATGGCGCCTCACTTTCGAAATCCTCGTAGCGTCTTCATAATTTTCGCGGTCAAAATTTTTTTTCTCTTCTCGTTGGAGTCTAGATTTCCAAACCGCTCTGACTCAAAATTTTTCTTAGTCGTCTTGCCGAGACGGTTGTAATGTGGAGTAAAAAATTAGGGTCAAAATTCGAGAGTCGCTTGTTTTGTTTTTTTTCTTCGCGTTGATTCTTTCCTCAGTCCGTTTTTCCGTTTTCTTTAGATTTCGTTTCGTTCAGTCGGAGAGAGAAATTTCAAAATTGATAATTGCTGTCCGGTGACTCATCCTTTTTTTTTCCTTTCCTTTCCACTTTTTTTACCTGTCTAATAGCATACCTACTTTGTGTTTAAAGTCCTTTTTTATGTTTACAATTTCGGAATTAGTAAAAATTGTGATGATAATAATAATAATGATTGGTAAATAAATTTTACACTTACTAATATGAATTAAATTATTTTAGTTGTTTAAATAGATTGTGACGTGCATTTTTATACGGTAAGGTTTAAAATGTTTCAGCGTATAGGTACCGCATTTCTAGGTGCATAGTATAATATGCATATAGTAGCGAATTGTAAAAGAATGAACAAGTAACAAACTTTTCTAGATTTAGTAGAAGTTTTTAAGACTATTCTTTGACTGGATGCGTCGCCTGTAAATCCTTTAGACACACGAACATCAGATGTGTATAATTTTAAGGATCGCTTTGTAGTCTCCGCTTTATAGTTTAAGTTAATTTTAAAGTGAAAGTCGAAAAATAATCGTTAAAGACACTTATTTATACTGGGTCAAATTCAGACTGCTTAAGTTTATTATGCTTGCCGTATATAAATTGTGTGAGACTTCAAAATAAGCGAAATTTGTTATAATAAGATAAAAATTTGTTTAATTGAAATACAGGAATGGTTTTCGTAAATTCTTTTGATAAATTAATGTCTGTTTTTTTAAATTTTTTTATATATTCATTAATGTTTATTTTTATAGGTGGGCTGATTGTTGTTGTCTATTTTTTCTTTCTTTCATTTTCAAGACAATTCCGAGTGATATTTTGTATATTTAGGCTGTTTAAATTTTTTTTTATTCTGAAATTGAATTTTATTGTGTTAGGGAGTGGGGTTTTTTTTTAACGTTTTATTTTGGGTATTAAAAATGAATTTCTTTTACGTTCGCGCGTTTGCATAGAGAATATTACAAAATTATGTCCGGCTGTAAATGCAGTTTGTTCAGTTAGGAATATTTTTATAGAGGCTCGCTTACAAACAAAGCGAACACACTTCATTATGCAATGGTTTGTTTTAATTTTTTGTTTACATATTAGGTTGCGTGTATTTTTTGGTTCATAATATCTTTCCTTAATTAGAATGACGCTGTAAATTTGTATTAGTTTCACTTGGAAACGATAAATCCCTGGAATTTTTGTAATTTACAAACCATACTGGATTTTGTGTTCAAGGAAAGAGTTGTCTCTCGGATGTAATTTGTGAATTACGAGTTTTCCTCCTATGAAATTTAGCGTTTCAAGTTGGAATTAATGTATTATAGTAACTTTTCGGTATTAATATTTAAATTTTTTTATATTTAATGATTCTCTTTTAGAAAACTTATTTTTAAAACTTCAGTTGGGTTTACTAATGCAGTTGAAACTTTAGCTAGAGTGTTAACCGGAGATGGAGCCTTTGAGATGGCCAGTAACGTTTTTGTGGTATCTATGTGTGCTTCCCCCAAAGTGTAAGAGGGTTCGTGATTTTCAGAGAATTGATGACATGAAGTTTCTGGGTTTCATTTTTGTCTTTTGTATTTAAATGTATTGATGTAATTTCTGAAGGTAGTTTGACTAATAATATTTGTGAAAATATAATAACGGTTACTATGTATGGGCGCTTTTATATTTCTACTGTGCAGTATTGTTTCGTTGCGTATGATGATTTTTTTATCTTCTCCGATGTAACTGCCATAAGTAATCTTATTGGTAGCTAGGCGTGATTAAATTTTTGCGAAATTTTGAGATTTGTCATTTTTTTTCCGTGAATTTGTCCAGATCAAATTATAGTTATTGTTTCGAAGTGAAATGTCGAGAAAATTCGATAAATTAAATATGAAATGATAATCAGTAGCAGTACAAACGTTTCGAATAATTTTTTGTCAAAATTTCGAGAGGCTCGATTTGGAGGCAACTAAGTTGGATCCGAGTTCCATCTCTTGAGTTTAGTTGACCCGATAGGTGATCGATCACCGATGAGAGAGAGAGAAGAGAAGAGAAACCGAATGCGCAGGGACTTGGCGCAGGACAGTTTCGGAAGAGAAGAGAAGAGAAACCGAATGTGCAGGGACTTGGCACAGGACAGTTTCAGTCGAAGATGGTCTACTGGTATTTTTCGGGCAGTAGCTGGTCACGCTGCTCGATGCTTCGCTAAATATGTGTTTTAGCACTCGGTAGACAAACCACGAGAGTTTGAACGGGTGTCTAAAGCTTTAGTGTCTATACAGACATACAGTAGGTTCGTTGCAAAACCGCCTACGGCGAAGTGATCGTTTGATTATTGTCAGTAAGAGAGTCTTTCAGCTGGACGTAGAAAGAGCAGCGTTCACCGACAAAAGTTGAGATGAGACAGGTGAGTTTCTTCGTCGACTTCTAGAATTGCAAATTCCGTCCAATTCCGGTGCGTGATTCCACTTTCAGTATATCTCCCCCCCCCTGATCCTCTCTTAGAATTGGACGTCTCTCTTGTTTTTTTTTTCGTCATTTGGAGAGAGAACCAACCTCAAGCGTGCTGACCTGTTGCATGGTGATGCAAACCCTTGCATTCTAGCGAAGTGAGCAGAAGCTGCGATTGAAAATTGAAGAAGTCCGTTGTCAGCGTGCGGATTGTGATCTAAACAACGTCCAGCTATTATTGTACTGATTGTTATGTAATGAAATTATAAGTGAAAGGGTGCGATTATTGCCCATATTTGTTGTGTACAGTATTTCGTGAAATAGTGTGTCCTCTCTGGTCAGTATTTTATATAAACGGTTTCTTGTTTTTTCTATGTTGCCCTGATAGTAACTGTATAACTATATAAATATTTGTTTCGAATGTAAAGCGATTTCTGATGAGGAATCGCTGGATAGATCGTGAACTTGAAATTTGTGTAACCAGTGTTAAGAAAATTATCCGTTATTTGTCACGTTACAGATTCGTTACAGGTTATAAATTTGATGAGTAGTGTGAAATGTTATTTTATGCAAATGTGAAAATTATAGTTTTTTTTTGTTTCTCGATTTTTATAAAATGGTACGAAATATCGATGTGTGGAATTTGTCATTGAAATGATTTCTTATCTATCCTAACTGTGAACTTGTTAAAGAAAAAAAAAATGCAAAATAAATAACTTTGTTGAATAAATAAATAAATTTGTTAAACGATATTAATAAGTTTTCCTAGAGTAAAACTTATTTTCAAGGGGGTGATGCGAGTGTAGTAATGTCTAATTAAAAATTAGAATGTTTTGGTTATAAGAAATTAATAAAGAACATAATAATATTTAATAAATGTAATTACGATAAATAATGGTTTGTTTATAAAAAATATAGAAATACGAGTTGGCAACGCCTGAACACAGGCTAGAGGCTGGGTAGGAATGCTCGGCAGTCATCGGACGCCCTTGGGCTTAGTAAGGTGATTTTGTGTGTTAAGATGTAATTGTAAATTTAGAGTAGTATTTAGTGTCTCTCTCCGACTTAAATGTTAACGTTAATTTCCCCCTCACATTAACCGGTTTAACTAAAAGTGTTTTCGGTATAAATAAAGTTAGCAAAATGTTAACAAGCGTATAATTAACCCTCCCCTCGGTCTCCCTTGCATTGTTTGAATGATAACGGCTTTCCACTCGGTCATGCTACCCGTATTTATAAAGCACAGCGAAAAGAGTGTAAAGAGAATGATTAATGATAGAAGAGAAATTGGAATAAAGAAAGAGAAAATAGTACAAAAAGCAAGATAAGAAAGGTTAAAAAGGCATAAATTACTACATACAGACAGGGAGAAGGAAAAGGGGGTAGAAGCAGTAGTATTATGCAAAAATTAAAATAAAAACGCGCGCCACTATCAGGCTCTTAAGGAAAGGAAATAATGAATTAACGGACGATCTACAAGAAATATCTGAAACATTAAGAGCCCAGTATTAATCAGTCTTCAGTACCCCAAAAAGTGACAAAGCGATACCTGACATAGATGTATTCTTTGAAGAGAAATTGCAAGGCGATTGTATAACAGACTTTTGTTTAATCCCAAAAGATGTAGCGAGAGCTATAGGACAAATGAAATCACATTCAGCTGCAGGTCCGGACAAATGGAACGCATTATTGATTAAAAACTGTAAAAATTAAATAGCTACACCTTTATTCTGGATATGGAGAAGATCCCCAGAAACTGGGGAAATATCGAGTATCTTGAAAAGAGCATGCATTGTTCCTATATATAAAGGAGGGGATAGATCTCAAGCAAAGAACTGTAGACCAATGTCATTGACGTCCCACCTCACCAAAGTATTTGAAGGCATAGTTAGAGAGAAAATGTATGACTTCTTGGAGACACTGGAAAGATTCAACGAAAATCAGCACTGATTCCGATCAGGAAGATCACAACTATCAACTTATAGAGCACTATAACAATATCCTAGATGAACTGGAAGGCAATGAAAACTACGATGTCATATACATGGATTTTGTTAAAGCTTTCAACAAATGTAATCATGGTATAATACCACATAAAATGAAACAGATGGGAATAACAGGCAAAGTTGGAAAATGGATGTACAACTTCCTCAGAGAACGTCTACAGGTCGTCAAAATTCAAAGTATATCATCATCAGAATCAGAAGTACGCAACGCAACTCAGTACCACAAGGTCAGGGCCGGATTAATGGTTTCGTAGACCCTGGGCACTTTTCTATCGTAGGCCCCTAAATTTGCCGATGCACCGTCTATTTATGTGCCTTATTTTAACTTAGACCTAAATTGTTCCCTTATAAATGCGCTTGTTCTCTTAGCACTATAGCTAACTAAATTAATTATAAAACATAACGTAAACATCGCGCCAGCTCCGTGCGTGCTGCCACCTGTAGATAACACTGCAACTAATAGGTTTGTTAACACAAGCTGAGGGACTACGAAGTAAGTAGCTCCATAATTTGAAGTTATTCTGTTTTATTACGGTTTTTGCATGTTATATCTAACAAATATATTCGGTTATTCATTATGAAAATAAACTTAAAGTGGAGTTTGTTTATTCCTTTGTGATTTTTATAGATCTTAGTTGGTTTCAGACCAGTCAAGTGTGGCGGGTGTCTAAGCACTAAGCAAATAGATACTAAATTAACGTCTATAATCCCTTAGTCTTAAGTCTATAATTTATTTCTCCCTTGTCAAACTTTATAGAATGTTTTCATTTATTCCGTTGGCCTATAAAACTTCATAGGCCATACCACAGTGAAAATACATATTTCCCAAATTTCGTAGGCCCTGGGCACAGTGCCCTCTGTGTCCCCTTGATAATCTGGCATGCACAAGGTACAGTACTAACCCACTTTTATTCATTATCATGCTAACAGACATAGAGAGTGAAGTAAACGGCAACAGTATAGTAACATCCTTTGCAGACGATACAAAGATCAACAGAAAAATCAGCGATGCAAAAGAGGTGGAGGCCTTGCAGGGGGACACAAATAAAATATACAAATGGTCAGAAGGAAACAATATGACATTTAACACCGTGAAATTTCAGTTTTTGAGATATGGTACAAGTGACGAACTTAAACAGATTGCATATTATGGTCCAGATAGAAAGGAAATTCAGTGAAGCACGAAAACGATCGATTTGGTGGTTAAAATTACCGATGATGTGAAATTCGACACAGAAAATCAGATAGCGATAAACAAAGCAAAAAGAGTCATAGGACAGGTACTAAGAACGTTCAAAAGAAGGGACAAGACAATAATGATTCCCCTGTTGAAAACACTGATCATGCCAGTCAGTCTTGACGTCCCCATATAAAAAGGAAGAAACTAATAAACAAAAGAAATTCAGAGATATTTCACAGCTAAGATTGATGGATCCAAACAGTCAACTACTGGGAAAGACTGGGTAAACAAATCTGTACTCCCTGGAAAGAAGAAGAGAGAGGTACACCATAATCTACATATGGAAAATGATCGAAAAACTGCTACCAAACCACAAACTAAACCAAATTACTATCCAAATAACGCTGGAAAATAGGAAAAGCAAAATGTGTAGTGTTCCCAAATTAAAGGGGACCTCTTCAACACTGAAGAAAAATAGCTTCGTTGTGAGGGAGCCAAGACTTTTTAATCAGCTTCCAACGGATCTCAGAAACGTTACAGGGTCTAGAGGTTGAAGTCTTCAAAGAAGACCACCAGCTTGACCTTCATGCGAAGAGAGACCAACATATATATATATATATATATATATATATATATATATATTATATATATATATCCTTTAATAATGCACTTTCTGAGAGTATAACTTTGACTTTTCTTTAGCTAAAAAGATTGAGTTACTTAAATACGAGATTTATTTAAGTATATATATATATATATATATATATTATATATATATATATATATATATAAGATTGCAAATTTCTATTTTTCTGTTTTTGTTTCTACTTTTTCGAAACCACTTTTTATTTTACAGTAAAAAAGTGACGTTTTGCTTTGGAAGGAATGAGAGAAGTTTTCTATAAACTCTAATAGATTAAGGAAAACAATTTGTTACCTTATTTTACCTTAAAGACTAATAAAAGCTGACAAAGATAATGTCCTTTGAGGAAACAGCATGCATGACCATTTACACGATCATTCAATAAAGCATAAAATTTTCTTGTTAATGGCACTTCTATGTTACAGTATGTAAGTATATGAAGGCACTACTGTCTCATTTATCTGAATGTATATTGGGCATGTATGTATATATGTATGTACGTATATATGTATACGGGTGCGTATTTATTTATATATATATATATAATATATATAATATATATATACCTTTGGTAACCTTTGGTGACCTTTGGTTAGCTTCCGCCCGAATTGTTCATTCTGACGAGGGTCAAGCTTTTCACTCCACCTTAGACCTACAGTTTAACGTGGAATCCGAAGCACACCCCACCAACAGCCCAGCGTCTTAACCACTAGGCCACCCAGGCAGCCCATATATATATATACAGGGTGGGCACGGGAATCAAGTGTTTTTTTGAATAGCTAGTAATCGGCCATTAGGAATGGGAGGGGCGTGCGGTAGGTAGCATTCCATTCCTGGGTTCATAGCATTTAACTTTAACTAACACTCACCTTTATCTTTCAGGTGCCATCATGGAGCAGTGGACGTTAGAACACCGCATGTTCGCGTATGATCATTTTGTTAGGAGTGGCGAGTCAGTGACAGCAGTTCAGCGTGCGTTTCGCCGCAGATTCAACATTCATCGAAATGACTCTGTTCCCGCTCGTGACACAATCTTACGTTGGGTTAACAATCTTCGAACAGGAGGCTCATAATGAAAACAAAACCGAAGGGGCCGCAACGCACTGTGCGTACTCCAGAGAACGTTGAAAGGGTCAGACAAGCGATGTTGCAAAGCCCAGGCCGCTCTGCTCGGAGACATTCAGCTGCACTCGGAATCAGCAATCGTACTGTTAGACGGATTTTGCATGAAGAATTACATTTTCACCCATACAAGTTAGCGATGGTGCAGGAATTGAATGTAAACGATTGCCCCCAACGACTGAATTTTGCACAGGAAATGCTTGCACTTTATGAGCAGAATGAAAACATGATGGTGGTAATGAGTGATGAAGCCCATTTCCACCTTAATAGGGCCATCAACAATCAAAACTGTCGGTATTGGGCTGCTGAAATCCGCGACAACTCCATGAAAAACCGCTGCATAGCCCTAAGGTTACAGTTTGGTGCGCGGTGGGAAAGTTTGGCGTCATCGTCCCTATTTCTTCGAACAAAATGGGGTTACCGTTACCATAACATCTGGGCGTTACATTGAGATGGTGAACACCTTTTTCATCCCTGAGTTACGAAGAAGGCGTATTGCTCGTCGACATTTGTGGTTTCAGCAAGATGGGGCCACGCCACACACCGCCAGAGCGTCAATGGCTGTTCTTCGCCCCCTGTTTCCCAACCATCTCATTTCGAGATTTGGTGACATTGCATGGCCCCCTCGGTCCCCTGACTTGTCCACATGTGACTTCTTTCTATGGGGGTACCTCAAGTCACGTGTCTACGAGGACAAGCCCCGTACATTAGATGCATTGAAGGAAGCGATCCGTCAACAAATCATCCAATCAACAGAGACCTGCTGGGAAGAGTGGAGGCCAATTTTCGTAAACGCCTTCAACAATGCGTCGACGGCCAAGGACATCATATGCCAGATATAATTTTCGGTACATGATTATTATGACATGAAATGCTATGTTCTTACGAATGTTGTTCTACCAATTATATTTTCTTTACAAAATAAATATCATTTTCCTGATTATTCCAAAACACTTGGTTCCGTGCCCCACCCTGTAATATATATATATATATATGCGTCTGTTTGTATATGTATGTATGTATGTATGTCTATGTGTGTCTATATATATATATATATATATATATATATGTGTGTGTGTGTGTCTATATATATATATATATATGTGTGTGTGTGTGTGTGTGTGACTGTGTGTGTGTCATGTATGTGTACGTCTGTATGCTTCCTGTAGCAACTGATGTGCATCATCAACACATATAAATATATGATGATAACAAATTGTAATATTGTTTTTGGTGTTGTTGTTGTTGTTACTGTTTTATATTGTTTAATCTACTGCACTACGTATGCTTAGGGATGTATTAACTGTCGCTGTGTGTGTATATATATATATATATATATATATATATATATATATATATATATATATACACACCTTTGTTACTTTGGTTTGGCTTCGGTCTGAATTGTTCATTCCGACGAAAGTCAAGATTCATGTTCCACCTTGAACCTACAGCTTAACGCGGAATCCGAAACACGACCCAAACACAGGTCGTCAGAAATTACAAAGTCCTTCCCCGGACTCGATCTCAAATATTTCGAAAACTCAGGTCTTCATTTTTAATTGCCAAGTTAAAGAAGAAACAAACTGATCATATGTGCTGTGTTATGTGCGGTGGAGAGCGCAAGAGAATAATTCGCTCTTCCACCGAGCCAGCCCTAAGGCGGGGCCACCACCAACTTGACCTTCGTGTAAAAAGAGACCAACACACGGAGCTTCAGTGAGGTTAATGAGGTATGATGACGATGTAATTAACGAGACTCGATAATGTCTTTCCATTTCACGTTATTTCTGTTCTTAACCTCGAGTTTTTTTTACTTCGGTCCCGCGTTTGGTTAATTTAAGTTAGATTAAGTTTAGTTATGTTCATAAATGATCTTCATCTACGTGTTCCAAATTTGATAAAGACGTATCACTTAAAATGCACTTTTCAGTTATCCGAAGGAGCCGTATTGAATCTTCCTCTAACAACGTCAGCATTTAATAATTTTAATAATATTTAGTAAATCACACTCGTCTTTAATGGCATCCTGAGCCTCAGAGACCTTGATTTTGGCTCTTTCCTTTTTTATAGATGGGGAGGGGCCACTTTTGCGGGCACTCGCCCTTGCTCCCTCCTTCCTATATAAAACAGCCTCGCCCAGAACCATCGGTCCTTAGTTTAATTAGTTTTCTAAGTCTATCGGTGTAGGCTAGAAGAGTGTAAAATTTAATGCGTCCATTTTAGGTTTCGCGCGTATCGCTCTCACAGAAAAAAAGAAGCGTAAATATGCGAGTTCAAATATGCGAATTCACTTTTGCCATGAAAGATAAAATCTAAACATTTTCAATTATTTGCGTCGATATGGAATAATCTGGTGGGTCAATGATGCTCGAATTACGTACTAGAGAATTATCTATTGGGAAACCTTGTCAAGTTTAAAGATACATTGACACAGTTCGATGTTCATTGTTAATAACGTTAAAATAAAAGAACGTAACGTAGAAATGAAATAAAAATAAATAAAAGAAAAGAAGTAGTTAAAATGGCTTAGAAAAATATTCAAAATCGCAAACAAAAGTGAAAAAATAACGAAATTTGGTAAGTCCAAATAAATTGGCTATTATCGAATAATTATTTTAGTATCGTTACAAATAAAATAAATTACTATAGAATGCTTATCTGATTTTATATCTGTTTTTAATTTATATTTGCGAATAAAGTCTATAATTTTGAGAACCAAATCACTACTGCTGATCACGAGATCTTTGAAATCTAGCTGGAAATTTAATAATCAGTCAGGAGACAGGAGGGCCAGAAACTGGGATAACGCTCAGGCCAATTAATGAGGCTCATTGCGCTAAATACTGGATTATTATTATTACCAGCACCATCGGGAGTCGAACCCCCGACCTTAGTGTCTTCGATTCGTTTATAAGAAAACGATGTTACCCACAAAGCAACAGGCACTGGCAAATGGAGAATTGGGTGCTCTGTGTAAGGCTGTGATTGCGTATAATGAACTTAACTATTTTGTTCTAAATAATAATTTCACTGATGGATTTTTTTCACTGCATATAATTATGCTCATAAATGCGTGTTTTAAGATGTCTGCACCTTTTAACAATCTATAATAATCATCCGCCGCAGTTTAAAAGATAACACCATTTCCCTACATGCGAAGTGAAGACACTGAGGTCAGGGATTCTACTCCCGATAGTGTTAGCAATAATAATAATAATAATAATAATCCGGCAGTTAGCGCAATGGGCCACATTAGTTGGCATGAACGCTGTGCCAGTTTCTGGTTCTCATTATTGATGATCAATTATTAACGTCATGCCATTCGGAGTTTTGGTTTTATTTCACAGATTTGATATTTAGCATTTTTCTCTTAATTACATTTTTATTAAATAAAAATAAAATGGGTCTTAAATAAAATATCTGTTGATTCCTAGATCAAAATAATCAAAATACCTAAAAACCCGATGAAAGTGTGATAAAATTTGAAAAAAAAATGTTGAATAAAATATATTGAATATATGCCTTTATCCTCTTGGAAAAAGTTTTTTAACAGTTTTAAAAAGTTAACACCAAAGTTATAAATACAATATTTAAAAAACAACAAAATATAAATATTATTTTTTCAGGACGAACTAAATTAAAGTGCGAATTTTTAATAACTATTTATGAGCAAATTCAGAAGCTCTTAAAGTTTTTTTAGTTAATATCTAAAATTTATTAACATTAACGCCTAACTTCTACAATTTTTCTAAACTTCTTTCTTACCAGTACAGATTTCTTTCTAAAGAAGGTTTTATCGAAACTAATTTCTTCCTGACGAAAATAAATATAAAAGAAGATGGAACTTCTTTCTAAATATGTTCACAATTAAGAAGATTTTGCTGTCACTGAGCAACGGGTTCAGATATTGGTGAAGATAATATCCTTAAATTTGAATGACGTGCTTATAATCGTACAGGGTTTAAGAATCACAGTATTTTAAGAGTGTAAAGGTTGAGATTGAATTTATTTCTTATAACAGAACTCATATTTCTGACGCATGGGATGGAAAAAAGGTGATGTGTTCTTCATCAGTTGGAATGTCGCCTTTAATTCTTTGTCTTAATAATTACTGAATATTAATCCGATAGTTGAACCAATCAATTTTGCAGGAAACTCGTTATTTTAAAGTAGGTATACGGAGGAATTCCACTTCTAAATGTTTAGTAATACAATGATATAGTGAGGAAGGCCGGAAATTGACACAGAACTGAAGCCATACGAACGCGGTGTATTGCGCTAAATCCTTGATTATTATTACCAGCACCACCGGGAATCGAAGCCAGCCCCCGGGGTTTATAGTTGGTAACACCGTTACCCTATAAACGAAGTGAAGACACTGATATCGGGGATTCGAATCCCGATAGTGGAAATAATAATCCAGCAGTTATCGTAATGGTCCGTATCTAAATATTTAAATGCAAGCTAACAATAGCACCGAACAAACATATCGGGTACGCTCTATTAGTTAAGGATAAAAATTAATTTATAGATTTAACCTTTTCATGCCTGACTTATGAAATTTTTATTTATTTATTTTTTTCCTGTTCAATACAAAAAAACTTCTAATATCCAGATCGTAAGGCTCAAAATCGATTGTCAAGCTCATGTTGTCATAAGGCAACGGACGGCGTTAAAGGGTTAAAGCTGAATGAAACAAATGTATAAAATTTAGTCTTTAACTGCTTGAATGTTGCTTGGCTAAATTGACGTATATACGAAACAAATTAATTACCTTTATAGGTATTATAATAATAATAATAATAATGGTGCAGGATATGAATGAATGAATGGGGATAATTATAGATTCAATTTCTGAAGTGAAGCTAACGTTCAGATGCTTAGAATTTATACATATCAAGAAATAATGGCATACGGACCTTGGAACAACTCAAATGTATCATTAGTGTAGCTTGTATGTATATATATATATATATATATATATATATATATATATATATATATATATATATGGATAGGAAAAATATATGTATCCACCAGGACAAGGGGGGCACACGAGAAGACCAGGAGCAGGTAAAAATGCTACTAGCTTTAGCTGATGAATTTATGTTAACGCAAGAAATAACAGAAAACACAAGAAAAAACAACTGCCTAGATTTGGTATTCACAAACAACAGTAATCTAATTGATAATGTAGAAATCTCCCCAACTATGATATCAGACCACAATATCATTGAAATAACAATTAATATAAAGGCAACAGGAAAGGAAAGAACACGCACAACAGAACGAAGCAAATTCGAAATTTTTAATTTTCACTCCAAAGCTATAAACTGGGAAGATGTGACATCCAGCATGGAAGTAATAGATTGTAAAACCATTTTCGAGGCCAAGACAACGGAAGAGATGCTAATGACGTTAGAGGAGAAGACGTTAGAAATTGTGGAAAAACATGTCCCAAAGATACAACAAAGAGGAAAGAGAAACAGGTTCGAAAGACAAAAGAGGGCATTGTTCCGAAAGAGAAAAAGAGTGACTGCAAAATTAAGTAATTGTAAAGATAACAACATCAGAAAAATATTAAATGATAAACTACAAAGTATCGATGTCGTCATACAGGAACAAATCGAGAAGCATACAGAAAAAGAAGAAGATGACGCTATAGAAGCGATAAAGGTTAACTCAAAGTACTTCTATAATTTCGCAAAAAGAAAGTCGAAAAACCAAGCGACTATCGGACCTTTAAAAAATGAGAACAGTGATTTATCTGATGATCTAACAGAAGTATTTGAAATATTAAAAGCTCAGTATGAATCATCTTTCAGTATCCCAAAAACTGACAAATTGATTTGCGATAGAAACGCGTTCTTTGAAGAAGAACCACAAGGGGAAAGTATAACGGATTTCGACTTTACGACGGATGATATTACACAAGCCATAGGGAAACTAAAAACACACTCAGCGGCAGGACCGGATAAATGGAATGCCACACTGATCAAAAACTGCAAGAATGCAATCGCTGAGCCCCTATACTGGATATGGAGACGATCATTAGACACGGGAGAAATACCGGGCATCCTGAAGAGCGCGAACATAGTCCCAATATATAAAGGAGGAGATCGATCCCAGGCCAAAAACTATAGGCCAGTGTCGCTTACATCTCATCTCACTAAAATATTTGAAAGAATAGTTAGACAGAAAATCTGACTTTTTGGAAACTCAGAAAAAATTCAATGATAACCAACACGGGTTTCGATCAGGCAGATCATGCCTATCACAACTAATGGAACACTACAACAACATTATTGATTCACTTGAAAGTAATGAAAACTATGATGTACTATACACAGACTTTGCTAAAGCGTTCGACAAGTGTGACCACGGAATCATAATACATAAACTGAAATATATGGGAATAACAGGAAAAGTAGGGAAATGGATATATAATTTCCTTAGTGAGCGGAGGCAAGTCGTTACAGTACAAGGAGTATCTTCATCAGAATCAGAGGTCCTCAGCTCACTACCACAAGGAACAGTATTAGCTCCACTACTCTTCATAATCATGCTAACTGACATAGATGAGGACGTTACCAGAGACAGCACAGTAACATCCTTTGCGGATGACACAAAGATCAGTAGAAAAATAAGAAACCCAGAAGACATAGGATCTCTACAAACCGACATAAACAAAATCTACAAGTGGACTGAAGACAACAATATGAAGTTTAACACCGAGAAATTTCAGCTATTACGGTACGGAAAAAGAGAAGACCTAAAGTGCATGGAATATTATACCCCAAATGGACAGGAAATTCAGAGAAATTCCAGAGCAAAAGATTTAGGGGTTGTAATGACAGATGATGCGAAATTTGAAACACAAAATAAGATAGCAGTAAACAGAGCAAAGAGAATAACGGTTCAGATATTGAGAACCTTTAAACGAAGGGATCATACCCAAATTAGAATACTGCTCGGTCCTAACTTCCCCATTTAAAAAAGAAGACATTAGACAGCAGGAGGGGATCCAAAGAAGCTTCACAGCCAAGATCAATGGGTGCAAAGAACTAAATTACTGGGAAAGGTTACGAGAACTAGACCTATATTCACTGGAAAGGAGAAGAGAGAGATACACCATTATTTACACTTGGAAAATAATGGAGAAACTAGTCCCTAATCTTACTCTGAATCCCATAACGCCCCAAACAACGATGGAAAGTAGAAGCGGTAGACTGTGTCGTATTCCCAAATTGAAGGCGAGACAGGGAACATCCTTAACCCTGAAAGAAAATAGTTTTGTAGTGAGAGGACCAAAACTGTTTAATCAGTTGCCCAAAGACCTAAGAAACACGAAGGGAGTTGCAGTGGAAATCTTCAAAAGAAGACTAGACGCCTGGCTCAGAACAATCCCCGATGAGCCGGGCGTACCTGGCTATGTGAGGTGGAGAGCGCAAGAATCCAACTCACTACTTCACCAGGCCAACTCGAGAGGAGGGGCGACAAGCTTGACCTTCGCGAAATGAGAAATCATCGCGCGGAACCTTTGTAAGGTTGTAAGGTAAGGTGTATATATATATATATATATATGAAAATTATTTCACAAAAGTAACACGTGAAAAATATTTATGATGAATAAAACCACGAAGGAAAGGAAACACAGAATGGTGCTCAAGCGCTTTCGTCTAATAACATCCTCAGGAACACTGAAGTACATAGAGAGTTACAGCCTATATATAGGTTACAGGAAAAAAAAAAAATTATATATATATATATATATATATATATATATATATATATATATATATATATATACATACATACATACATATACAATAAACGAAAGCGCTTGAGCATCATTCTGTGTTTCCCTTCCTTCGTGGTTTTATTCATCATATATATATATATATATATATATATATATATATATATGGGAATGAACTCAGAATGGTTCCCTGAGGTTTTTTATGATACACACAGACCGTGCATGGAACAAGGAACTCTTCTAGGAAAATTAAATCCACTATAGTCCGAATAAGTGGTACCTTACTTTTCACTTTCTGCCACCCAGACTCATTGGCATTTAGAATTACTTTCTGTTCTCTGTCTTCTAACCATTTTTCTACCCAGTTTATAACTGACCTCAATATCCCACGAGCTTTTAATTTATATAGAAATCTCCTATGTGGAACCTTGTCAAATGCCTTACTAAAATCTCAATAAATAACATCTACATCATTTCTATTATCTACTTGTTCAGTTACAAACAGTGGTGTAGTGCTAAATAAAGAAGTGAGGGAACGCATTTTGAAAGTGTTACTCAGAAGCGGGGGGGACAATGGCGAGCGCGGCGAGCCCATACAGCTGGGGGTCCGGGGGCACTGTAAGCCCCCCGGGAAATCTTTTGAAATCTGACCAATTTCAGGGATATTTTGAGGTCATATCCACTGGATATTAGGATATATTCCAAGGTTGAAGATGCAGTATTTCCAGTGTCATTAGATATACGACATCCAGTACGATCAATAAAAATAGCTAACAACTGGAATGATTAACTAAAAAAAAGTTAACAACTGGAATGATTAACTAAAAAAAAGTTAACAACTGGTACGCCGTGGTGACTGTTTCACCAGATCTTTATAGGCTAGCATTGCCTCAGTCGAAGCTAAAAGAAATGAAGCAGTTAATGATTCTTTCTCATATTTCTTCTAGGGGTGGGAATTAAAATTTCATGACGTTAGAGATTTGTAAGTTCGGATTTATTTGAAATAGTGAGGGAACGCCGTTCCGTCTACCAAAAAAAGTAAGGGAACGCCGTTCCCACGCGTTCCCACAGCACTACACCACTGGTTACAAACTAAAATGTCTAAGAAATTAGAAATTAGACAAACAAGACCTTCCTGATCTAAATCCATGTTGTGAATTTGAAATAAGATTAAAATTTTCGAAATGTTCTTGATTATTATTCTTTATAATTCTTTCTGGTATCTTTTCTACTAATGATGTTAAACTAACAGGCCTATAATTTCCTACCTCCTTCTTACTACCCTTTTCGTAAATGGGTACTACATTTGCTTTCTTTCATTCATCTGTTACCTCTGCATAATTAATGGTCCTAGCGAACAAAATAGTTAGTGCTTCAGATAATATTCTGATCATTTTCAAACATCTCATCATGTTCTAATGGGTCAATCCTGTCATGCTTCTTATTATTATATTTATAAAAACTAAAGAATTTCTTTGGATCTTTATTGCTATTTCTAGCTATATTTATTTCACTATGCCTTTTGGTCTTCCTAATCAAATTATTAGCTTATTTCTTAACTGCCTATAATTATCCAAGTCCAAAATACTATCACTGCCTTTAAATTCCCTGAATGCCCTTTTTTATTTTTACTCATTTTAGCTATTTCCCTATTCCACCACAAAGGTTTCCTAATCTTGTTATTCCTAACAGTTCTGAAAAGAATATACCTACCAGTCCCGTAGCCATGACTTTCCAAGAGGTGTGGTGGGGGGGGGTCGGAATTTTAGAAAGGTGGACCTTTTGGTGCAACGACCTAATCACTGTGGAGGGGACTTAGAGCAATTAAATATAGAGTAGTTTAGAGTAGTTTGTGAAGTTTCAGAAAAAAACTGCAAAAAAATGCGTGTTTATTTATTAAATGATGTTATATATTATAATATCACATCATGCGTTATAACTATGGTTACAAAAGTGGACCTTTCCTGTTAAGAGGTGTTCGTTCGAACCCCCGACCCCCATGGCTACGGGCCTACCTACATTGTACATCCTCTAAAATTTCTTTGAATCTAGACCATATCTCAATAGCATTTTTATTGGCAAATTCATTATCCCACTTTACTGAGCCTAACAACTCCCTAAATTTACTACAGTCACCATTTGAGAAGCAAGGAACTAGATGGTCATTGCTGACTAGATCCCTATTTAATTCTATCCTGAAAGGTATGATCAAATGGCTGCAAGTTCCCTAATAAACTCATGATCATTGGAAAGAACTAGACCTAAGATTGCTTGATTCTCAGTTGGTTTGTCTACAAATTGCGTTAGAAAACGCTTATTATAGCAGTCACTGAAGAAGTTATCTTCCCTATTATTTCCTTCTAAAAGGCTCTGTTTATATGAAATGTTTGTTCTGTTTCTGGTATTCCTACTATATATATACATATATATATCTATGGGATTGAACTCAGAATGGTCCCCTGAGGTTTTTTCATGATACATACAGAAAAAGAAAAGAAAAAGAAAATGAAATGAAAAAGAAAAACTATAGTGTTTGTCATTTACCATTACTTAATCGGACTGTAGTAGATTTAATTTTCTCAGAAGAGTTCCTTGTTCCATGCACGGCCTGTGTGTATCTCATATATATATATATATATATATATATATATATATATATATATATATATATACACATATATATACGTTATATATATATACGTTAAACTTGTGATAATACGCATATATATATATATATATATATATATATATATATATATATATATATATGCGTATTATCACAAGTTTAACGTATATATTTAATCAAAGCACAGTAGTCATTTGAGAAAAGTTTGGAACAAGGCAGGAAAAAGATTATAAAATCCAAACCCTCGTGAACGACACTCGGCAAAAGAAAGAAAAAAATGTGTGTATGTGTGTTTTGAGCGACGATGATAATAAATAACACAGCCATAGGTTGAAATTCACACCTAATTTGTAACACGTGTAATTTATAAACAACTAAAAATGTGCCAATCAGGTGTGATTTCTGTCAAAAACTGCACGACTTTATCTGTATGAATTGGAATGATAGGAAAATATCACTTGTGGTGAAAGCCAAATAAATCACGGGGATCAAATTTCTGTGTAACGCATGTACCGAGATTGTAAACTCTTTTGCGGTATTTATTTAAAGAAATGGAGAATATGAACACGAATGCTATAGAAAGAGAGAGAATAATGTGGGAAAAAGAGGACCGAAATGTCCCAAAGCAAAACGATGTGAGTAGTATAACCGCAAAATGTTAGAGTGGAAATTGCAATGCAATGTTGATCAATTGCTGCAAAGGGGGAGAGGGGTTGGCATCCGCTGGTTGGCACCTATGGGGGTGGGGTATGCAAGCAAGGGGGGAGGGTGTTTAGCCCCAAGCTGCATGAAGGGAGAGAGAGGGTTGGTCCGGGAGAATGACCTTCCCCCAAAAGGGGTACCCTAACCTGACCTAGGAAGGTAACCTAAGAGAGAGAGAGAGAGGAGAGAGAAGGAGAGAAGATCCTTTCGCAGGCATATCTCATCGCATACTGACGCTCTTAACCTCAGCAGTTGACTTAGAAGTCTTAGTCAGCCAGCTTATTTAATCTGGTTTAGAAGGCGTAAATGGCTTGTTTAGAAAGGGGTATATATATATATATATATATATGGAGAGAGAGAGTAGATGCTCATGTTGGGCCCCACAAAGAAAAGATTATTGAGTTAAAAGCACACACACACACACACACACACACACACACACACACACACACACACAAAACTTCGTATATAAACAGATGCATGTAAGAAGAATTGTTCTATCCCAATAGCAAAATATATACGAACATACCTTCCTTAGAATAACTACCGCACAACCCCCAAGCACATATGCCATCCTTAGACTACTTCCCAATCAACCATCAGCACAGCACCACCACCAATAGACCGATAAGGTCTCAAAAAACGACCCAATTAATAGACTTTTCTATTAAGCATAAACAAATACATTTATGGGGCCAGGGTAGACCGACACGGTCTCAAAAACGGCGACGCCAATAGTTCAACCTATTGAGTTTCTCGTAGCAGAAAACCATCACGAGGCCAATGTGATGTTGGGTAGGCGCTCGTTTAAACAAAAAATCGAATATGATAAACCAAATTTAATACAAAAAAAATTTTCACCTT
>JAJOZX010000169.1:802500-982500 GCA_023014485.1 Bathynomus jamesi | reverse complement strand
TCGAAGTACATTTGGATGCTGGTCTAAACGTGTGAGATCACCCGAGAGAGGGAGAGCCAGCCTCGATGATGAGCCAGGCAGCGGTCGTCCGGCATCGACTGTGACATCTCACACTGTGCAACGTGCTAACAGCATCATTCGATCAAATTTGCGCGTCACATACAAAGAGCTATCACTGGAACTAGGAATTAGTGAAGGAAGTGTGAATACGATAATTCAGCAACTGGGATACTCAAAAGTGTTTTCACGGTTTGTTCCTCGCGAACTTCCTGAACATCACAAATCCCAAAGAAAAGAAATTTCTTCTGAGTCGTTGGTTCGATACGAGACAGAAGGGGCTGACTTCCTTTCACGAATTGTGACTGGGAATGAGACTTGGATACACCACTTCGAACCTGAAACAAAACGCCAATCCATGGAGTGGCATCATGCAGACTCTCCACGCAAGAAAAAGTTCAAAATGGCTCCCCCTGCAGGAAAGGTTATGGCCACCATCTTCTGAGACATGAATGGAGTGATTCTGGTGGACATTATGAAGAATGGACAAACAATCACCTCAGAGGCATATATTGCTACCCTATAGAGACTCCAGAGACGTATAAAGCGACTGTGACTGTGTTACCCCACCTTCCATACAGCCCGGATCTGGCGCCTTCAAACTTCCATTTGTTTGGGCCAATGAAGGATGCTATTCGTGGAAGAAAGTTTCAGAGTGACGATGAGGTTGTTGAGGAGGTTATGAGGTGGTTCCAGCGGAACCCAGCGGACTTTTACCAGCAAGGAATAAAGGCCCTTGTTTCGAAGTGGAGGAAAACCGTAGAAAAGGATGGACACTATGTGGAAAAATAAAAACTTGTAAAAAAGGTATGTAACTACTTGTGTACAAAATTTCTGAAACTTACAAGGAAACTTGGAAAGAAAATAAAAGGTGGGGCAAAATATATTGATTGGCCTTCGTATATAGTGACCCGTCAAATGATAAATAAATTACGGATGGCTGTAAATTATGTAAATTAGCTTCTAGAATGCGATTGAATATTCATTTTTTTTTAAAGTTAAGATCTGAATTCATATTTTCTCTTTTTTTAATAGAAATTATCACGATTTAACCTACCCCTTCGTCAAACGCGTAAAACTGAACTAACCGGGCAGTCAATTAACCTAACCGAGTATTCAATTAACCTAACCATTATTTGATCGGGTAGCAATGTTAATTATTTAACTGCTACTACGTTTACTAACATTCAAATATAAATATACAGGTGGGTGTAAATTACGTAAAATTTGCTTCTAGAAAGCGAATGAATATTCATTTTAACCTAACCCTTCGTCAAACGCGTACAATTGAACTAACCTGGCAGTCAATTAACCTAACCGGGTATTCAATTAACCTAACCATTATTTGAACGGGTACCCTTGCTGTTTAAGCGTCTCTCTCTCTCTCCTATCGGGCCGGGATCGAGAACCGGAGACGGCAGGCAGCGCGCAGTAAACCCAGCTGATCATCCTTCCGCATAATAAAGAAAGTGGTTAGCAGATAAATGGGTACCGTGGGTATATATGATAAGAATGAACATTGATTATATCTGATGCTGAAAAATAAATATTCATAATTCAGAGCCCGGGAAACTTTCTTTCGAGAAAAATATATGAGCTAGCTGGCCACAAATAAATAAAAAATTTGTCTCCAGCCGTGCCTTTTTTTCCTTAGGAGACGTAGTCGGAGCTGGAACGTGTTATAGAATCTTTTCGTAATAGTTTTGAAGAAACTCAATTTGTGAAGGAGGATTTGGACACGGGGTTTGAAGTTTTACTGGACCTCAGTCCTACGAATGCCTCTTCATCGGAGAAGTGACGAGTTTTTTCTTTTTTTGTGTGTGTGTGTGTGTCGGGTAAGAATAAGCCTTGTATTTTCAACATTTCATTAAATGATAAAGCTATGAGGAATGTTTTATAAATTAATACATAATAGCGTTTACTGTATACATTATTCAGCTTTCATTGTTTCTCACACACATATAGGGATGATAATAATCTAATTTTTATACATTATATATATATATCCAACTTAATTTATTTACAGAATTAGCATCCATTACATTTTTAAATAAGCTACAGAACATAAGCCTCGTCCTTAAACGCTAAATAAACTAATATTTTTTGGTACATTTTATAATTATACACAATATTGTTACAATTGATGAAGTTATATATATATATATATATATATATATATATATATATATATATATATATTAGGCCGTTTCGAAAAATCGAAATTTATGATGGCTCAACGCACACATACTAAAAACGTAATATGTCATGAATAAAGACTTCATGCAAAATATTAAGACAAGAGCTTATTGTTATCCCACCCCTCAATGCATATCTATTTTACCCCTCATGAGAAAATTTTCATTTTTCTGGCAAATATATTTATTTATTTTGTGATGTCCTCTTAAATTTGGTATATAAAATTCATAAATAAAATTGGAAGATAAGTAGGTCATTTTCAGGAATGGTCCAGTAACCCCCCTATATTCTTTAGAGAGAATTCTAGAAAATTCTTCCTTCAGGATAACTATTCTAGATTTTCCATTTTTTCCCTTTATGGATTATATGATGTTTTATTTGCTTTTTCATCTATAATTACTGATATTTTCACAAGTTTACTGTTCTAGAAAGGTTACTTCATGTTACTTTACAACTTTCTTACAGCAATCAAGTCATAATATAATTTAGGTGAGTGATTAATGATTATATTATATTATTATTAAGACTAACAGGTGGTAAAACTTTTTCCCTCAGAATTATGGCAAAAACCAGAAACAAGTGTGAAGTCTGGTTGGTCGGACAAGTGCTAGAAGAGGGTTTTTCTGAGAAGCAGCTTCCAACTAACAGTGATGTCCTTAAACGTCTTTTTTATCACAGTAAGGTGGGAAAGCAAAATGTCTCTGTAGCTTGCGCAACTGTAGCCAACGAAGTTATTGCTATGTGGGAAAAAGCCTCCTTAATTACATCCCACAAGCCTTATATTGTCTCAAAGCTTAAAAGGCTTTACAATAAGCATGAAGGGCTGGTCAAGAACCGAACTCGACGAACTCCTACCCAAGAGAAGAATGAAGCAGAATTTGTCACCAGCTTAAAGAAGCTTTTCGATGGAGCTCATTCAGAAGTGGAAACAGAAATAAAATTGCAGGAGGATAAAGATTTTCTTAAGGATCAAAGGAACGATCGGAAAATGATTATGGGTCCAGAAGACAAGGAGTTTTCAAGAAAGGCAAAAGCACGACAGATAAGCATGGAAAGAATGGAAAAACTTCGCAGGAAATCAAAGGAAGAAATGAGGCAATTGACAAAGGTTGTGGATCTCAACCAATGTGAAAATTCCGGTTCAGGAGGAAGTGAAGAATCATCTGGTGATGAATTGTTCTCCAGAGCACTCGCATCATCATCTTCAAAAAAGGAGAAGCTTGAACCAGATGTAATTGTTAGGGATAAAAAGTTCTTGGCTGCTCTGGACCGCACTGGAACATCTGCAAGAGCTGCTGTGCACATTGTGGCACCTGCCCTTTCAGCTGCTGGAGTGGAAATTGAAGAGGTTACACTTTCATCATCCTCTATCTACAGGTCTCGGCGATCAACAAGGATGCAGATGGGAGAAGACATTAAAGCCAGTTTCCAACCAAATACCCCTTTAATAATTCATTTTGATGGAAAGCTTCTTCCATCCATGCATGGGGGTAAGATTGATGTAATGCCCATTGTTGTGACTGGTGCAGGCGAATTAGAAAAATTACTGTCTATTCTAAAGCTTATTTCTGGAACGGGAGAAGAAATGGGGAGAGCAGTTTTAGATGTCTTGAAGCAATGGCCACAAGTAAATGAGTGGGTAGCAGGCCTTTGTTTTGATACTACTGCAAGCAATACAGGTATCCATGCTGGGGCTTGTACCATCATCCAAAAGGCCCTTCAGAGATCACTCCTTTTTCTGGCATGCCGCCACCATATCCACGAGCTTCTTATCACTGCAGTGTTTGACATGTTTTTCTCTTCTTCGGGTCCACAAATTCCTTATTCAATCGATTCAGAGATTGTTGGGATAACATTGATCAGCAGAATTACAAGCCCTATGAACCCAATGATCTCACCTCAGAATCTTTAGATCATTGGATCTTGAAGCACAGAGACAAGCTTATTTCTTTCATCAACTCCAAACTTCAAGAGGGCCACACTCGAGGTGACTACAGGGAATACTTAGAACTTGCACTTATCTTCCTTGGTTGTCCAATGCCTAAACAAATAAAGGCTCTGATAGCAGATTCCACTACCCAGGAGCTTACAGCAGAGCTAGATGGATGGGAAAGGGCATCTATTCCTTAAAAATTTACTTATTTAGGAACCAATTCCTTCTCACCCCTCATGAAAAACAAGCTCTGATACGAATAAACGCCTTTTCAGTGACAGTTTATCTTCAAGCTTGGTATACATCTCCAGTTGGAATTGATGCTCCAGCAAATGATTTGGCCCTCCTCAAGATGCTACATATCTACAAGATCCAGGTTGATAAGGAAGTGGGTGCTACAGCCCTCAAAAAACTTCAGAACCATGGTTGGTACTTGAGTGAGGATCTTGTAGGATTTGGCTTTTTCTCAAACCTCGTGACTGAAGATGATAAGGTTCTAATGCTCCACAACCTTCACCACGCGCCTCCTCGAAAAGTGAGGGCAAGAAAGGTGGACCCCGAATGCTGCAAAACCCCAATGACTTAAAGATTACCAGTTTTGTCACAACTCAAACACAAGACTTCTTCAAGTGTTTGAAAATAGAAATTCCCAAGAAATTTGAAGACATTGAGGAGCACCGTAATCGGGTCATGGCAGTCAAAGTAATCAACGACTGTGCTGAACGAGGAGTCAAACTGGCTACAGAGTTTAATGAGAAGCTCACAAAGAGTGAGGAAGAGAGACAACTGGCCTTTCAAATCATTGAAAATCAGAGAAAGGAGGTCCCTCAGCCACTGAAATCCCTATATTCTTAATCAATATATGTCTTAAATAGAATTTAAGTCGCTTTGTTTTAAAACATATTTTTCGTTCAGTCTTATATTTGCTCTAATTATCCATTAATGTAAAAGAAGTGCCATCTGAGGGGTGCCTTTTTATCATTCAAATAAAATGATATTTTGTCTATTTGTTTTTCTTCCTTTTATATAAAAAAATAAAAGTGTGTGCGTTTATCAAAATTAAATTTGAAAAATTACCATATAATCGTGAAACGGTCTAATATATATATATAATATATATAATACATATAAATCACGATTTAACCTAACCCTTCGTCAAACGCGTGCCTCCAAACGGGAACCGGTTTTTTATCTGGGAACATACCATTTCATCATTTCGTTCAGTGTCACACAAATCGAATAATTTTAAAAAAATTGTAAATTTTTTCCCGCGCGCCATATGCATGAGAAAGAATAGGCAGTACATGCCGCAAGTATTGCTATAGTAGCCCTGGAATCGGTAAGGGTTCCAGACAATTTGGGGAATTTACAATTGCTCGAGAAATTTTACAATAATAGCATCATTCCAAAGATGGCCCCCCCCAGTGATTTAAAATAGTACATTCGTTCCCTGTTTTTAAAATAAACGGCTAGCCAATGAATTCCTTCTCCGTCACTAACATCCGTATTTAGAATAAGTGCGCCCGCAGTGTCTCGTAGCTGGAAGCTTCAGTGTTTCATTCTTCGCAAACACACCGATAAATTTGGAGCGTGTGATTCGATCACTATTCATTATTCTCTGGAGTGTATTCGTATCCATTTTTAAAAGTTTGTGACTACACCTCTAAACCTATCAATCTCTATTAGAGTTTGCGATTCAAGGTACACTAGTACACTAATAGGGACGTCTAGCGGCTTGGCAAATTCCAATCTGACTGAGATGTTTCCACTCTGCTGTGGGTTTATGTGCGTATTTATACTCCCAGATAAGTCTGCCGAGATGTCAAACGGGTAAAGGTTAACCTGTTCGACGAATTCCTTCTGTATTACGCCGATTCCTAATTCGTTGCAAATACCGGCAATATGTGCAAGATTACTATAAGCTCTCGAGCAAAGCGGGAACACGGCTTCTGTTAAATAATCCGTTTCTAATGTCTCCCCGTAAGGCGACTCCATTGACGTATAGGGTTATATTTTTAAGGCCGAAATTTTCGAAATTAAATCCGTTCTTTTTATATTTTCCATTCACAGAAATGTGTTCCTGCATTCCAATTAGTAACCTTTTAGGTAGAGTTCCAAGGGCAACATTTTCTATCTGCTTCGATGTCAACCCTGATGGCACCGTGTATAATTTGAGCTGGACTCTGTTAATCGGGTATTTTACTGTGGTATGCAGTAAATTTTTTTAAAATTTCTAGTTGTTTAGCCGAGCTTAATTTCACTCGACGCACGCGGAGAATGTTTTCATAATATGAATCACCACAGGTTTCGCGCACTCTTTTTGGTCAGCCCCCACATTTAAACAAATCTCAGGGCTAGTACGAGTGAGCTTTATTTTCATATCGACTTCATTCACAAGCAGATTATCCTGGAATGTGAAATCTGTGTGTAGGCGTCCGAAGCATTCATATATCTTTTTAGAATTTTTAAATTTGTCCTTTATACTGCTTTCATCTTTAGCTTGATAATTAATAACTTTCGGCAGTTAAAAAGGTATCCTTCGCTTCTTTTGAAAAGTTGAGGACATTTTCCAGATAGTCTTATAGGTGATAGTAGCCAGATCCTGCCGAGATGTTGACCTGATTTAAATACACGTCGCACTGACTGAATACGGAGTGTAGAAAGTTTGCTTCTGGGAATATAACGTATTTGTCTTCGCAATCCGTTCCATCTGAATGTGCTATTCGTAGTTTAGCGTACATGTGCACACAGCTTAGATCAAGAAAGTAAGGGCCTGAGCCACGGATCACGAACTCTATAGGAGTACTCGGTGAGCTCATGGTGTTTAACGGATTAACTGTAATAAAGTCACTGTGCTCAATAGAAACTTGTGTTGGGGGCATGTCAAAGAGGGCCAGCTCCGATTTACAACAGTGTGAACTACACGGATGGATGAAACGCGCCATGGCGAGCCAGAAACAGTGACACCTCTCTCGGCAAGTAGTAAACAGTCTCTGATTCATGAGAGCAACGCCCTTAGCTTATATTAGTTAAAAAAGTGATCAACCATACGTTTCACGCGCTTAGAACACTTCTTTTTTGATGACCTTTTACGTTTGACGCTACGTGCCGGTAACCCCTTCTTCTTCCTCCGTACAGGACTCTTCTTCTTCTTCCCACTACCACGCATTTTTCTATTTGCATCTTTGATGATATCGTCCCATGTATGCTTTAAGTGCTTTTTTAGAGCTTCTTTAGGCTTAGTCCCCGCCATTATATCTTCTACCGTGTTAAGACCTGATTGTAAAGCTTTCCTGCTGAGATAACTTTTCCCCTCAGTCGTTCTATATATATTGAGATATTGGTTAGTAGGTTAGTTGCGACATTGACATAATGAGGCTTGTCGTATGTAATACTTAAGCTCCTTTCTCTATGATGGGAATGTGAGCGATGCGCAGCAGGCGCGCCTAGGTATCCCCAACAAACTGATATTCCACGATATTGCTGTAAATATAGCACATGTCTGGAGGAGGGTAGCCATCGTTCAATTTCTCCAATTTTACCTAATACATTAAGCTGCACAAGTCATGTTGTGCTTCGTGAAAGGTATCTCTTTGGACTGCTGCTCCATATCGGCCCTCGGTTATAATTTTGAACAGTCCTTTGTCTTTAATATTTCTGTTAACCTCTGATTTTAAAGTTACAGTATGTGCCGGGGTATCTTTGTTTACGATTTCGTATACTAAATCATCCTTAAAATTTGATCTTTTCAAAATACCATTTAAGTCTCTCACAACATCCTCGGCTGCACCATAATGACCCGGACCTAGTGTTACTATTGTAGTGTAGTACTGTGCCTCTCCACTCCGGGCGGCACGCATGGTTTCGTCCTGGTTACCCCGGCATTTTCACACTCATCACGGCTTCTAAGAACCGTGAAAACGGATTTTTTATTATCAATACTTAAAAACTTCGTAGCCAATTGAATTTCGCATATTCTTACCTCATATGATTCACGCCCCAATTCACTGAGCCCGTGAAGTTCTGTTACAAAGTTGGCCAGGGTGTTGTTAGGATGTACAGACAGAGAAGAAGAGGACGGGAATGTGACGTAGAAGTGGTTAGGCGCCATATTGCATAATATTTAAGCTTCATTATTGCATCAGCTTTTATATAGGTGTTGAAGCCTTCTGGATACCCTAGACATTTCACAAGACACATTTTTCTCTTTCCTGAACCTTTGCTGCCTAAATTTTTTTCAATTTTAAACACACTTTTTCCTAAATTAAATGTCACTTTCTGCAGCTTCTCGCCGTAAAAGCCTCCTGCAATTTCTTCCCCATGCAGATCTTCAACGTAACACAGCATTATCTCGTCGTTAGGTCTCATAGCCCTAACTTTAAAAATCTCACGCGTCCACCCTTGCTCAAATCCCTTCGCAAATTTATTTCTCGAGCGCGACAGCCTTACATAATCATTGATTTTGAAACGTGCAGTGTGTGGTGGCACTCTACAGATGTCTTTTCTCACCTCACGTTCTGTATGCGTACCTCTTTCTAAAATGTCGTTAGGTGTTGTACCAATCGCACGGTGGTGTGAACAGTTGTAGGATGAGGCCAGCGAATCCAGAATGTATCTATACCTGTATGTGTTTTTATGCGTGAAATAGCGATGCATGAGTTCCTTTATGGTACGTTGAACTCTTCCAGCTAAAGACGCCTTATGTATAGATTTGCTAGTGTAATAACTGATGTTAAACTCTGTCAGCATGTTCTGAAAAGCTCGGCCTATAAATTCTTTCCCCATGTCCGTACAAAAATAATCAGGAATCCTGTTTTCTTTCAACACCAGCGTTTTGGTGGCTTTAGCAACTGTTTCAGGCGATTTATTTTTCAGGGGCATTAACCACAAATATCTGGAGAATACATCTATTATGAATTGAATGTAACGGTAGCCGCCATTATACTGTACACTGAATATCTCTGCATGTCTGTTAAATCCGCCTGCCAAATAGAATCATTCGAGGCTGCTGCTGTTGTCTTGGCTGTTTTAAGCTTTTTCACCTGCTTATGAAGTGTATAAGCATCCTGCTCCCGCAAAAACCTCTCAATATCTTTTTTCCATACACCATCTTTATAAACGCCTCTGTACAGTCTATTAACGCCGCTGTAGGAGGTCGGGCTAGAAATGTCATAATAACGTTTTCTTAATATGTTAGCCACTTGCGTATTTTAGAGGCGCGCGGTGAGGGTTGGCCGTTGTTGTTTGGTCTCTTCTTTCTCCTCTTCAGAGATGCAACCGCTGGGGAAGAAGACGTACTCAGCTGTGGTACATGCGAGGCTTGCCCCAAGTCTTTTAACCTGTTCAGATGACCTATCAATTTTTTGGGGACATTTATTTGCTGCTGGTGAAGGCCTATCCCACTTTCTTACCAAGTCATGGGTAATGTCAAAGATGTTCGAACCTTGTACCTTTGTTCCTTCTACAACAATCTTACCTGTATCGGCCCACTCTATAATGGGATCCTCACTCAATAGATTATAAAGACTTAAACCTTTATTCCTCAATGTATGTGGGAGACTGCTTTTTAATACATGCTCGATATGTTGTGTGGTCGCCCCGTTGTTCTTTGACTGTTCGTCTCTAGTCTCGACCTCAGGTCTTATGCCTACATGCTCAACGTCGTCTGCGCTGTGCCTAATAACTACTGGGGCCTCTGTCGGATTCTTATAATTTTCGTGTTCATGAAGAAATTTCTGCAGAGCTTCTTGGTATAAGATTCTTTTCTCATCAGGTGACTTTTCACTGTTTAATAGGTCTAACAATCCGCTTTCCATTCTTTTAAATCTACCTTTACGGGGTTCTAGAACCGTATCTGGACTCTTTGAGCTTTGCAGTGATACATACACCTCGTGTGGAATCACGACGATTTTCTTCATTATATTGAACTAGTCAGTAAAGGCCCTAAAACTGAAAATAAGATGGGGAAGAATAAACCCCCTCTTTGTACAATAATTCGTTTTCCCTTCCCCACAATTTGACTTTTATGAGCTAGTGTGCGTATTATGTTCTTGTAACGGCGTAGGCGAGCCTTCTGAGGAGGTTTCATTGGTACATTACATTTTATAACGTTAGGACAAATTTCATAGATGCATTTTATAAAGTTGGAGTCAACATTTTTAACAAACACCTGCTGCAGTGGTGGTGGCAGTCGATTATAGATTTTTATTAATTCACGGTATTTCTTTAGCCTCTTTGTCATTCTGGAATATACACCGTTTCAGGCTTGTTTGGGAACATATTCATTCTTAGAAGCACCCTAAACGTGTTTCGCGGATGAAAGTCACAAAGCAAATATTCGTAACGTTGACTTGTAGCTTCTTCATAAACTTCCAGAAACTCCTTACGCTGATTCGGGAACATTTGATTGGCTAATACCCCAATTTGTGACACATCTCTACGTTGTGCGAATAAAACTAAATATTGTGTATTTAGCGACACATCGCGCATGTATCTATTTTTGAAAAATAGATTCTGATTGATGAAGAATACGCTTATATTAAGATGGTGGGAGAACACTGTAAATGTCTCGGCAAAAGTTTTATCCATTTCTAACATGAGATCGTCAATTACAATGACCGTATGCTCATTTCCCTTTAACGAATTAACGTCATATACACCTTTGTGGAACAAAATATCATTTTGGTACTCGTTGAATACCGATTGGTATGTCGAATATCATCATATGACTTTATGCACAAATTTTGAGAACATCTCCCCCTTATCTTTAATGATTTTAAGCATTAACAGTTTTATCACATCCTGTAGGGCCAGATATAATACATGTGGATGGGTTCGTGAACCTGAATTTTTCTACAGAATCCATCTCTAACACGTCACACTCCTAAGTGGAACATTTACAAAAAAAAAAAAAAATTTAAGTGATGATACTTATATTCTAGAGTTTTGTTTTCCTCTTCTTCCTGAGAACCGTGAATGACGATGAGGATGAGGTGCTGTGCCAACAGCATATCCCCATCATCGATATTGCAGCCCTCTACATTTTACGACACAGCTCCCACATTAGTTCCTTCTACAAGTAAAACTGCCCCCTTATTCGTGTTCAATTCTGGTCGTACCCACCACAGCAGCAGCAGCAACAGCTCTTTCTGTAGAGAGTAACATAACATTCGAGCTGGTGCGCACCGCCCCCCCCCCCGCCCCAGCCCTGACTAGAAATCGGTACGTAGTCAGGGTCAACCCTGGAACCATGTATAGCAATGGTGTTGAACACGGACTACTGCGCGTAGTTGAGCGTATTGTGGAATTTGCCCTTCAGAACAGCGAGGGACGTGAAGTCAGGAAGCGGCTGTCCTTTGGATTCAGGTCAGATGACGGGGATGTAGATGATTTTGGGTAGTAATACCCTACAGGCACCTGGCTGCTGTAGATATAGAATATATTATGGGCCGTATAATGCAGGTCTCTCAAAGTAGTATCGCCTTCAACATGGACAACTTCACGATAGAAGTTGATCACCTATTCCGTGTTGCGGGACATACGGCCAAACCTTATACTCTTAACTTCAATTCTCAGGCTATTTACAGACAGCATATAAACACCGAGCGTGGTTGCGGCTTTATAGCAATAGTGTTGGCCCATATGTTTACTGTACTAAATACAATCGCGTATAATATCTGGTTGCCGACGGTCATGCAACGCGCTCGTAAACTGGCTACAGATTGCAAGCTCGAGTTTGACTGCAATATGGGTCCTGTAGAGCTGAGAAGGGTAAAGCAGGAAATGAATGGTCGCATAGTTGTATTTGGAATGGATGATCGTCGAAGGACTGTGTATGTTTTTAAAAGCAGTGTGAGAGACCGTACAAGACCCCTACTTATTTTAGGGTTGTCGGGACAATGTATCTCCCCATCCGTAATATAAGGGGTCTTTACGCGAGTTATGATAAAAGTCGAAAATATGGAAGGCATCATGATTTGTGTAAGGGATGTCTCGAGTTTGCGGATGATATAGTGAAATATTGTAAGGATTGTCACATGGTATGTGAGCAGTGTAAAAGTTCCAAATGTAAGAGTCGTGTAGTTGAAGCCGAGAAGAGGGACTGTAATGTGTGTAGCCGCACATTTTTCAATAATAACTGTTTTGAGCTCCATAAATCAATTGGCACTTGCAGGAAAATGAGAATCTGTGAATGTGGCATGTTTCATTTGATGGACAGTTGGAGAAAATTCACGCATAAATGTAATAAAATTCACTGTTCTACATGCCACAAGATATATAAGGCAGATGGTGTGAAACATGTATGTTATATGAAAGATGCTAAACCTAAAAAATAAACCTTGTATAACTGTATACTATGACATAGAAACATACACGGATGCTAAGACCAAAGAGGTTATCCCACATTTACTTGTAAGCCAGACTATCTGCAACGAATGCATGGACGTCGAGTGTGATGAGTGTCACAAATGTGGTAAACGAATAAACGTTTTTAAAACGATCGCACACGACAACCCCGTGAAACTTTTTGTATCCTATATTGTCAAGTTAGCGGACAAGTTAAAAAAAATGACTGTATATTCTTACCCATAACGGGACAAAATTTGACACAATTCCTTTATAAGGAACTGCTTGAACACGAGTCATCGGAGATATTTACAGGCGATCCCTTGAAAAAGAGGAAACAAACTTATACAGATGCAAATAAGAGGTAATGTTCAGTTTAAAGACACTTTATTATTCACACCTTGTAAATTAGCCAAGCTACCCAAGGTGATGGACGTAGTCGCCGAAGTTTCAAAAGGGTATTTCCCTTACACATTCCTCACTAGCCACACTTTAAATTACTTAGACCTACCACCCCCCAAAACATTATTTTTACTATGTCAACATGAGTGATAGTGAGCGTGAAGATTTTGACCGCTACTACAACAGTTTTAATGCGATATTCCTCACAATATAGCGGATGAATGTAAGCGTTATTGCGTGAATGATGTGCGCGTGCCTAGAGTATGTTTCCAGGCCTTTAGAAGGAAGTACATAGACCGGTTCAACTGCGACCCGCTACAAGTCGTAACCACGATCGCCTCATTGTGCTTTCCGGTGTTCAAGAACAATTTCATGCCTAAAGACACGCTAGCCGTCATTCACAGAAACAACCCACGCAGTTATGGGCATAATGCTATTTACTGGCTCATAAACCTACAGCAAGAGACCGGTGTATACATAAAACATGCCCCCAACACGGGGGAAAGTGGCCATTAAGGTCAATGGTCGTGTTTTTTGGGTGGATGGCGTAAGCGAGGACCGTGCCACTGGAGAGAAGACTGCGTACTCCTTTAACGGTTGCTGGTGGCATGGATGCCCATTGTCCACGTCCTGAGTGTGGAATCGTAGGAGATATCCATGGTAGATCTCCTGCCGATAGTCTTGCATGGACCTGCACCCGCGATCAGCTTATAAGCTCCCAGTTCACTCACAAGGTTTTGTGGGAGCACGAATATGATGCACGGATGGAGACAGATGGGGAGTATTGCGAAGAAATAAACACCATCAAACGTTCAATGGTGTTGGATCCTCTCAAATGTGGCGATAGCTTGTTCGGAGGCGTACAAACCCCTTCAACCTATACTTTCCACCTGCGAAGGGCGTGAGGCTCCATTACTACGACTTCTGTTCTTTATACCTCTACGTGATGAAGAACAATCCGTACCCCGTAGGAACACCTGAAAAACTGGTGGTGCCCGCCCTGCCCACCATCGAAGAGTTCTCAGCTAATTTGAAAGAGAACTATTTCGGGCTTTCTTTCGTAGATGTGCTCCCCCCTCGCGACTTATGGATGCCGATCTTACCCGTCGTTATAGACCACAAACTCGTGTTTCCCATGTGTGTGAAGTGCGCAGAGAACAATGGGGCCTGTAATCACACATCCAACCAGCGGAAGGTCAGAGGCGTATATACAAGTCCTGAGCTGTCCCTAGCCGTTCGCCACGGTTACAGAATATTGAAGATATATGAGGTGTGGTTTTAGAAGCTCCCTAACCTTTTCACGCCATATATAAACACTTTCTTGAAGAATAAGGTAGAAGCCTCAGGGTACCCGCGAGGAGTTGAGACCGAAAATGAAAAATCGGAGTATATTCAGTGCTACCGTGATCGTGAAGGGATACAACTAGACCTGTCCCAAATTGTAAAGAACCCTGGCAAGCGCTTTAGTGCAAAGTTGTGCCTAAAATGTCTTTGGGGAAAATTTGCTCAGAATACAGGCAAGGGGAACGTCCTTCTAGCCCAAAGTTATAACGGGGTGTGGGATTCCAATGCTCCCGATAAAGCGGTCATGAAGGTCGTTAATGTAGGCAATACGTACATAATAAAGTACAACAGGACCGAATTGGCTATAGATATCTCACGTGTTACAAACATACCTGTAGCCAGCTTCATCACAGCGTACGCTCGCATAAAACTTTGGAGTCTACTGCATTCTCTTGGGCGGAGGATTCTGTTTGCAGACACAGTGTGATATTCACGGAGAGGGAAGGTGATTACATGCCACCTTTTGAGGAATTCCTCGGAGAGTTGACTGATGAGATCAAGGATGAGTATGGAGATAGTGCCTACGCAGATTCTTTTGTCTCAACAGGTCCAAAAACGTATGGGGTACGGGTGAGGGTGGTGGAGGATGTGAGATATATCGTGAAAGCTAAAGGCATCACGCTTAACCAGGCGAACGGGCGGATCGTTAACTTTGATTCGCTGAAGGAGCTAGTAGCTTAGAAGATGAGGGTGAGCAGCCACCCAACTGACTGTAGGGACTCACAATTTTCAGGCACAGAAACTGGGGGACGTGAAGGAGCTTAGGGGGACGAAAGTGTGCCGTAACCCATATAAGAAACGCCACCAGGTGCTTGGCACCTATGATACCGTACCCTTTGGGTACCATTGCCCTTGAAAAGAAAAAAAATATATATATATGTCTATTTACTTGTTGATGATATGTTATTTATTTATTACGTGTATTTGAATATATGCCATGAATTAGAGACTATTTACTTGTTGACGATATGTTTATTTATTTAAAATAAATCATGTTTCAATTAGCGTTTCATTTTCTCCTTTGTGTGTGTGTGTGTGTGTGTGTGTGTGTGTGTGTGTACAGTAAAAAAGCTAAGCACCGCCCACTGTATGGCGCAACCCAATCAAAGGGGTCACGTGACTCCTGCTACAAGCTGGTCATAACTCAGCTCTGCATCCTCAGTTGAGGTCAACCTCTAAGCCGTGGAGCTTAGATGTGTATTTTGAAGAATTCTCACGTAGACAGAAAACAGCGATGGCTACCTTTGATATTGCGTACTCGACATTCATGAAGTGGTATTCGATATATTCTACAGATGTAGTGAACACTCAAAGAACCCCTAATCCTCCCTCCTTTGAGGCTTTTAAGGCCCTATTGAACCAAGCGAAGCGTGAGGAGCAGGAGGCTCAAATACTCTACGGATATTCTGGCGAGAGCATTGCGAACTTTCGTGGCTCAAACGGTGTACTGGACTACGTCATAGGACTAAACTGCGTAAAGGGGCACATACGCCGCGAAGTGAAAGAAACATCACGTGCAGGAGAAGCAACGGGTGTGGGTTGTTAACCTTGTTGACGAATGGTGTGACAAGCGGTATTATGTCATGTAACATCACACCGAGTACGCATACCCTGCGCCTGAAAATATAAATCTTGTAATTATGGATAGCTTAAAATATTTTTATAATTCCGTTCATATATATCAAGATGAGGTTCGCAGTGAGGTTCTGGCTAAAGGCTTGTGCAAATTTTTAATAGAATTTAGGGATGAGTATCGCTTGTTAAGCAAAAAGGACAGAATGGACACATGTTTCTCTCAAATAGAGCGCCAGAGTGTTAGTAAAATGTTCGTAGTTCGAGAAAATACAATGTTGAATACCCCTGAACGAAAATGTCTGGTGCCCATTCTCCCATTAAAACCGATATTACTTCACGTATCGCAGATGGAAAAATTCTCTAAACGATTGCCCGGTATAATGAAGTACAAGTATTCATGATTCTTTCATGTTGGAACAATCCCGTACACGGATCACTAACGCTTGGTATCACGCGCCCGTGTAACTCGTCCCCCCCACACCTCCCACCAAGCCAAACCGCGCACCGGTTGCTCATAGTTACCTCAGAGCTTGACCCGACTGAACGTGCACTTCTCACAGTAGAAAACCAATATACGACGGAGCTTCCGTTGAGCAGTATCATCAATGCCGTATACGACGTGTCCGTGACGAAGTCAGTGCGTGTGTTCAGGCGTAAAACCGGCGCTGTTAATTATGTACTTGAAACGAGTTGTAGACAATCAAACTCTGGTAAATGGAACGTAATTTATTTAAGTGTTGAGGAGATGAACAGAATCTTCGTGGCAGTTGAGAAGTGGGGTAAGGACCGTTATAAAATACCTGCAGGTGAAGGCACAAAAAGAGAGCAGATTATTCCTCATACGCTGTTATTTGTACGTTGTGTATAATACGAGACCAGCCATGTATTGATATACGGTTGATGTGGACGAACGCAGCTGACAATAACACCCTTATTCCCACGCGAAACCGTTTCATTCTCGACAAAATGTTTGAAATCGTCGGTTTCCGCAAGCTAAAGCCTATATTAGACGCGCGTGTTGTCGATATGCTTTATTTTGATACGGTTCTTCAATACGCATACACTGCTCTGCGCGACGGCTTTACCGAGTGTAGGACTGAACAAGGCGAGAATGGATTGGAACTGGATGCGTATATAAAAGGTATAGACTCTTCGAGATATCTTAAACTTTGGTACAAAGGACTTGAGCGGTACAGGGCTGAGCTCGCTCAGCTACACTGTTAACCCTGAAGAGCTATTTCTTTATATAATGAGCAACTGTCGGCACGATTTAGAAGATTACTTCAATTGTCGATATGCTTTGTGAAGAAGAGTTCACGGTTGAAAAGCTCGAACTGGAGAGAATAAACCTTCGTTTGGAAAGGAGTGTTTATAAACTTGAATTTAATAACGACGTTGTGGAAAACGATGCCCTCTTTGTGCGTGCTTTTGAATGTATTCTTACCGTGTTTAAAGAGAGTGATAACTTGCCAACCAATTGTAAAGTGGGTACAAAAATAGCGTTAAACGATCTGAAAGCCCTTTACATTGAGTATAGATTTCCACATTCTTTGAGTGGTGAAATAATGTTAAATCGTATTTATTGCATAGTACAAAGCAACGAGGATGTAACTGTAGACTCGATCACATGCGAGTTTAGTATTTTAATTAAGCACAGTAGAACATAAACGCCTATATATATATATATATATATATATATATATATATATATATACGAGGAGTGATAAAAACGTATCGATAATTTTATTGCTACGGACAAATGAATGAAAATAAGAAATAACCGTTTACATATGTGAGTCTTCCTGCCCTCTGGCGTCTTCAGTCTGAAGCAAACTCTGCTACCATGAGTCAGTAGTTGGTTGGAGCGCTTAAAGGGAGGGTGTATTTTTGCAGTACGTCGAAATCTCGGAAATGGAGCAACGCGCGTTCGGAGACGAACAAAATGATTAAAACAGCCTTTGGAAGTGATGCTCAAAGTGTAGCTAAAGTTTACAAATGGCACAAAAGGTTTAAAAATGGAGAAACATTTGCTCGTACCAGAAATCGAATCTGTTGGACATTTTCATCCGAAATGAGAAGTGGAAGGGCGGCCTTTGCGTTCCTTGTCTTCAAGCGATGTTTCTCCATTTTTAAACTTTTTGTGCCATTTGTGAACGTTAGCTACACTGAGAGCATCATTTCCAAAAGCTGTTTTAATCATTTCGTTCGTCTCCGATGCAGATTTTCCAAGTTTGGCAGGCGCGTTCTTCCATTTCCGAGATTTCGACGTACTGCAAAAACACACCCTCCCTTTAAGCGCTCCAACCAACTACTGACTCATGGTAGCAGATTTTGCTTCAGACTGCAGACGCCAGAGGGTAGGAAGACTCACATATGTAAACGGTTATTTCTTATTTGCATTAATTTGTCCGTAGCAATAAAATTATCAATACCTTTTGATCAATCCTCGTGTGTATATATATATATATATATATATATATATATATATATATATTAGGGGGGCCCTTATTTTTCGAAATTGCAAATTTCACCGTCTCAACCCCTCAATATATTCCATTTGAGAAAAAAACAAAATGTGCAAAATCTCAAGTAATTATAAATATTCTTATTGGTCCCGCACAAGGACTCAAATTTAGTTAATTATTGAAACATAAATACACGAATTTTTTATTAGCGTTCCATTATAAGGGCAAATAACAGCAGTTAAAGAACAGCATAAACTAAAATAGACATTGACTACTGATCAAGTAGAAACTGAATTGAACTAAACATTTTAGGACTGAAAGCATAGTAAATTTGGCCTAGTAGGGATGGTTGCTTATGAGCCCCCACTAAATATTAATTGATTTTAATAAAACTTCTTCGGTACACGTTTTATATTAATAGGAAAAAAATGGGGGGGTGAGACCCCCAAATTTTGCTTGATTGGGTCGTTCTTATAATGGTGCAATAATGGAAAGAGGGCCACATGTGCTGAGGCCAGTGCTTTGTTGGCAGCATGTACATCCAGTTTATGCGTTATGTCGCTGAACGTTACTGCTAAATGTTTTGCAAAAATAATTAACCAAGCGAAAGTCTGAAAAATTCAAAAGCTAATCTTGCAGTTGCTTTTAAAAGATTAAGGAAGTGGAAGACGAATTTCGGGAGATGTGTGCAGAAGCCGAAGGAAAGTTTCAAGAGATTTTTAAAAAGGCAGAATCTTTGGCAGAAGTGAATCCACGAACAACGAGACGGCAACGAAAAGGAAGCAATGTTCCAGGCGAAACTGCTGAAATCTACTTTCGCCCGTCAATCTTTATTCCCTTTATTGGACACTATTCTTCAGCTCGAACAGATTCCTGGACGACTTTCTACAGCTCTACCTTCAAGAGCTCATCCCAACGATTGTTGGCATGAGCTTATAGGAAAATGTCATGTTTGCGGTACAACTACACGAGGAAGACTTGGACATTCCAATTATTCAGATCAGAACAGAAACCCTAAGTTGGATTCACAGAGCCAAAAAAACTGCAGCAGACCAAAGAATCAAAATCTACATGAGGTCATACTGTACGTGTTGCAAACGGGATGCACTTCAAATCTGTTGCCACACTGCTTCCTATATTCGCCACTCCACTTTCCCGTAAGGAATGCGTCATTGAAAAGATCATCTTCTGAACTACGCTTGTTAAAAACTTACATTCGCGCTACTATGGGTCAAGAGCGGTTAAATGGCCTGCTTTTGTTCACAAAGATAATGTGACTGATGAACCTAACGACATCAGTGACTTTTTGGCCAAGGAAAAGGATCAGCGGATCCTTCTTAATTAATTTGTAATTATAAAAATTTCAAACAATCTAAATTCATTCTTTCCCTAGAAAAGTGTTAGTGTTTTGTTGCTGTTTGTCTGTCAATAATAAAAAACTTGTTTGTTTAAGAAGCTTGAAATTGACAGTAATAATTCTTTCTGAAGCCTTTACTTCAGATTCTCAGAAATTCAGATACATGTATATATTGGTGTTTTCTTTATATTCCGCCTATGACATCGATATTGGTCAAAGTTTTGTCTTCTTTTTCCTCCTTTTTAGGGCTCGAAATTCGGGTGATGCCCAGCTCACTCGGCCGATCCCCCCTCCAATCCACCCCTGGTTAAATATGCAATCCCTTTTCCCCTCCTGTTGACCCTGCATGCCCATACGCTGCAGGCATCTTGTCAGGTGCTTGAAAATAACTGTTCTTTACTGCTCATTATTTTAATGTATGACAATCAATTCTGACCGATTTTTACCGCAAACTATCATACGATTTCGTTATATAAACAGAACATATATGTAAGCTGAATGGCCTGTAGGGCTAGAATGAAAAAATGATTTAAAGGCTTTCCGTATAATTCTATACTTCGTCAGGAAATGAAGAAAGGAATTACAAAAGGGCACATGTACTGTTGTACTCGTACAACGCAGGTAAAAGAGACTGACAAGTAATGATTAAGGAAAAAAGGTATTTTAATAAGTTATGGTCCGTTTTATAAGTTCTCAAGCTATAATTAAACCATTATTTACAAAGTATAAGAATGCACATTCTAAAACATTCCTTTCAATTGTCTTTATTTTCAAAGAATTTTAACCTTCCCAACTGATGCTATGATTAGTTTTATACATATATATTATAGAATTACTCACAGTTCTATAAGCATATTTATACAATTTTACCCTGACATTTAACATTTCATCAGTTTGACCTATATACACTAAATCATATTCTTTACATCCGACAGAATAGACACACCCAATTGCATTATCTAGGCCGTTTTTAATTAAGCGAACTTTAATAGTATTTTTATAATTAAAAACAGAGTTAATTCTCGTTGCTTTAAGTGAGGTCAGAAGGTATTTAAAGTTTACATGGTAAGAAAGGCAGAATGCTAAAACTTAAGAAAGAAAAACTCATAAAGATCTGTTACGTGAAAGAAGGGAAGATCTATGTTCGAAAAAGTGTGGTGGCACAAAAAGTAATTATCTGAACTAAATCCGACTATGATAATTTCCGAAAACACACCCAAATAACCGAGTCTTCCGTGTAACTCAGGGTATATTCCGTTAAATATTGTTATAGCACTACTGTATAACCCCACTGAGTTATTTACATAATATTAGTTCTTGCTTTATTATATATCTCATCGTTTATTAGTTTTCCGTTCCTTATCCATATTTTTAATATTATCTCGCTGTTATTCATTCTTCCTCATAATTTTTAACTTCTCTTTTTTTCTCTTCTAGATTACTATAAGTATTATTAATGACTTCTATTTTTGTTTTATTGGTTTTTATAATTTCCTTCATGATTAACACTTTGCGTTTCCTTTATAATTAACACTCTTAGATCTGTGAATGAAATCACTGAATCTCAAAATACAATAAATAGCAACTATGTGCCAGTAGATACCAGTGATGTAGTCGAGACCACCAAGTCCGAGACTGAGACCGAGACCGAGACCTGATCCTGTGAGACCAAGATCGAGACCGAGATCAAAGGTTCGAGGTCGAGATCTACCTTCCGAGATCGAGACCCTTAAATTCGAGACCGAGATCGAGATTGAGACCAAGCTCATGCCCTTTCAATTTGTTTTACACTACTATGGAAATTAGACTATGTTAAGTATATTAATAAACTAATAACTACTTTCTCAGATGTAGTGTGTTGAAAGCAAAAAGTGTAGCCTATAAATTAACAAATGAATATATACTGTATATACGTACTTTTTATTTATTTACTTCTTTTATGTCTGTTACAGAAGGTTTAATGAACATACCCACTACCCAGTTTGACTTGTGCATTTATTTAAAGCATGATAGGTGCTCATTACACTTAAGGAACATCAGCATGCTCAGAAGATATATATATATATAATATATATATCTATACAATATATATATATATATATATAATTCTTTATTTAGTGTTTCCATTTTCAATAAAATTAATCTGACGGGGGCGGGGGTCAAATTTTTTGGGTAGCACTAACCTAAAAAAATCCAGACCCACGCCCCCCCGCAAGACAAACGTTGCAATTCAAAACAGGGTGACTAATTAGTGAATACCTAGAGTCCCTTACTTTTACAAACTTTCATAAACATTGTGAATTCTGTCTGTTCAACCAAGCCACCATCATGAGTATGCCAATAACATATATTTTTTATTATGGTCTCGAGAGGTCTCGAAAGGTCTCGGGGAGAAAAACCGCGACCGCGTCTGTCGAGACCGAGATCGAGACCGAGATCTAAATAGCGGAGACTGAGATCGAATTGGGTCTCGAGACCGAGACCGATCTCGAGACCTACATCACTGGTAGATACATTCTTATACGGGCGACTTACTGTAGTAACGGAAACATACCTATTTTGAACTTAAATATTAGAAGCCTTCCAAATCCTTTTGATGACTTGACGGCCAATCTAAAATTGTTACATAAATTTAGGTGTATTACATTGACTGAGACCCTGTTAAATGAAAATAATAAGTTATTTTTTAATATACTGGGCTACACCAGCCACCATATACGAGGGTTGTTCAAAAAGTAAGTTTACAAGGTTATTTACTGGTGCATTATACATAGTACATTAATGTTGTTGGTAGTACAATATTTTGTTAGGTATGTGTGGCAACACTGTAAAGTGACAACATCTGGGGTCACCACGAACAAAAAAGTTCAAGATTGCTCATCAGCTGGTGAGGTGATGGCAACGATTTTTTGGATTATCAAGGCGTTTCGCATGTTGAATTCATACAAAAGGGACAACAATAAGTGCCACTTCTTATTGTGAAACTTTACAGCGACTCCACACAGCTATCAGACGAAATGTCGCGGGTTACTTACTGTAGGTGTGGTATTCTTGCATGACAATGCACAGCACACCCTCACATAGCAAATCAAACATGCCAACTTTTGGAAACGTTCCACTGGAAGTCATGGATCATCCCCCCTCCCCCACCATAGTCCTGACCTTGCACAAGCGACTTCCATTTGTTTCCAGCCCTAAAGGAACACCTCGGAGATAAACAATTTCAAAACGATCCTGATGCAGAAGCGGCCGTACGAAATTGGTTAAAAACTAAGGACCCTACATTTTACGACCGGGATCGGAAAGCTTGTCCCACGCTACGACAGATATTTGAATCTGTTTGGTGATTATGTAGAAAAGTAGTCGTAAGTTGTTGAAATACTTGTAATAATTACTTGCCTTGTAATAAAACAGTTTCTTCTAAACACTTTGTAAACTTACTTTTTGAACAACCCTCGTATGTAGAAATAATAAAAGAGGTGGCGAAGTAAATATTTTTATAGACACTAATCATAAATATAAAAGTATGGAACAATTAACAGGCATAAATGATCATTCTGAAACTCTAGCAGTTGAGATGTGTATAAATAACATTTCCTATTCAATATTAAGCATCTACTAGTGCATTATTTAAAGAGCTAAAACTACTAAAACTCAAAGATGTAATCAAACTGGCACATTTTATTTTCATTTACAAATGTAAGAAAAAATCATTAATTTACAATGGACAAATAAATATTTTTTAACTCATCAAAAAATCCACTCATATCAGATCAAAATAGATCAAAGCTTGTTATTCCTCAATTTACAGTAGATTCCATAGTTTAATTTCCATTGAAATTAAAATATGGAATGATTTAAATGCTAATATAAAAAAAATATAGTGAGTGTAAATTCATTCAAAACCAAGTTGAAAGCTAGATTAATACTGGAATGCTAACAAAATTTTAGGATTAACTGTACATTATTTGTTATTGTTTATCTCTCTTGTCTAATATTGATTTCTTTGTATGGTATTGCTATCATACCTTCAATAATGACTTTGTATTTGTTTTATATCTATAATAATAACTTAAGATTAATATATATTCTAATTAATAATTCTTATTCTTGATTTATATATTATTGATAATTAATAATAATGTTTTATTTTTAATTAAGAGCCCAGTAAAGCTAAAGTTCAAGGGTCAAATTAAATAAAATAAATAGTTCAATTTCTCAATTATATGTTAAAAGAAAAACAAAAACTGTAAAATTGTATTTATTTTATAATAAAAGTTATTTGACTTCAATTTGAAGGATTGTGGGATACTTTAAAGGTTTTTTAACGTCAAAAAAGAAAAGACAAATCCCGTTGCTTTGCTATCACAGGACAGCGTTTCCTACAGTAATCCCAAAGACATGACTACTTCATTAAACAACTCCTTTTCAAAAATAGGAAGCAACAGGGCAGCAGCCATTCCAGAATCAGAGAGTCACTACCAACACTATATGCTACACCCACACCAAATGTTGATTGTAGCATATCTCCTCTTCCTCTGGAAAAGGAGACCACTCGAACAGGGAAGTACTCCGAAGGGGACGTTAGGCGGGATACAGGGAGTGCTGGAGCTCTCGTTTCTCCTGTTACTATCCTCTTTAGCTGATCTTTTACCGTGTCTCGGCTACCCTGTGAGAAGTCCAGCATGCTCTCAAACACAGGCTTCTCCCTCTATTTCTCATTACACATACATGCATTAAATTTCACATTCCAAAAGCTTTCCAAAATTTAAAAAAATGGTATAGTTTTTAACAGCTTCAGAGACTTTGATTTCAACTCTCTCTTTTTCCTTCTTTGGATGGAGGGGAAGGCATTTGTGTGGGTGTTCGCCCTTGACCCCCTCCTTCCTGCATAAAAAAATACATTCTTCTTTGAAACAATTCTACCAAACGAAATCTCAGCCACATTAACAAACTTAAAAAATAAAAGCGTAGGTATCACTTCAGTTCCAGTAAAAATATAAAAATTAATATCAGATGATATAGAAACCCCATTCACAAGACTTATGAGCGAGTCATCAGTACAAGGTTTATTCCCTGATTACCTAAAGATAGCCAGGGTTTCTCCAGTAGTCAAATCAGGCAGCCCTGATTCTCCATCCAATTACCGGCCAATTTTCTTTTTTACTAACTTTAAACCGCTTCCCGTTGATCAGCGAAGTTAAGCGACATTGGGTCTGGGTAGTAGTAGTAGTTGGATGGGAGACCGCCTTCCGTGTCCAGATTATATAGCGACCCGTGGTTCGGATCCAACATAAAGCTGTAGGTCCCCTCCGTCATATGACCTTAGATGTTGCGAAGGAGGTTAAACACCCCCAATCACCATCACTACCAACTTTAAGTAAAGTATTTGAAAGAATCGTATACAATAAACTAATCAAATTCTCAGCTAAATACGACATCCTAGCAAAAATATAATTTGGATTTTAAAAGAGAAAGCCACATCACAGAAGACGCTATCAACATGCTATTAGAATATTTATTGAAACCTAAACTATACAAAAACCACAATCTTAGTTTTCCTCCACCTGTCGAAAGCCTTTGAGACGCTTTCACATGATACCTTAGTAGATAAATTAAATATATACGGCATAGGGAAAAATATGCTGAAGTGGTTTAAGTCATATTTCTCTAACTGTCGCCAGTATATTAATGGGATCAAATGTAGAATTCGGACCCCAGCCTTCTTTAGTTAGCTTTATAAGGCTAACTAACGAAAATATCATGACCTAACCTAACCAATCGTCAAGGGCGTATAGTTAACCTAACGATTGGTTAGGTTAGGTCGTGATATTTTCGTTAGTTAGCCTTATAAAGCTAACTAAAGAAGGCTGGGGTCCGAATTCTACATTTGATCCTATTAATGTAAATGACATTTCATCAGAATATGCTGCATTGGAAAGTGGGGTTTCACAAGAATCTATCCTTCGACCCTTACTTTTCTTAATGCATGTAAATGATTTTTATCGACCAACACATTAAATTGTATTCAGTATGCAGACGATACAACACTCAAATTTTTACTGAACTTGACAAAATCATCATATATGAGTGTAACTAAAAAACCCCGCAATCGCGCACATTTCATTAATAATTAATTAGGAATACTCCTCTTGCAAAAGTAAATGAAGCTAAAGTGCTTGGCATCAAGTTTGATGAAATATTAAATTTCAAAAGCCACACACAACATATCACATCGAAAATATCTAGATATCTCTACATAATATTGAACCTCAATTCCCCAAAATGCTTTCCTCGCATTGTATTACTCATTTATTCATCCACACTTACAATATGGAATCACAACATGGGATAGTACAAAGAATTATATACGATATCCGCTAGAAGTAATCCATAAAAAATGTTTTCGAACTCTTTCAAACAATGATAGCAGACGATTTCATAACTCTCCAATGTTCAGAAACTTAAATATTCTAAAACTAAATGACCTGTATAAACTTACCGTCGGGATCAGTATGTACAAAGTTGCTAATAATAGAAACTATACTTCGCCCATTCACAGAGCGATTACCACGACCAGACCAACCATAATCATAATACAAAGCTTCCCAATGATTTCATACATAAACCAAATTATTCACTGCAAATTGCAGGAAATGCTCGCTCCCACACTATATCTATAAATGTCAGGGAAGCACCATCATCAATTTCATTTCGCAAATCACTAAAGAAACACTTTATTAACGCCAATTAATGTATATATATATATATATATATTATATATATATATATATATATATATATATGTGTGTGTGTGTGTGTATATATATATTGCAACTTGTAAATATTACTAAACAAAGAAAATCACCTATTATATATGCAAAATTCACAATCTTAAATCGGGTGCAATCACAAATTACAGAAATTATATGTTAAAAGTTTTTATTATATTACGTCATCTTTATAATGTGCCTCATTTATCTGTATTTTTATAACTAAGGTCGTATCATCATTTCTCATTTGTAATAATAGAAATTAATTATTATTGATATTTCAACATGTACTGTTTGCCATATTGTTTACCATTTCTATTATTTTTATTATTTCTACTGTTATTTCTATTATTATACCGTATCGTTTACCACTCCTTTTTCTGTTATTTTGAAGATTATCTGAATTTTCATTTGTAATGACAGAATTAACTAAGTGCAACTTTATTTTATTTATCGCTAATTCTATTTATATTTCTTATTTTCCTTTCTAAAAATTGAAGTGAATCTCCAAGATTTTGCCTGAAAAGCCGTCATGCTTCCCAACGGCATATTCAGATAAGAAAACTGTAATTAAACTACTTGCCACTAAAAATAAAAAATTCAACGTTAATGCCAACAGTGTGTAAAAACCTATATGGGTGTGATGTATATTTTTTGTAATGTGTTCTTTCTGAATAAAGATTATTATTATTAATTATTATTATTATTATTATTATTATTATTATTATTATTATTATTAAAATTTTTACAGATGGGACTAAATTACTGAGCTTACCGAAGAAATCATCAACATCTAAATTATGAGGTCAGAGACATAAAACATCATCTATATACCGGTATCAAATAATGTTAAAGTCTATAACAGAGGGGAAATTCTAGTTCCAAAAAATTCCCAATAAAAATTAATTAACACAGGTGTGAGAGGATCTTTAATACAAACGACAAAGCATAAAACTTCAATTCATTCTAAATGGACGTGGACGTTTCGTTAAATACTCGTATATAAAACGTCTTCTAGACATTTCATAATGTAGCCTGTGACCCTTTGACCTAAGACTCTTAATATACAGTAGGCTTACCCTGGAGTCAATCTCTAAGTTAGATAGCCTATACTTCAGAAAAGACACTGATAAGTTAGAAAGGGTTCCGGCTAGTACAACCAAAATGAATCCCGAACTGAGAAGTAAAATATTTGAGAAAAGATTAACTGAACTGGATATGTTTCACTTAAAAAGCGTCGACTTAGAGGAAAACTAATTAGAATATTTAAAACTGATAAATGGCTTTCATAATGTAAATTATAGAAAGTTATTTAACTGAGATACAGCATCATTTACGAGAAGAAATAGATTTTTTTTACGTAGGAAGGAGGGGACGACCCCTCCACAGAAGACGGAGTGAGCCAAAAACAAGGTCTCCAAGGCTCAATTATGGCATTTTTCTTTTTTTAATATAAATTTTTAAGAGGTTGTGTAGTGTGTAAGATACATGTATGTGTGATGAGGAATAGAGGGAGAAGTGTGTGTTTGAGAGCATGGTGGACTGCTCACAGGGTAGATGAGACGCGGAAAAAGGTCAGCTAAGGAGGACAGTGACAGGAGAAACGGGAGTTCCAGCATTCCCTGTCTCCTGTGTAACATCCACCCCGGAGTACTTTCCTGATCGATTGGTGTCTACAATCTCCTCCTACGATATAAGTTGAAAGTCAATCATTTTTATGAGAAATGATGTAAAGCAATTCTTTTCATATGAACTTAAATTTATACTTAAACTTAAACTCCTTAAACTTTGATGCAACAGACATTTCATTGTTGGACAGTTCAATAAAAATTTAATTGGACATTTTCAATTGTTTAAAGAAGTGGGACAATTTAGACATTTCAAATGACTAACTGGAATGTCTAACGAAGTGTTTAATTAATGTAAAATGTCTAACGCATTAAAAATTTCAAAATTCACAAGATTGGGACAACGAAACGTTCACTTTTATAGTTCTATTCAAGGACAGTGTCAAAACATGCGTATGAAAAGAAATTAAATTCATCTTTTATTTTAAAGACACATTAAAGAGTATTATAAGTTAAATTAAATAAATAGTCCAATTTCACAATTATTTATTTTATATTAAAATTATTTTAACAACAAAAATTGTAATTATTTATTTTATAAATAAATAAATAATTATTTATTCATTCATTTATTATTCATTTTACATTTGAAATATTTTATGTTTTTAATAATTAATCCGAAGATTTTCTTTCAAAGTTCAAATGTGATATAACAGTTTCACTTACATACTCCTATTTCAGTCTCCAACCTCATCCACTCTCCCTCTTCCTTCCCAACCCCACCCTCCACTTTCTATCACACTCAACCTTTCTACCTTTACCTCCCCCTCAATTCCTTCTCACTTTTCACCGCCTTTCCTACTCCATTACTTTATTCCTCCCCATGTAATCTACCACTATTCACACCCTTCGCTACCCCAACGTCACCTTCAATTAAAAGATTTCCATCTAAACATGTCTTTACTGCAAATAACCAAGATTTTAAACGTGTTCAGATTTTTGTCGATGTGAGGAAAAAGTGTTTAGAAGTGAAATGTCGTTTCACATTTTGATAAACATCTATTCAACATGTCCTTGGTGTACGCATGATAAATTTTAAACGAGCAATTATAGATTTTTGACAGTGTGAAAAATATGTGGGTAAAGAAGTGCCTTATAGTCCAGGCAATTTGTAGTTAGACCTGGGCAAAATTGCTTCCGAAGCTTTCTAAACTGTTTCCAGCTCAGGAACCATTGCCGAATAACATATCCAAAATCCGACAAAATTGGACCCCGGGAACATCCCCAAAAATGAAATTCAAAATGGCGGACTGGATGTTTCCTACGAAAAAAAAAATATATATAATTTACGCTTTTATTTATAGAGATACATTTGATGCTTTTTCTTTCAGTTGTAATGTTTTAAATAATTCAACAATATACAACACAACCAGTTATTACGCAAATATAATGTTATATAGCTTTTTACAGATTTTTATAATCAATAATACAACAATTATTTTTTTCCCAGTTTCAAGTTATGTTCATTACAGAAGAAGTGATACCTGGTCACAAACATACAGAAATTAATCCTCTTCATCACTATCATCGGATAGATTACCGGTACTTGGGTTGTTATCGCAACCACTGATTTGGCACTCGCCCCAAGCGGCTGAACAGGGCATTCCATTACGCTTGCATCCACATCTTGAAGTAGCACATTTCGTCTTGCAGGAGCAGCGGATCATGTTGAGTAGATAATTTGGAGCTGGTGGCTTGTCGCAGGCTGTAGGGTAGTAGGAATTATTCATTACATACCCAACCCCACTGTTCTGCATCGATCTTCTCTTCTGTAGACTTCCAGATTAGTATTTGAAAGTATGTGCGAAAGCTGTGGTACTTTGTGGACGCATCGGTAGGTGGCAAACGTTCGGGTGTAACAAAAGATTTAGCTGTAGCTACCTTTTCAACTAACATTCGATGACGTAGTGCGTTAGTGGATTCAAGTGTTTTGCAGCCATACAACAGAAGCATTGCCTTTCTTCCAGCGGCTTCAATGTCAGAGTGTTGGCAACAATCAGAACAGAATGTATTTGCAACTGAACGGAGTTCAGCCACCTTATCAGTGTGTCGAATGCTTTGGCTTTACCGATCGAAAAAATTCTGGATGTGCTATCACAGCCCGTGAAAGCATGCACAAACAGGAGATACTTGCAGATGTCATTTCCTAACAATGATTGAATGCTGAGAATATCATACACAGGATTAGGAGATGGTCCCGTCTTATATCGCTGCGATAGTACAACTTGAAACCACTGTCCTTGGCATGGTACAGAAGGAGAATCAGCAAGTCGGTGTCTTCCCTATTACTGTTGTAGTTGCATTTTCTGATGAGGAAACTGCTGCACGAACGATGTCCACATCAGCATCCCCATCTGCGTTGTGAACAGTACACCCGTGCTTCTTCAACATCTCACCTACGAGGGAAATAAATGCTTGCTTGTTGTTTTCATTAGCCAAGAAGTGTTCCTTCTGGCCAACAACTTCATACTTGGACTGAGATTCACATTTCTGCTTGTCTTGGTGCTGCGTCTTCTGTGGGTCATGTCCTTGATCGTAGGAGAGCTGCTGTAGCCATCAAAACAATGATTGCTTTTCCATATGTTTCAGAGTGAAATCGGCATATGAGTTGGCGATGCTGTCATATGTTTCATCTTGACGCCAGGAAACACGATGTAGTAGAGATCCACCATCCAATACGTACTGGTCTGTGCACTGAATTTCTTGAACTTCTTCCATGCGTAAGTGTCAGTGTATTTGATTATTGCATGAGCTAGCTGAGACTTATCGGGTTTCCTCAAGATACTTCGTGATTCGAACAATGCAGGAGGATATGCACACAGTTCGTAACACATGACATCTTCAAGATTCATGTCTCCGCCAGTGGCAACAGTCATCATTCTCTGAAACAGTAGTGCAGGATCTACTTCTATATCTGAAGCATCAGTGATCACAACGGCAGAAGCAGATCCTAGTGTTTTCACTTTGTCAGATCTTTTGGCAGAATATGTAAAGGCTTGTTTCCCAATCATTTTTACGACAATGTTCGTGCCGATTGAATGCAATTGATGAACGTTAACTCCAGGATCAGCAGTTAGCCCTGTTACAATGTTGCAGAGACCCGAGGTAGAATGGAATGGGGATAAGGATTCCAGACGTTCAGTACTTTCTTCATGTCATTACTGTCCCTGATTTGTCTACTTCCCCTCATTTCCTTGTGCTGTTCACTCTTTCCAACAAAACTCTGGTGTATTCCTGCATTGCTAAGTTATAAGTGGAACACAGAGGCATAGAAAAGAGCCACTTTGTCCTTTGGATGTCTGTAAATCCACTTCCGCGTGTCAGTCCGCCTCTGCTTTTCAGGGAACGCATTAGTACTTGTTCTATCACCAGGTCTGTGCCGAGTCCGGCCCATAATCTGTCGCTTCTTCTTACCACAAGCTTACCTTCCTGGAACATGTTAACGGCTGGATTTTCAGAAGGCAAACTTAACATTTCTGCAGGTACAGGTATATCGATTTCAGGTAATTGTGATGTCCGGCTGCTGCAATTATGGGGATGGTCTCCAGCATAGCTTGCAAGTGCAAATCCCACGAGCCGGTTCTGTCTGCTGTTATCAAGGAACGTGCAATGTTGATCATTCGCTGATATTCCAACCAGAGTTGACTTGTTTGCGAAGTAGATTGTAGGTCGTTTTCTTCGCATCCAAAGTGGTAGCAATCTGAGACAATGCATTCGAAGATTCCACATCCTCAACTGATTGTTTGGCGGTCATAACATCGTCGAGCAGGTCACAAGCTTCCTTATGGAGGTCATGAGGAGTTCCATCTTCATTACGAGGGAAAACGTCTGCGACTAGTAAGGTACTAAGAGCTGCATATACTATCATATGACCACGTATCGCTCTTGAAACAGCTTTTCCAGACATCATGTGTTGCACGGCATTTGGTCCGTATATTCTTGAAGTACTTCAGACAATCCTGAACCATTCATAAGATACCGACTGCTCCAAAAGATTCATCATAGTGTGAAATGATCCCAGCATTAAAACAATGTCCTGCAGGTCCTCTGTTCATTGATGATTGGGAAGCTTTCCAGAACAAAGGCTGATCAAAGGTAATAATGCATGGAACTTTTTGATCGCGTGCTATCTTGCTCAAATATAGTAATGTCGAAAATATGCAGGTCATGTCAGTTTGCGACATATCTATGATGGGAAGAACGTGATCGACGCCACACCTGGATGTGAGACACTTGATCCACCGTGAATTGCCTGCATTGTTCCGGACCAACTTGGACCTGATCTTTCTGCTGAAGATATCTGCCAGAGAAGACTAAGTCGACTTATGGTGGCAGTGGGTACTGGAAGTTCGCGGAATGAGATGTCCCCAACATGCTTCTCGCCTGTCTATATTCCTAATGTCACGGTTGCAATCTTTTAATGTCATTGTCACCAACATTACGCCTGTGAATAGAAGGGTGGATCTTGATCTTCGGAGTTATTGCGCAATCATACCATTCCATGAAAGGTATTCTTCCCATCCAAAGTGCAGACATCATGATCGACGTTATCTGCTGCTAGAAGGACTGCAGTGTTTTCATCAACAGTAAAGAGCCAGACCCACTTGCCAGCGCCGCGTTTCTTTCGAATCTTGTTACTTCTGCATACGACGAACAGTAACCAGCTGATGGAGAACGTCAATAGGTACCTTGACCTAAAGTTGTGGTGTAGCTGAACCGACAAACCGATCTTGTGGACATAGTAATCCTCTAGGACGGGTTTGCTTGCATAATGCTCTGCCAATTGCACCTATTTTTCTTGAAGCATCCTGTCCCGCAAATGCTTTTGATAATAGCAATTTCAGACTGTTGGGAATGTAATCAAGAGCACTTTCTGCAGTGATGTCATTTGGAGATGGATACACATCTTTTCTAGGCGAGTCGACAGACTTGATATCACTTCTGATTATTTTTGCAGCAGCTTCTACTATGTAAATCTTCGTAGCTCTATATCTATATCACATTCTTTCGACTTTTGTGATAATCTATAGAATTTCATTAGCTTTCTCTCGTAGTGTTACTACATCTGCCTTCCCACTTTCACCTGATATTATGATCTTGTCTCCGTAACGTTCTAAAAGCTTTCTCTTCATGTGCCTGCGTTCGTAGACAGGGCTCTGACTTCCTTGAAGATATTCCTCCATTTTGGAAATTAGTCTCCAATCAACAGTTGTTCATCATCATTCTCTTCCAGGTAAGCACAGGTCTGAAGGAATCTTGGGTGTTGCTCTTCATTAGTTGGTCTCCCTTTCTTCGAATCATGATCGTCGGAGGAGTATGCGCGAGGAATGTTTTTTCCACTTCGAAAATTTACGCTGCAGGTGTGATGTAGACACAATCTGCAGCAGGAAGATCACGAAGATAATACTCCAGACGGCCTTTTACATTAAACGACCATTCATCGCAGCGGCTTTCACAGCACCTTTTTATGGTTTCGGAGAACTCTGTAGTTCTTATTTTGACATGCTCTGATTTTGGTTTGTGTTTGGAAAAAAATCCACAAAGGTATCACAAAACAAACAGTGAGTAGCACTGAAAATGCGTATTCATGAAAACGAGCACTTTTCCTTGGTATTGCCTCGGCTGCGGTCTGTCGCTTCTTATTTCAATGGCTTTTTATCCGTAAACCTTTTCCTACATACAACGTGAACACTTATTCCAGCTGTTGCAACAACATCGCTTCCACGGCTGCGGCTGGATGCATTTATACCATCTGCTCCTTTTTGCGAGATGTGAACCACTTCCTTCCGCTGTCCAATTTCTCCTTACAAATCACGCACAATTTTTCAGGGGTCTGCATTCTTGAAGGCGGACGCATACCGAGTCAGCCGTACCCGAGTCAGTCTGAAACAGAAACACAAATTAATAAACTGTGTTGCAGTATTTAAAAGGAGTACATAATAACAGTTTTAAAAAAAATGACAAGCACAAATACGCAGATTTGATAGTGGGTAGTAGAATTAAAGAGTTGTATATAATATAAGTTTATAAAGATGTAGCAATGTCCATTCTCACATACACTCCATACAGTATATTTTATTTACATTACGTGACGTCATAGTTTAATACTAGCCGCCTAATACAATTTTTAGTGTCATATAGTTAATTTAGAAACGAAAATGTGTTTTTAAAACATTTTACTGATCAAGAAAAACGTCATAACTCTCTCTACAAAGCGAAATTAAAATTTATTGTATTTCGTAGGAAACTGCCAGTCCGCCATTTTGAATTTCATTTTTGGGGTGTTCCCGGGGTCCAATTTTGTTGGATTTTGGATATGTTATTCTGCAATGGTTCCTGAGCTGGAAACAGTTTAGAAAGCTTCTGAAGCAATTTTGCCCAGGTTGAAGCTATTTTTGCTCTAGATTGCCTGGACTATTAAAAGTATTTATACTTTAGACACCATTTTTACAGTGTAAGTTTATTATTGATTTTTATATTAAAATATATTCGAAAATTTATTAAAAATAAATTTTGTGATTTATTTAATTAAATTCCTTGAAAATAAAACTGATTCTGATAAAATTTTATAAGAATTTAGTTTGTATAAGAATTGTCATAATATAAACTTAGTTTGAGATTTTAGATATTTGCTTATGTGAAATTTTAATAAGTTTGGCAAGTCGGTATATAATTCTTGTCTAATATTTCATGTAAAAATTATTAGTTTTAATTAATGCATTGAAATAATAAATAAAGTTTTTCCTTCGAATTTATAAAGAAAAAATCGTTCTAATATTTACAAATTCATTTTATTTTTTATCATCAAATGAAGCTTGATTAATAATAATAATGACTCATCAGTCAATAGGGCTACAAACAGCCACAGCTCAAACTAACTAATGCAGCCCATTGCGCTAACTCCTGGATTATTATTACCAGGTCGAACTGCCGACGTCAGTGTTTTCATTTCGATTATTATAGGGAAACGGTGTTACCGTTTTCTGAGCTACGGGCGATGGCTATAAGCTTTGAAATGTTAGCTGTTGTTTTCAATCTTAACAAAGTACGCGGGATTATATTTTAGCTTCTACCAAAACCTGTTCTTTAACTCGAAACCATAATGTTAATCAACTTATAAGATTCTAACCGAATTAACAAATTTAGTTATGAAATTAAAAAAAGGTTTAACCTCAATTTCTTTCTTTCAATAAAGTAACTAAATTAGGAAACTCTTAAAAAGTGTGGCCTCTCCTCCCGAACCAAACGTACATAGAATAAACCTTCGAACCGATAGAATTAATTAATATAATTCGTTCAAAGGATTGCCTAAAATTTCTTTCCCGAGTAAGGAAAAAAGGAAAGACTCAGGTAGGCAACACAACAATCAAAACAACGGTCTAATAATAGAAGTAAATCCAAGTCAAAGTCGACTAATTTGGGCTGTACCGCCTAATACAATAACAACGGAAACGATATCGTACAGCGGGAATTGCAGTTACTAATTATAGCATAATTATAGAATAATCAGAGCTTCGAAACCAAATTTCAGAGCTAATTAAAGGACGAGGCATTACATTTGTGAAAATAATTTTGCGTTCGGGCTAAAATAGCGTTTATAAAGAGAAATGATCAGGAATTTATAGTCTGACTGTTTTAATGGTTTCGAGTTTATTAAGTGAATCTCAGTAATGCGTAACAATTTTTTTAATCTTCCCTCGGTTTGTTCGCGTTTTCTTTCCCTTTGTAGTGAATACTCTTATTTTAGTTTCAAGATAAATGTTAATTTTACAGTCTTGAATTTCGGAATAGTTATAAATTCATTTTAAATTAGTTACCCCATTATAATTCAATTGTGAACCACATTAATACTAATTTTATGTATACTATATTATTTTATTGTATGTAAACATAATTAATTATATATCACAATTGTCAGTTAATTATTTATATTCAAATATTTATTTTAATCTAATACCATGTCCATTTTGCAAATAAATAATAGAAAACCAAGGTTATATTTTCCACCTTTGGTACTGTCGTAGTTTCGCCTAACGGACTCAATACGGCTAGTGAGATAATCACTGGTTGGCACTTAACTAGCGGCAGTGCTTATGGCTACATCATCCAGGTTAACCTATACCGGATAGATGCGCTACGGTCCCAAGCCGTAGCTTGCCTAGGCCAACGACGACGACGACGTAAACCAACAATTGATGACCCCGGAGCTGGATTACCCCTTCACCCGAACGACTAGGACTAGACTGTAATGTCGTTCGTGCCCATCACCCCCCCTTCACCCGAACGACTAGGACCAGACTGTAACGTCGTTCGTGCCCACCACCCCCTTCACCCGAGCGACTAGGACCAGACTGTAATGTCGCTCGTGCCCTCTACCCCACACCTGACACCAGCCCGTGCGCTCTGTGCCTGCGCTCGTCTCAACCTCCACTCCTTCGTTGGGAACTTGTCGTCTTGCTTGTACGTTAGCAAGCATAGGAGAAGCCTGACGACGCTGGTGCCATCTCCCACTTGAGCGTAAAGCTCCCCGTCTTCTGGCCGGGTGATCCATTTATTTGGTTCCACCAAGTGGAATCACAATTCAACTTGGGAAGGATCACCGCTAGCAGGACGAAATACGATCATGTTTTGTCCTCTCTACCAGCGAGCATCATCTCTGAAGTCCGTGACGTCATCGTATCTCCTTCCACGAGTGAGGACCCGTACAACGATCTGAAGTCTGCCATCCTGCGCCGCACCACTGTCTCCGAGCGTGAGAAACTACATCAGTTAATCTCAAAAGAAGAACTTGGAGACCGTAAGCCCACTCAAATGCTGAGGGCTATGCAGTGCGCTCTAGGCGAACGCGCACAAACCTTCGATAAGGACATCTTTAGACAGTTGTTCTTGCAGAAACTTCCTCCATCAGCTCAGCGTGTCTTGGCCACTATGGATCCTGCTACTCCAGTTGATAAACTAGCAGAAACTGCCGACAAAGTAGTGGAGATTGACACAGCTCCGGTCAACAACGTGAACACACAATCGGAACTGGAGTTGAAAGTGAAAGAGTTAAGTCAACAACTCAACACGTTTGTTCTCTGCTACAAAATCAACGGCAAAGAAGCCATTCTCGGTCAAGATTTACGAAGAGGCATCGTTCGAGTTCCGGGAAGATCTGCTTCTACCACTCGAAATTTGGAAAGAAGGCTAGGAAGTGCATCTCCCCTTGCAATTTTTCGTCGGAAACCCCAGCAGCGAGTCCTAATGGCGTCTAGTACTCGCACTGCCAACCTGTTATTCATAAAGGACAGGAACTCTGGTATCAATTTCTTGGTCGATACCGGAGCGTCAGTCAGTGTATTCCTCAAAAATCTGGTCATACGCACTCGGAATCTCCGCCTCTATACGCTGCTAACGGTTCACGCATACCCACGTACGGTACTCAGTCGCGTGAACTAAACTTGGGCCTTCACCGATCCTTCAAGTGGATTTTCATCTGTGCTCAAGTGCAGCATCCCATAATCGGCGCGCTGACTTCCTCCAGCATTTCAAACTCCTGGTGGATCTTGACAAGCGACGCTTATGCGACCAGGCCACACTGCTTTCTGTTCTTGCCAAACAGGTTGCCCTTCCGGACGCCTCGAACTCTGCACTTTCCCTCGTTCCCCCTAATTCCATGTACCAGTGCCTTTTCCAGCGATATCCAGGAATTCTTCAACCAATGCAGATGGGTGATACCATTAAGCACACCATTACCCATCACATTACAACAAAAGGTCCCCCTGTGTTTGCAAAACCCAGACGTCTTGCCCCGGACAACTGAAAGCTGCCAAATCGGAATTCCAGCTTATGATAGATCTTGGGATAATAAGACCTTCCAAAGCAGTTGGTCCTCTCCCCTACACCTGGTCCAGAAGAAGTCAGGAGACTGGAGACCATGTGGGATTACCGATTTTTGAATTCGACAACCATCCCGGACCGATATCCGGTACCAAATGTCCAAGACTTTACTTCTCTTCTCCACGGCAAATCTATCTTCAGTAAAATAGATCTCGTTAAGGCTTTCCACCACATTCCCGTAGAGCCTTCGGATATTCCCAAGACTGCAGTTTGTACACCATTTGGTTATTCGAATTTTTGAAGATGCCGTTCGGGCTACGGAATGCTGCGCAAACCTTTCAGAGGTTTATAGATGAGGTCACCAGAGGCTTAGACTTTGTTTGCCTACATCGATGATTTGCTTGTGGCCAGCTCAACGGAAGAGGAACATAAGGAACATCTTTCACTCCTCTTTCAACGCTTAGAACAATACGGTGTTACTATTAATGCATCTAAGTGTGTGTTTGCACAGCCAACCTTGGAATTTCTTGGTCACACGATTTCGCAGCACGGAATTACCCCCCTTCAGGACAAGTGTGAAGTGATAAAAAATTACCAATGCCAAATAATCAGCGTGAGTTACGTCGGTTTCTAGGTTTGGTAAATTATTACCACAAGTTCATTAAAAACTGTGCTAGTGTTCTTGCTCCTCTACACGCTATGATCACACACAAACGCAAGGTAACGAAATTGTTATGGTGTAGCGATAGTTTACAGGCGTTCGACAATGCCAAAATGCTATCAATAGTGCATTGTCTCTGTCATTTCCTATCAGTGATGCCCCCCTAACTCTGACGGTCGATGCATCAGATGTTGCGATCGGTGGAGTGTTGGAACAAACCATTAACGGTCGACAAGCACCCATCGCGTTTTACTCGAAAAAGCTGCAGCCAGCCCAAACGCGTTATAGTGCTTTCGGACGTGAACTTCTTGCTATTTACTTAAACGTGAAGCATTTTCAACATTTCCTTGAAGGCCGAGAGTTTTGTGTTTTTACCGACCACAAACCTTTGGTCACTGTCTTCAATAAAAAAGCTGTAACCACTCTCCCAGAGTCATCAGGCAACTCGATTATATCTCGCAATTTACCACAGATATCCGCCACATCAAGGTGTCTTGAACACTCCAGCGGATGCACTTTCAAGAATAGAGATTACTTCTGTTACCTTCAGCTCTACACTGTGGAATGCTATTGCACAGGATCAAGATAAGGATACGGAACTACAAGACCTGCTCAGAGAAGACTCCACTCACTCACTTTCCCTCAAGAAAATGAGTATGCCAGGATTGTCTGTGCCCCTCTATTGCGACGTATCAACAGCTGCTATTCGCCCTTATGTCCCTCCATGTCACAGAAAAGCAGTCTTCACGGATCTTCATAAGCCCTCCCATCCTGGTATCCGTGCTTCGCAACACCTGGTTACCTCTCGCTTTGTTTGGCCCTCGATGCGGAAGGATGTCAAACATTGGACCAAAACGTGCCTTGCCTGCCAGCGTGCCAAAGTCCAAAGGCACACAGGTCCCCCTTTGACGCATTCCCGCCCCCATCCCGATTTGAAATAATTCATGTAGACATTGTTGGCCCTTCCAGTGATTCAAGGCCAACGTTATCTGCTCACCTGTCTCGACCGCTTTTCAGATGGCCTGAAGCCATCCCACTTCCTGATATCCAAGCGGACACTGTTGCAAGAGCCTTTCTTCATGGATGGGTATCAAGATTTGGATTGCCGACAAAAGTCATCACTGACCAAGGTCGCCAATTTGAGTCTTCGCTTTGGAAGAAGTTTACCAGCTTGTTGGGTACAGTACATGCGCATACCTGTGCGTATCATCCGCAAGCTAACGGCCTCGTCGAACGCTTCCATCGCCAGCTGAAGTCATCCCTTATGTGTCACGAAGACTCCCATTGGATGGATAAGCTTCCACTCGTGTTGCTTGGTATTCGCTCTGCATTTAAGAGTGATCTGAAGACTACAGCGGCTGAACTAGTCTATGGAACAACACTGCGGCTACCAGGTGGCTACTTCACTGCAGGGGATAAGTCATGTGATCCTACGGAATTCGCTCAAACACTTTCCTCTCACATGCAGTCCCTTCAGCCTGTTCCCCCTCGATTGACTAGCCAACAGAACATCTTTATTTCCCCAGCCCTCCAGTCTTGCACCCACGTTTTCGTTCGTGTACCTGTCCCAAAACGGCCTCTCCAATGTCCATATGACGGACCCTATGAAGTTCTCCGACGTACGCGCAAATCATTCCTCATCCAGCGCGGTTCCAAGGTCGACAAGGTTTCTATCGATCGTCTTAAGCCTGCGTTTTTGGAATCAACCTTAAGTGAGGTACATGTAGCTACCAAAAAGGTTCAGCGGAAATCTGTGTCGTTCGGAACTCTTTGAACTTCCTCTCTGGTGGGGGTGTGTAGTGAATACTCTTATTTTAGTTTCAAGATAAATGTTAATTTTACAGTCTTGAATTTCGAATAGTTATAATTCATTTTAAATTAGTTACCCATTATAATTCAATTGTGAACCACATTAATACTAATTTTATGTATACTATATTATTTTATTGTATGTAAACATAATTAATTATATATCACAATTGTCAGTTAATTATTTATATTCAAATATTTATTTTAATCTAATACCATGTCCATTTTGCAAATAAATAATAGAAAACCAAAGGTTATATTTTCCACCTTTGGTACTGTCGTAGTTTCGCCTAACGGACTCAATACGGCTAGTGAGATAATCACTGGTTGGCACTTAACTAGCGGCAGTGCTTATGGCTACATCATCCAGGTTAACCTATACCGGATAGATGCGCTACGGTCCCAAGCCGTAGCTTGCCTAGGCCAACGACGACGACGACGTAAACCAACACCTTTATTGAAAAAGGGGAAATATTTTAAAGAAATAAATGTTGATTACTGTATTTTGAGTATTGACACTCGCAATAAATAACCAATACTTGAAAATAGTTACTGTAATATTCATTTTTTAGAGAAAGATAATGATAATGTTGGGATTTAATATCTAACATTATTCTCGATCATTTAGATATTGTAGGAGATAATTAAATAGGGGAGGAACGAAAACTGCGTGCGATAGCTCCCTTTAGATCGTACACTCTTGAACATTTCACGAATAAAAACCAAATTTATTTATATTTGTGAATTTGGTCTTTTTTAACGATTAAAATAACTGGGATTTATAAAAGAAATATTCGGTAAAAAACCCGAGACACAAAATTCATTGCATTATTCCTGACACAGGACGCAGGTACTTTCATTCGCCAAAAAATATACATATGAAAACGTGTCCTAAAGAGGAAATTGCGGAATTACTAAATATTGAATTTTTTACGGAATGCTTTAATACAAAATTGTCTGTAGATTTTTTATTTATTATTAGTTTTTGTATTGTTTTTAAAAATTAGCGAAATTAAGGAAAATAGATAGTTGAGCAAGCTGACACCCATACATGTTACCAAAAAATTCGAAAAAATTCGAAGCCTAATTTTTAGGTGAAACAATCTTTCTAAAGTAAAAAATATCGTACATTTCATTTTGCAGTTATTTTTGCATTATTTTGACCAATAAATCTGATTTCAGGTCAGTTTTTTTTTTTCAGAAAAAAATCTATTTCGACAGAACTTGAATATTTTATGGTGATACAACAGAAAAAACGTATCAAACGTCTTATTCTCATAATTAAAAGAGCAGCGCGTTGTAGATGTGTTGCCTGGGAATGAGCACTGACAGTTTAACCCTTTCATGCCTGATTTTCGTTTACTTTTCATGCCAAAAAAGAAACTTGTGTTATATCTCCAGAATGACTGAAATCTCATAAAAGTTAATGGTCTCATTTGTGCCCCTACGGCATGAAAGGGTTAATTGGGTGCGTGGCCAATTTGGCCCTGCCTACCACATCAAGTTCCTCTATAGGGGGAGACAAAAGCTTATTTTTCAATTTTAATATTGCATTATAAGCATTCAAAATAGTATTACAAGGATTTATATGTTTGTGATTTACAGCGCCGTGCCAGAATAAAATGAACACCGTCCTAAAGCAACGAAATGGACATGTGGCATCGTTCTCTTGAAACATAATATCCTCCAGGTGAAGTTTCCATTCCGAAACAAAAGCAGGAGGTTGCTATCTAAGATGGCTATGTAACCTTGTGAATTAAGACATCCCTCTACGAACACAAATCAGTTTTTGCAAAGTGCCAAATACCATAACAGCACAATCACCGAATTTCACATTGGATTGCACCAATTTGGGATTGAACATATCGCCAGTTTCTCCATACCAGGAACTGTCGTCCTGAAGCAACCTGCTGGCGTGTTGATTCATCTGAGAAGACAAAAGCATACCAAAATTGACCAGACTTCTCCTTCATCTGCATAGACCACTCCTCTGTACCCCACGTCCTCTGTACCCCACTGTATGTAGGACAGGACGGTCTATGCAGAACTGTCTCTGAGCCTAATAAGAGGAAGCGACATGTGTGGGCCATACAGATGGACAAGTCTGATCAGTTTTGGCATGCTTTTGACTTTTCAGATGAATCAAGATTCCAGCAGTTTGTTTCAGGAGGATGGATCGGGATATGGAGAACCTGTGGCGATATGTTCAATCCCAAAATGATGCAACCCAATCTGAAATTCGGTGGTTGTGCTGTTATGGTGTGGGAAGGTATGTGGCACTTTGAAAAAAACTAATTCTGTGTTTGTAGAGGGATGTCTTAATTTACAAGATCACATAGCCATCTTTGACAAAAACCTCCTAGCTTTGTTTCGGAATGGAAACTTCACCTGGAGGACATCAAGTTTCAGAGGACGATGCTAAATGTCCATTCCATTGCTTTACTAGAATGTTCATTTTATTCTAGGAGGGTACTATATAAAAATAAAAAATGTATGACAGCTTTTGCCTTCGAAGCACTGGGTGAAACTTGTTAAGACATTTACGTGTATTTTTCTCCTTTAGCCTGAATATTGTGTACATTTCATTAAAATCGATGAAAAAATAGAAAAACTTGAAAATACCCTCGCCTCCCATACGCGAAATGAAGACGCTGATGTCGGGTATTCGATTCCCGATGCTGTTCGTAAATTATAATTCAGGAGTTAGAGTAAAAGGCTGCATTTGTTCGGCCAAAGCGCCGTGTCAGTTTCTGGCCCTCCTGAAAGATTATTATTAGATTTTCCATGGTAAACTAATTATTGAGGTTTTGTACGGTTTCAGTTTTAAAACTAGTGAATTGACGCCACGCCAAAATAGGTGGCATTTGAGGAAATGCCAATTAAATTTCCTTTAAATAAACTTTTATTTAAAGTGTTTAGTTCTTCTAAAGCAACATGCAGATATTTAGGACTTAATAGAATTTGGGTATAATCTTGGTGAGATTCGAACCTCTGTTTCGGAAGCTGTCTTTTTCGCAACCAACCCATGACTTTCACGTTGACAACTCAACGGAAGGAAAACAAAATTTTCTATATTCTTTCGCATTGTTTGTGGATTTACATTAATTGAGGTTTATTGCAGAAATATAAAGGAATACCCGATGCATTACTAAAAAGTAATTGGCAAATATTACAAATCGTAAGTTTATTTAAGAAATTACGCATCTGCCAAATATTGTATGAGAAGAGTTCAGCCATCTTGAATCATGGAACATCAGATTTTGGCGTGAAATGCGATATTGCACGCGAATATGAAAATACTTATATAAATTTAAGGTTATTTTCTGGAAGTGTTCAAGAGTTATATACACCAACTAGCCCTTATATATTATATATATATATATATATATATATATATATATATATATATATATATATATATATATATATATATATACAGGGTGTCCCATAAGTCCGGCATCATAGGAAAAATAATAAAAAAGGCAAAACAAAAGCTTTTATTTACAGAACGTGCTCAATATGTCCACCATTGTTTTCAATACACAAATTCAGACATTCAGACGTGATACCCAGTCAGCATGCACACGGTGAATGATGTCAGGAGTAATGGTGTTACATGCCCCAATAATGCGCTGCCGCAAATGTTCAACACTCCTAATTTTCTCTGCGTATACCAGCGCTTTCAAGTGGCCCCAGAGATAAAAATCTAGTGGCGTGAGATCCGGGCTTCTAGCTGGCCATTCCACAGGCCCTCGACGTCCTATCCAATGACTAGGGAATTGTTGGTACAGGTATTCCCTTACTTGGGTGCTGTAATGTGCAGGAGCGCCGTCTTGCTGGAACCATGTTGGGAAATTTCCTTTTTCGTCCAAGACACTGGGAAATGCTTCTTCGTCAGTGGACCTCCTTGAAGGTCCACTGCGTGGTTTATCTTCTATGGATCCTCTTTCCTTAAACTTTGCAACAAGTCTGCTAACACAACTCTGTGTTATTGGCTCGCGGTCTGGATGCAGTCTGTTAAATTCAGCAGCGGCCTCTCTTTGACTCCGATTTCCTATGAGTAGAATTATCTGGATTCGTTCTTCCTTGCTCACAGACATTATGGCCTGTAGAAAGAGAAAAATATGAATTATGGTTTGTAGAAATTGAAAAATATGAATTTCTCCTATGATGCCGGACTTATGGGACACCCTGTATATATATTATACACACAAAATTCAACATTCGTTTCAATGTTGAAGTCTGGCAATAAACTAATACCACGAATAAGTAAAAATAAAATATACACAAAAAAATCACTGTTTTGAAATTGGCAAAGATATATTCTGAAAAAGATAAAAAACAAAACAAAAAACAACTAAAGGTTGCCGAAGGTTCTTTCCTAATGGAGTAATTGGTATTCGAAGCTTGAAAGGAAATGTAACTGCTCTGCCTAAAATCATTTCCTTTGCATCGAAAGGAAGTCACTATGGAATGAAACTAGACTTAAGGCGTAATGCATCCTCTCTCTTTGAAAATGAGTATGTGTGTGTGTGTGTATATATATATATATATATATATATATATATATATATATATATATATATACAGAGAGAGAGAGAGAATTGTGGAGAATAGTAGCAAGGTAAGATCGGAATTATATAAAGGTAGTATAATGCATGCCAGCGCCTGTAGCTCAGTGCGTGGTAATACCGTTTCCCTATAAGCGAAGTGTAGGCGCTGAAACCGGAGATTCAATTCCCGATGGTGTTGGTTATTAATAATACAGGACTTAGCGCAATGGTCCGCATTATTTAGCCCGACCGCTGTGCCAATTTCTGGCCCTTATGGAGTGATTATTATTGGTGTAAGGCATGTAATTTAACGTTGCAGTTGATATGTCAGTCAGAGGAAGTTTTACTCTTAGTAATATTACAAATGAGGAACTGTTTATTACTGACATTAATATAGAAAGAAACTACACTTGTGAAACTACAGTACAATGAATGTGAAGCGTAGAAGAAAGAAGCGAACATCAAACAAAAAATTATAGGAATGTTGAAATATACCTGACTCTTAATAATAATAATAATAATAATAATATAATAATAATAACAATAATAACAATAACAATAAAATAATAATAAAATAATAGTTTTGAGGTTTGTCAGAGGTCATCATCAGCTCATCATATGATGGTCACCCATCCAACTTCTGAACTGATCTAACTTAACCTCGCTGATCTAAAAGAGGGCGGAGAGCGGGGCCCCGACGTATCGTCACCTGACAGACGTTAATGACCAGAGATATTATAAACTGACAGGAGGAATAGAACTTTGAATATAAAATTCCTCCGCCAGGCAATCCAAATTATTTAGTGTTCTAAAAGCTTATTTTCATAATATAGACCCAGCCACTTGCCAGACATAAGAGAACAACTTAATGCAGTACAATAATTTTAAATATGGTTTCACTGCGCGGAAAACGATATTTTAGGTATAAGCCACAGAACAACAGTTAATTATAAAGCAAATTACTGTTTAAATATGGTTTTTATACACATTAATTTCATAAAAATGGAAATATAGAGGTAAAACTGCGGTCGCAAATCTTTTGGAAGCTCAAACCTTTTTGAAAGAGAAACCTTGTAATTGATGAACCCAAAACCTGAAAAAGTCGAAAAACTTTTCTTGAATGGAAACAAAGACATCCAAACTTAAACAATCTAATCTAATCTAAATTAAGTTAGATTGTTTAATTTTCGTCTAATTTTATTTAACCTAATCTAACTATACTTAAAAGTTACTTAACAAAAATAAAATATTTCATTTACAGTGAAAATGGGATAAAATCATTATCGATGGCATCGGTAGATTTATCTTTCTTTTATTTCATAATCAGTCAAAAGGGACAGAAATGGCACAACTCTTAGACCAGACGAACGCAGACTATTGCTTTAACTCACAGATTACTATTACTAGCACAATCGGTCTTCGAACCCATGACCTTTATATCACTTCGCTGATATAGAAACGGAGTTAACCACTGAACTGTCTGTGGGCGCTGGCAACCAAATGATTAACTGCTAATTTGACTTGATTTTATTTCCTATCTCTTTTTTTTTTATACTTTCTTATCAGCGTTTCTCCTATCTAACAATACGTTAAGAAAGTGTAGACTCCTTTTCTGGGGGAAAGTACGATATTATCTCGTGGAAGTATAAAAACCCAGAGGCATTTTTCATTACTGAACTCATTAAAGTTTAAATTATAAAGTAATTCACAAGATACAAATAAAGTAATCACAAACTACAAAGTTAAGAAATCAAATGAGAAAAATAATTACATAAAACTGTAATAAAAGTAAAATAATGTTATAGAATAAAGTGGAGTAAATAAAAGTTTAAAATAAACAGATTGTAATTCAGATAATAATTAAATAATGTTTTGGGCAAAGGTCATGTGACGGGGGTACCTACAGTTTGACGTTAGAACCGAATTGCCGTCTCGCCAAGGAAGGCCCAGAGAGGAACTTTAAGCGCTAAAATATGAAGTCCGCACCGAAACTCGAGCCCAAGACCTTCAAACCTCTATATCAGTAGTTCCAGCCTTTTTTGAAGTCATCACCCCCTCTCACCAAATAGTATTTTTGAACGCCTCCTTATAGATATAAAACTTAGCAAACAATACAATGATTAGTGATTGTAACTTTATTGAAAAAATAATTACAATACAATGAATACATTCATATTTGTTGCTTCAATAATAATAATCTAATTTTACATTACATTACAATTGCTACGCTGGAGTTAATCCTTAAGTTTGCGTGTCATTCAGTACTTTCTCCTAGCAGCCCCGTTACTCTCAATGCCCTCCCTAAACTTTACAAATCCCGACCGGGGAGTGGTACCGCCTCCGTTGGGAATCACTGCTCAATATATGAGGGCTCCCGAGTCTTAAGGTACCTAAGCGCCAAAATTAAAATTCGTCAGAAATCGCCTCCAAAGTTCAGCAATATTCTGGCAATAGTATTTCTGTTATTAATTGAGCTAGAACGTTCATTTTTGGCTTATTTAGAGTTCTAAGTATGCTAATGAAGATGTTGTTGAGTTTTTAGAATAGATTTTCATATTTTATATTTTATATATATATATATATATATATTTTTTTTTTTTCTTATTATGCCGAACTTTGGGTTTGAAATCAAACATCCTCATCCGCATCCGCATCCGCGGATGTGAAAAAAATGACATCCGCTACATCACTAATATATATATATATATATATATATATATATACTGTATATATATTTTAATTTTTTTATTTTCTTATTATGCCGAACTTTGGGTGAACTTTTGGCTGGCGATAGAGGTGAAAAAATTAGTTCGCTTCATAAGGTTTTTAACCATACTTCTATTGTCGTAAGATCATTATAACCCAAACCACGCTATAGAGGAAGGATGAAAATAGTGATATCCATCAAAAACACCTTTTCGCCTGTGGTGGCGTTTAGGTACCTTAAGACGCGCGACCACTCATATAATCTACCCTAGCGAGTAACGCACGAATAAGTTAAATAAATACCCCAAAAACACCCTTATTAAATTCTATAAAACTTTCTTTTAAGAAATCATGTTTCTGCTAGAGCCAAATACGTAATAATAATAATAATACAGTTAGGAGGGCCAGAAACTCTCACAGAGCTCAGGCCAACTAAGGGTCCAATGCGTTAACTCCCGGACTATTATTACCAGCATCAGTGGAAGTCGAATCCCCGACTTCAGTGTCTTCGTTTCGCTCAAGGGGAAACAGTGTTACCCCCCGAACCACGGGGGCTGACCCCCAAATGTGTAATAAGGAATCGATAATGAAACATTTCTACCATTATTTTAAAAATATTTCTAAGTCTTTTTGAATGTTATTTAAATTTTTAAAATTAAGAAATTATTTCTTAGTATTTTTAAAAAACTTTCACTCTATTTTCTTGAAAATAATAATATTTTTACGAGCGTATAATAATAATATATTATTTAAAAAGATTATAAAAGTGAGGTACAGTCATTAATACAAAGCCAAAGAAGGGATAAAGATATTTTGAGGGTCCAAACTATAAAAATATGTAAAAATCAATTTTCAATTTGGTCACATACTGTATAATTATGGTATATTAGCTATAATGAATGCCACCTTTAGCTCAGTCGGTAAAACCGTTTCACTATAATATATATAATCGGAAGGCAGAGAATGAAGTCAGGGGTTCGACCCTCGATGACTCTATTTAATAACAACCCATGCAGACGTTATCTCAATGGGAAACCAGTCTCTGGCTCTCCTAATTCATTATAATTACCCGAGTAATTATCATACATAGCATATTGTAAATCCCTCCAAACAACAGTCGTTTACTAAATGCTTACTAAATGCTTATTTACTTTTGTTAACCCTCTGTATTTGATAGTTTATATATATATATATATATATTATATATTATATATATATATATATATATATATATATATATAATATATATATATATATATATAACACAATACAGAGGGTTAACAAAGTAATAGATACTACAATGATTGTCCAGAACAACAAATGGCAAAGCTCATCAATGAATGCCAGAATGTATGTCAGCTTTATATAATGAAAAGGGGAAAGCAACACCATTCTAATTATAATGATTCAATAAATCTGTTATTATATTTTGACTTTTACTCTAAAATCAAAACTATGGGAAAAAAAAAAACCCTCCGAATATGTCTATTTACTTTTGTGAACCCTTTGTATACGCAGTATATATCACTATAATAATGCTTTTGCGATGTGCAGAATATAAAGAGAATCCAAAACTTAATAGAATTGCTGCATACAAATTTCACCCTGTTGTGTATATATTTTTCGAGTCTGAAAAGTTTTATTTGTTAATTATAATATGATACTTCTTCCTGTGTTCTACAAAGTTTAAACGAGGTTATCTTTGCCTATTCCTGAGAGTCTCAGCCACAAAGAACGAACGAAGTTTTCCTAAACTTCTTCAGCTAAAATTCTCAAAGACTCATTTTGAGTTTTTTTTTAATTCATATAATAAAAATTAATTAATAAATTTTTGTTATATTTTTGAAGGAAGAGAAGTTTCTCTTCCTTACTTTTAAGTATATAAATTTCAAGAGGTTTTTTTTTGGAGGGGGGGGGGGGGGGGTCGCTTTCTTTTGCTTTGTTTACGCTAATTTTTTAAAACATGTTTGGCAATCTCTGTTGCCTAAGTTTAAAGTGGAAAGAATCATACATGTTTGATTACTATGTACAACATATATGTGTGTGTGTGTATATATATATATATTTGTGTGTGTGTGTGTGTGTATGTGTGTGTGTGTGTGTGAACTATCAAATATAACTATTAAGATCTGGTTTGAAAAATGTTTGAGACCATTCTTGATGACGCAGCTATTTTGATGTTCTATGCCTTTATTTAATTCTCAATCAATTGCTCTGCTTTGCAAAATAGTGTTTTTGTATGTGTGTGTTTTTGTATAACGAAAATCAAAAGTAGATGATACAGTCGTTTCTTTCTTTGAATTTTTTTTATGCAGGAAGTTGGGGCCAAGGGCTAATGCCCACAAAAGCACACCTCCCATAGAAAAAGAAGAGAGCCAAAATCAAGGTCAGGGGGTTTTCGAGATGCTTAGACACTATCCGTTTGAAAGATGGGAGGTCATAGACAGAAAGAAAGATGGATTGAGGAAGATTGTTCCAGAGTTGACAGGTTGAGTAGAGGAAAGACTGAAAATACCCGTTAACCCTTGCATTAGATAGTTGGACAGAAAAGGAATGAGAAAGTGTGGAAAGTTTGGTACTGCATGCTCTCCATAAAGGAGAAGGCATGCAGTTAGAGAGTTCAAAAGAGCAATGTCCGTTATGATAGCGATAGTAAAGAGAGAGTGAGGAAACATTGCGGCGAAGAGAGAGAGAGAGATTGAAGACAATCAGTAAGAGGCGGGGAATTGATGGTCAAGTATGGCTGTGTGGTTGAACCACTCCACACATGAGAAGTATACTCCATACAGGGACGAACAAGACCCCTGTATAGAGACAGCAACTGAGTGTGGGGATGAAGAAGCCGCGGAGGGGGTACAGCACACCAAACCTCTTAGAAGCTGTTTTAGAAAGAGAGTATATGCGATCTTTCGAGGAAAGATCAAGAGAAAAGGAAACACCAAGAATGTTAAGAGAAGAGGAAGGATTCATTTGTGTTGTTGAAGGTAAGGGGATAGTTGTGCGGAAGATTGTGACGAGTAGACAGATGGAAGAACTGAGTTTTTGAGGCATTGAAAGCCACAAAGGTTTTCTTTGCCCGAATCAGAGATAGCAGATAGATCAAAGGTTAGGTGCTCCACAAGCGACCTACGCGAATCATGGAGTGACTGTTGAGATGGACGCTTTGGGAAGTGGGTGGAAAAGTGAAAAGTGGAATCATCGGCATAGGAGTGAATAAGACAGGAAGTGCGAATTAAAAGATTATTAATAAATAAAAGGAAAAGAGTGGGTGACGGGACAGAACCCTGAGGAACACCACTGTTAATAGCTTTAGGAGAAGAACAGTGGTCATCTACAACTGCAGCTATAGATCGGCCAGAAAGGAAATTGGAGATGAAGGCACAGATAGAAGGACAGAAACCAAAGGAAGGCAATTTGGAAATTAAAGATTTGTGCCAGACTCTATCAAAAGCTTTCGATATGTCTAGCGCAATAGGAAAAGTTTCACCGAAATCCCGAAAGGAGGATGACAAGAGTCAAAGAGATATGCAAGAAGATCTCTAGTGGAGCGTGTCTTGCGGAATCCATACTGACGATGAAAGAACATTGTGCTAAGAAAGGTGTTTAAGAATCTTCCTATTAAGGATAGATTCAAAAACTTTGGCAAGGCAGGAAATCAAAGCAATTGGACGATAGTTGGAGGGTTGAGAGCGGTCACCCTTCTTTGGGACAGGCTGAATGAAAGTGAACTTCCAGCAGGAAGGAATAGTACCAGAAGAGAGACAAAGACGAAAGAGTTTACGTAGGTAGGGTATCAGCACAGAAGCACAGTTCTTAAGAACAACAGGAGGAACACCATCAGGACCATACGCCTTCTTAGAATTGAGCACAGATAGGGCAGAAAAAACATCTTTAGAATAGATTCTAATTTCAGATATAATGAAGTCAGAGGGGGTAAGGAGATGGAGGAACAGCACCAGAATCGTCCAGGGTTGAATTGTAAGCAAAAGTTTGAGGAAAGAGCTCAGCTTTGTCAGGAGAAGAGACGGCAACTGTGCCGTCGGAGTGGAAGAGAGAAGGGAAAGAAGAGGAAGTAAAGTTGTTGAAGAGGTTCTTAGCTAGATGCCAGAAAGAGCGAGAATACTTAGAGTTCAATAGATTTTCACAATTTTGTCGGATGAAGTAATTTTTGGCGAGTTGAAGAACAGATTTTGCACGATTTCGGCCACAAGTATAAGCTGAATGAGAGTCAGGAGTTGGATGGCGACGGTACCTTCTGAAAGCCTCCTCTCTGTTGCGGATAGCATTAGAACAAGTAAAGTTAAACCAAGGATTTTGGCATTAGTAGTAGGAAAAAATATGGAATGTACGTCTCCATGCCCGAGAGAATCACCTCGTGATGCCCTCAGCACACTCAGAATAGCCCCGTCCATGGAAGCAGTGATTCAATGGGAAATCACAGAAGTACTGCCTAAGGGCCTCCCAATCAGCGGCGCCGAAGTGCCAAAGGCACCTCCCGTAGGGGGGATCCAAAGGTCGAGAATTGAAGCGATAGAAGAAGAAACAGATATAAAATTGTGATCGGAGGATCCCAACGGAGAGAAAAGTTTCACAGAGTAAGAAGAAGGATGAGAGGTAAGAAATTAATCCAGAATGTTGGGCCTAATGGGATAATTGGGATTAATGTCCATTAATATGGTTTACTAATTATTAATTTCTCGTGTGTAATCTAGTATTAAAAACATTTCTTGGGATTGTTCAGTTCTTATCTCCCATGTATAATATTGGTTTCTTTGTATGGTATTGGTATAGTGCCTTCAATGGTGACCTTGTATTTGTCATGTCAGTAATAATAATTTAAGATTAATACGTGCTTTAACTATTAATGATACTTATTTACTTATTTATTTATTATTAATTAATAACAAGTAGCTGTTTATTTTTAATAAGAGCCCAGTAAAGCCTAAAGCTTAAGGGCCAAATTAAATAAAATAAATAGTCGAGCTTCACAATTATTCATGTCATTGTAAATTGAAAATAATGCATTTATTTTATTATTAATAAAGGTTATTCAATTCAATTCAATTCAAAAACAATATCTCCAAGGCGATCGGGGATACGAGTAGGGTGCTGTACAATCTGCTCTAGGTCATTTAGAATAGAAAAGTTGTAAGCTAGTTCACCAGGGATGTCAGTGAAATGGGAGGAAAGCCAAAGGTGGTGGTGAGCATTGAAATCTCCTAAAATGGAGATTTCAGCAAAGGGAGAGAATGTATAGAATGTATTCCACTATGGAAGTGAGGTAGTCAAAGAATTTTGGATAGCCGGTAGAATTAGGAGAAAGGTAAACAACGCAAATGTATTTAGTTTGAGATTGGTATGTAAGCCGTTGCCATAGGGTATAGAATTCGGAAGATTCGAGTTCGCGAATACGAGAACAAGTTAGGTCATTGCGTATACATACGCAACATCACCTTTGAGTGAAATTGAGTATAGAAAAATTAAGAGGGTACAGAAAACGGGTTGCTGTCAGTCGTTCCAAACACCCGAGTTTCAGTGAGGAAAAGAAGATGAGGTTTAGAGGAAGAGAGGTGATGTTCAACAGATTGAAAATTTAAGAAAAGGCCATGAATGATGCAGAAGTTTAAGAAAAGTGAATCAGACAGAGGTCCAGAAGATCTCGAATGGGCGGTAGCAGATCCAGCCCCGCTGCCCGGCCTGCCCCGGTATCGGCAGGCGGGGTGAGTCAAAAGTGGGGACATTGATGGTCCCCTCCCCAGGGGACTCCGAGGCTCTTGAAGTTGATGCCATATTTTTTTTAATTTTGAAAATATTATGTAGTGTGTAAGATGCATGTGTATGTAGTGAGGAATAGGGAGAGAAGTGTGTGTTTGAGAGCATGCTGGACTGCTCACATTGTAGATGAGACACGGGAAACGATCAGCTAAGGAGGACAGTGACAGGAGAAACGGGAGTTCCAGCACTCCCTATCTTCTGTCTAACGTCCCCCCACCCCCCGGAGTACTTCCCTGGTCGATTGGTGTCTACAATCTCCTCCTACATGAATACATTATCATTATGTTTACAAGAGAAATAAGGAATTGTCAATTGTGCAGAGGTTCAAATTTATAATTCTAGTAAGGAAGTGCTCGCCTTCTCTCCTAACGAGCCATAAGTGCAAAGCTGAGGGTCTCGAAAACCTCTCTTCAAGGAACTATTGATAGACCTACCGAAATGCGGCATTATGGCAGCCGTAAAAGATCGATGAAAGAACCTTCAGTAGAAGAACCTCTCTGAACCATCACCGGTAGTCTTCCAGCTATATTTGTGCATGGCCTTGAGAAACACCAAGGTATTTTCGTAACATCGTACCTTGTGAGATCCATATTAATAAAAAAGATCCTGCATGGTCGAACTACGTGGCATAAACCGGCAATTTCAGACAGAGATAGGAAGGAACTCTAAGTATGGGCCAAGGAACGAAGAAACTGGACATTTGAGCAGTGATCCAAAGTTTTGTGGACAGACGAATAGATTATAGATTGGGGAACAATGAACAAGTGTTCGTTCACTGTCGTCCAGCGGAAGAATTTCACTCAGATTATTTTCTTAAGAAAGTAAACGGCAGAGGGCGATCATTTACGGTGTGGACACCTTTTTCATCTGACGGCCCAGGACCAATCTACAGGGGGCCATAGATTATACCAGTATACAAGTAAATTGCTGTTTGAAAACTCTTTCTATTTTTTTAGTCCCTACCCAGTAAGATTACAGAAAATTACTTTTGTTTTTATCCTTCACATTACTGTCCTGCAGAATTAGGCAATCATTATTCGGACCAATATGCATATATAAGCTCAAATATACCTCATTCTATGAAGTAGAAAGCCTTATTTCTTGCTTGCAAAAACAATAACTTGTTGTTTTTTATTATTTTTTCATTTCCTGTTTCAGATTCTATAATCGTGCAAGGTCACGGATTCACGGATTTACTTCACGTATTCACAAATTCATTTCATAGATTCACGGATTCACTTCACCAACAATGTTAAGTCCCGTTGTTGCAAGAACCACCCAGATTTGTTTTGCTAAATATGTGGTAATTTCGAATGAGTAAAGGAAAGGCAGACTATCACAGAATTTGTAAGAAAATCATAACTCGCTTATTTCGGTGTAAAGCTTGGTGATCAGGATAAGTCATGGGCTCCGCATAGTATATGCCGATCATGTATGGAAAATTTGAGGCAATGGGTTCAAGGCAAAAGGAAGTCCTTACCTTTTAGTATACCTACGGTTTGGCGTGAGCCCAAAGATCATACCCCTGTTATTTATGTTTGTGTAATATCAAGGGATTCAGCTCCAAGAATAAATCATCTATTGTGTGTCCATCATTGCCATCTGCCATCCGTCCTGTTCCACAGAGTGATGATGTTCCCATTCCTACATGCCCCAAAGAACTTAAAGTTTCTGAAGCTGATACAGAACTTAGCGATCACAGTGACTTTGAAATTCATGATAAGTCATGATAACAGTTCTAAAGACCCACAATTATTCACTCAGGCAGAACTGAATGATCTTGTACGAGATCTTGACCTACCGAAAGATGCTGCCCAACCCTTGGGATCCAGGTTGAGTGAAAAAAATTTACTAGCTGCTGGAAATTCATATTCCTGGTACAGGAGCAGAGAACAAGAATTTTTTCAATTCTTCTCTATGGATGGGTCTCTAGTATTCTGTATTGACATACCCTCGTCTTATGAATGCTATGGGCACAGACTATGATCCAAAAGAGTGGCGATTGTTCAGTGACAGTTCAAAGTAAAGTCTAAAAGCTGTTTTGCTGCATAATGGCAATCAACTGGCATCCATCCCCATTAGCCATTCTGTCCACATGAAAGAAAATTATGACAACATGAAACTCCTAGATAAAATAAAATATAGTGATCATAACTGGATCATTTGTGGAGATTTGAAGGTGATATCCATGCTTCTTGGCCAACAAGATGCATATACAAAGATGCCTTGCTTCATATGTGAGTGGGACAGCAGAGCAAAGGCTGAACATTGGAGTGGTTAGTAAAGAGCAAGGTGAAAGGTTCCATTAAGACATAAAAAACATGGAAAAACGATATCAAGGAAGAAGGAATGTCAATATGCTGGCTGACTACTGTTGGTGTTTGAAGAGAAATGTTCAAAAATACATCTAAGAAGAGGAAATTGACCTAAATTTGCTGATGTATATAGCCATAGAAAAGTAACTAAACTGATTCTTTCTATGAATTTTATTATATTACTGTTTTTTTACTCAGATTTAAATAAATAAATTTCTTTTGGTGTGAAGTTGAAAGTTTTTACTGTTTCTAAATGTTTCATCAAATATTAGGTTTATATCATGCACATAAAATCAGCAAGTTTTATTATTGATTTTGTGAGAAAATCTGATGTGATAGCTAAAAACTGATACCAATTTGGAATCAGCCCCCCCCCCCCCCGCCCCAAATTGTATTATTCCACTTATTTTCAAAGAAACAACAGAAATTTCTTTTTCATTTGTATACTGGGGTTATTTTAAATGTATTGCCGTTTGCCACTTACTTACTGGTCACTGGATCTTTTAGAAGGATAACGACCCGAAACAAACATCCCTGCGTGTAAATATGTATCTCTACAGTAATGTTCCCGAAATCCTACCGTGGCCTTTGCAATCCCTTGGTTTGAACCATACAAAACATTTATGGGGAAATGTAGGAAAGGTCATTGAATATCAAAAACCTATGAGAAATATACAAAAAACCATACGAGTCAATTCTAGTCCAAAGATGTCGATCTTGAGTAGAATCTATGCCTCGCCGTTATGCAGCAGTTGTCAGGTCCAGAGAAGGTCCAGTAGATAGACTATGTATGTATAGGGTAATTTCATATACTGCTGTTATATCGTATTTGTATGCTACCCTGTAAATTTAGACATACAAACTATGGTTGAGATAATCTCATTTTTTCATGGCTGTACACTGTACAGTATATACAATTGTGCGAAAAAGAAAGTTGGTTGGAGAATATGTTTTGTACCTACTGTATATATGGCAAACTTTTTCCATATCTGACAACACTATCCTATCATTCGAAAATAGTTACGTACATATAAATGCACACAAAAACCTTAGTGCGTTCATTTGTGAAAAGGAGGCCGCGCGAAAGTAAGTGAACAATTTATGTATCGTCATAAATTTGCTGAACGAAGGTGCTTTGCTTACATATTTCATTCCGTATAAGGTAGTATCCCAGTACGAACGTAGTGATGTTATATTAATGTGAGTGATCACCTTTGTAATTAGCTTTGTAATAAGTTCTGTATCAGCTTCAGAAACTTTAAGTTCTTTGGGGCATGTAGGAATGGGAACATCATCACTGTGTGGAACAGGACGGATGGCAGATGGCAATGATGGACACACAATAGATGATTTATTCTTGGAGCTGAATCCCTTGATATTACACAAACATAAATAACAGGGGTATGATCTTTGGGCTCACGCCAAACCGTAGGTATACTAAAAGGTAAGGACTTCCTTTTGCCTTGAACCCATTGCCTCAAATTTTCCATACATGATCGGCATATTCTATGGACTAGAATTGACTCGTATGGTTTTTTGTATATTTCTCATAGGTTTTTGATATTCAATGACCTTTCCTACATTTTCCCATAAATGTTTTGTATGGTTCAAACCAAGGGATTGCAAAGGCCACGGTAGGATTTCGGGAACATTACTGTAGAGATACATATTTACACGCAGGGATGTTTGTTTCGGGTCGTTATCCTTCTAAAAGATCCAGTGACCAGTAAGTAAGTGGCAAACGGCAATACATTTAAAATAACCCCAGTATACAAATGAAAAAGAAATTTCTGTTGTTTCTTTGAAATAAGTGGAATAATACAATTTGGGGCGGGGGGGGGGGGCTGATTCCAAATTGGTATCAGTTTTTAGCTATCACATCAGATTTTCTCACAAAATCAATAATAAAACTTGCTGATTTTATGTGCATGATATAAACCTAATATTTGATGAAACATTTAGAAACAGTAAAAACTTTCAACTTCACACCAAAAGAAATTTATTTATTTAAATCTGAGTAAAAAACAGTAATATAATAAATTCATAGAAAGAATCAGTTTAGTTACTTTTCTATGGCTATATACATCAGCAAATTTAGGTCAATTTCCTCTTCTTAGATGTATTTTTGAACATTTCTCTTCAAACACCAACAGTAGTCAGCCAGCATATTGACATTCCTTCTTCCTTGATATCGTTTTTCCATGTTTTTTATGTCTTAATGGAACCTTTCACCTTGCTCTTTACTAACCACTCCAATGTCAGCCTTTGCTCTGCTGTCCCACTCACATATGAAGCAAGGCATCTTTGTATATGCATCTTGTTGGCCAAGAAGCATGGATATCACCTTCAAATCTCCACAAATGATCCAGTTATGATCACTATATTTTATTTTATCTAGGAGTTTCATGTTGTCATAATTTTCTTTCATGTGGACAGAATGGCTAATGGGGATGGATGCCAGTTGATTGCCATTATGCAGCAAAACAGCTTTTAGACTTTACTTTGAACTGTCACTGAACAATCGCCACTCTTTTGGATCATAGTCTGTGCCCATAGCATTCATAAGACGAGGGTATGTCAATACAGAATACTAGAGACCCAACCATAGAGAAGAATTGAAAAAATTCTTGTTCTCTGCTCCTGTACCAGGAATATGAATTTCCAGCAGCTAGTAAATTTTTTTCACTCAACCTGGATCCCAAGGGTTGGGCAGCATCTTTCGGTAGGTCAAGATCTCGTACAAGATCATTCAGTTCTGCCTGAGTGAATAATTGTGGGTCTTTAGAACTGTTATCATGACTTATCATGAATTTCAAAGTCACTGTGATCGCTAAGTTCTGTATCAGCTTCAGAAACTTTAAGTTCTTTGGGGCATGTAGGAATGGGAACATCATCACTGTGGAACAGGACGGATGGCAGATGGCAATGATGGACACACAATAGATGATTTATTCTTGGAGCTGAATCCCTTGATATTACACAAACATAAATAACAGGGGTATGATCTTTGGGCTCACGCCAAACCGTAGGTATACTAAAAGGTAAGGACTTCCTTTTGCCTTGAACCCATTGCCTCAAATTTTCCATACATGATCGGCATATACTATGCGGAGCCCATGACTTATCCTGATCACCAAGCTTTACACCGAAATAAGCGAGTTATGATTTTCTTACAAATTCTGTGATAGTCTGCCTTTCCTTTACTCATTCGAAATTACCACATATTTAGCAAAACAAATCTGGGTGGTTCTTGCAACAACGGGACTTAACATTGTTGGTGAAGTGAATCCGTGAATCTATGAAATGAATTTGTGAATACGTGAAGTAAATCCGTGAATCCGTGACCTTGCACGATTATAGAATCTGAAACAGGAAATGAAAAAATAATAAAAAACAAACAAGTTATTGTTTTTGCAAGCAAGAAATAAGGCTTTCTACTTCATAGAATGAGGTATATTTGAGCTTATATATGCATATTGGTCCGAATAATGATTGCCTAATTCTGCAGGACAGTAATGTGAAGGATAAAAACAAAAGTAATTTTCTGTAATCTTACTGGGTAGGGACTAAAAAAATACAAAGAGTTTTCAAACAGCAATTTACTTGTATACTGGTATAATCTATGGCCCCCTGTAGATTGGTCCTGGGCCGTCAGATGAAAAAGGTGTCCACACCGTAAATGATCGCCCTCTGCCGTTTACTTTCTTAAGAAAATAATCTGAGTGAAATTCTTCCGCTGGACGACAGTGAACGAACACTTGTTCATTGTTCCCCAATCTATAATCTATTCGTCTGTCCACAAAACTTGGATCACTGCTCAAATGTCCAGTTTCTTCGTTCCTTGGCCCATACTTAGAGTTCCTTCCTATCTCTGTCTGAAATTGCCGGTTTATGCCACGTAGTTCGACCATGCAGGATCTTTTTTATTAATATGGACCTCACAAGGTACGATGTTACGAAAATACCTGGTGTTTCTCAGGCCATGCACAAATATAGCTGGAAGACTACCGGTGATGGTTCAGAGAGGTTCTTCTACTGAAGGTTCTTTCATCGATCTTTTACGGCTGCCATAATGCCGCATTTCGGTAGGTCTATCAATAGTTCCTTGAAGAGAGGTTTTCGAGACCCTCAGCTTTGCACTTATGGCTCGTTAGGAGAGAAGGCGAGCACTTCCTTACTAGAATTATAAATTTGAACCTCTGCACAATTGACAATTCCTTATTTCTCTTGTAAACATAATGATAATGTATTCATGTATGTAGGAGGAGATTGTAGACACCAATCGACCAGGGAAGTACTCCGGGGGGGTGGGGGGACGTTAGACAGAAGATAGGGAGTGCTGGAACTCCCGTTTCTCCTGTCACTGTCCTCCTTAGCTGATCGTTTCCCGTGTCTCATCTACACTGTGAGCAGTCCAGCATGCTCTCAAACACACACTTCTCTCCCTATTCCTCACTACATACACATGCATCTTACACACTACATAATATTTTCAAAATTAAAAAAAATATGGCATCAACTTCAAGAGCCTCGGAGTCCCCTGGGGAGGTCCCCATCAATGTCCCCACTTTTGACTCACCCCGCCTTGCCGATACCGGGGCAGGCCGGGCAGCGGGGCTGGATCTGCTACCGCCCATTCGAGATCTTCTGGACCTCTGTCTGATTCACTTTTCTTAAACTTCTGCATCATTCATGGCCTTTTCTTAAATTTTCAATCTGTTGAACATCACCTCTCCTCCTCTAAACCTCATCTTCTTTTCCTCACTGAAACTCGGGTGTTTGGAACGACTGACAGCAACCCGTTTTCTGTACCCTCTTAATTTTTCTATACTCAATTTCACTCAAAGGTTGATGTTGCGTATGTATACGCAATGACCTAACTTGTTCTCGTATTCGCGAACTCGAATCTTCCGAATTCTATACCCTATGGCAACGGCTTACATACCAATCTCAAACTAAATACATTTGCGTTGTTTACCTTTCTCCTAATTCTATCGGCTATCCAAAATTCTTTGACTACCTCACTTCCATAGTGGAATACATTCTATACATTCTCTCCCTTTGCTGAAATCTCCATTTTAGGAGATTTCAATGCTCACCACCACCTTTGGCTTTCCTCCCATTTCACTGACATCCCTGGTGAACTAGCTTACAACTTTTCTATTCTAAATTACCTAGAGCAGATTGTACAGCACCCTACTCGTATCCCCGATCGCCTTGGAGATATTGTTTTTGAATTGAATTGAATTGAATAACCTTTATTAATAATAAAATAAATGCATTATTTTCAATTTACAATGACATGAATAATTGTGAAGCTCGACTATTTATTTTATTTAATTTGGCCCTTAAGCTTTAGGCTTTACTGGGCTCTTATTAAAAATAAACAGCTACTTGTTATTAATTAATAATAAATAAATAAGTAAATAAGTATCATTAATAGTTAAAGCACGTATTAATCTTAAGTTATTACTACTGACATGACAAATACAAGGTCACCATTGAAGGCACTATACCAATACCATACAAAGAAACCAATATTATACATGGGAGATAAGAACTGAACAATCCCAAGAAATGTTTTTAATACTAGATTACACACGAGAAATTAATAATTAGTAAACCATATTAATGGACATTAATCCCAATTATCCCATTAGGCCCAACATTCTGGATTAATTTCTTACCTCTCATCCTTCTTCTTACTCTGTGAAACTTTTCTCTCCGTTGGGATCCTCCGATCACAATTTTATATCTGTTTCTTCTTCTATCGCTTCAATTCTCGACCTTTGGATCCCCCCTACGGGAGGTGCCTTTGGCACTTCGGCGCCGCTGATTGGGAGGCCCTTAGGCAGTACTTCTGTGATTTCCCATGGAATCACTGCTTCCATGGACGGGGCCATTCTGAGTGTGCTGAGGGCATCACGAGGTGATTCTCTCGGGCATGGAGACGTACATTCCATATTTTTTCCTACTACTAATGCCAAAATCCTTGGTTTAACTTTACTTGTTCTAATGCTATCCGCAACAGAGAGGAGGCTTTCAGAAGGTACCGTCGCCATCCAACTCCTGACTCTCATTCAGCTTATACTTGTGGCCGAAATCGTGCAAAATCTGTTCTTCAACTCGCCAAAAATTACTTCATCCGACAAAATTGTGAAAATCTATTGAACTCTAAGTATTCTCGCTCTTTCTGGCATCTAGCTAAGAACCTCTTCAACAACTTTACTTCCTCTTCTTTCCCTTCTCTCTTCCACTCCGACGGCACAGTTGCCGTCTCTCCTGACAAAGCTGAGCTCTTTCCTCAAACGTTTGCTTACAATTCAACCCTGGACGATTCTGGTGCTGTTCCTCCATCTCCTTACCCCCTCTGACTTCATTATATCTGAAATTAGAATCTATTCTAAAGATGTTTTTTCTGCCCTATCTGTGCTCAATTCTAAGAAGGCGTATGGTCCTGATGGTGTTCCTCCTGTTGTTCTTAAGAACTGTGCTTCTGTGCTGATACCCTACCTACGTAAACTCTTTCGTCTTTGTCTCTCTTCTGGTACTATTCCTTCCTGCTGGAAGTTCACTTTCATTCAGCCTGTCCCAAAGAAGGGTGACCGCTCTCAACCCTCCAACTATCGTCCAATTGCTTTGATTTCCTGCCTTGCCAAAGTTTTTGAATCTATCCTTAATAGGAAGATTCTTAAACACCTTTCTTAGCACAATGTTCTTTCATCGTCAGTATGGATTCCGCAAGACACGCTCCACTAGAGATCTTCTTGCATATCTCTTTGACTCTTGTCATCCTCCTTTCGGGATTTCGGTGAAACTTTTCCTATTGCGCTAGACATATCGAAAGCTTTTGATAGAGTCTGGCACAAATGTTTAATTTCCAAATTGCCTTCCTTTGGTTTCTGTCCTTCTATCTGTACCTTCATCTCCAATTTCCTTTCTGGCCGATCTATAGCTGCAGTTGTAGATGACCACTGTTCTTCTCCTAAAGCTATTAACAGTGGTGTTCCTCAGGGCTCTGTCCTGTCACCCACTCTTTTCCTTTTATTTATTAATAATCTTTTAATTCGCACTTCCTGTCTTATTCACTCCTATGCCGATGATTCCACTTTTCACTTTTCCACCCACTTCCCAAAGCGTCCCTCTCAACAGTCACTCCATGATTCGCGTAGGTCGCTTGTGGAGCACCTAACCTTTGATCTATCCGCTATCTCTGATTCGGGCAAAGAAAACCTTTGTGGCTTTCAATGCCTCAAAAACTCAGTTCTTCCATCTGTCTACTCGTCACAATCTTCCGCACAACTATCCCCTTACCTTCAACAACACACAAATGAATCCTTCCTCTTCTCTTAACATTCTTGGTGTTTCCTTTTCTCTTGATCTTTCCTCGAAAGATCGCATATACTCTCTTTCTAAAACAGCTTCTAAGAGGTTTGGTGTGCTGTACCCCCTCCGCGGCTTCTTCATCCCCACACTCAGTTGCTGTCTCTATACAGGGGTCTTGTTCGTCCCTGTATGGAGTATACTTCTCATGTGTGGAGTGGTTCAACCACACAGCCATACTTGACCATCAATTCCCCGCCTCTTACTGATTGTCTTCAATCTCTCTCTCTCTTCGCCGCAATGTTTCCTCACTCTCTCTTTACTATCGCTATTATAACGGACACTGCTCTTTTGAACTCTCTAACTGCATGCCTTCTCCTTTATGGAGAGCATGCAGTACCAAACTTTCCACACTTTCTCATTCCTTTTCTGTCCAACTATCTAATGCAAGGGTTAATGGGTATTTTCAGTCTTTCTTCTACTCAACCTGTCAACTCTGGAACAATCTTCCTCAATCCATCTTTCTTTCTGTCTATGACCTCCCATCTTTCAAACGGATAGTGTCTAAGCATCTCGAAACCCCCCTGACCTTGATTTTGGCTCTCTTCTTTTTCTATGGGAGGGGTGCTTTTGTGGGCATTAGCCCTTGGCCCCAACTTCCTGCATAAAAAAAATTCAAAGAAAGAAACGACTGTATCATCTACTTTTGATTTTCGTTATACAAAAACACACACATACAAAAACACTATTTTGCAAAGCAGAGCAATTGATTGAGAATTAAATAAAGGCATAGAACATCAAAATAGCTGCGTCATCAAGAATGGTCTCAAACATTTTTCAAACCAGATCTTAATAGTTATATTTGATAGTTCACACACACACACACACATACACACACACACACACACACACAAATATATAATATATATATACACACACACACACATATATATTGTACATAGTAATCAAACATGTATGATTCTTTCCCACTTTAAACTTAGGCAACAGAGATTGCCAAACATGTTTAAAAAATTAGCGTAAACAAAGCAAAAGAAAGCGACTCCCCCCCCCCTCCAAAAAAAAACCTCTTGAAATTTATATACTTAAAAGTAAGGAAGAGAAACTTCTCTTCCTTCAAAAATATAACAAAAATTTATTAATTAATTTTTATTATATGAATTAAAAAAAAAACTCAAAATGAGTCTTTGAGAATTTTAGCTGAAGAAGTTTAGGAAAACTTCGTTCGTTCTTTGTGGCTGAGACTCTTCAGGAATAGGCAAAGATAACCTCGTTTAAACTTTGTAGAACACAGGAAGAAGTATCATATTATAATTAACATAATAGAAACTTTTCAGACTCGAAAAATATATACACAACAAGGGTGAAATTTGTATGCAGCAGAATTCTATTAAGTTTTGGATTCTCTTTATATTCTGCACATCGCAAAAGCATTATATAGTGATATATACTGCGTATACAAAGGGTTCACAAAAGTAAATAGACATATTCGGAGGGTTTTTTTTTCCCCATAGTTTTTGATTTTAAAGTAAAAGTCAATAAATAATAACAGATTTATTGAATCATTATAATTAGAATGGTGTTGCTTTCCCCTTTTCATTATATAAAGCTGACATACATTCTGGCATTCTATTGATGAGCTTTGCTATTTGTTGTTCTGGACAATCATTGTAGTATCTATTTACTTTTGTTAACCCTCTGTATTTGATATTTATATATATATATATATATATATATATATATATATATATATATATATGATACACACAGACAGTGCATGGAACAAGGAACTCTTCTGTGTATCATAAAAAACTCAGGGGACCATTCTGAGTTCATTCCCATATATATATATATATATATATATATATATATATATATATATATATATATATATATATATATATATATATATATATACAGATAGATAGACAAACCTAAGCGTTCGGTAAGCATTTAGTAAACGACTATTGTTTGGTGGATTTACAATATGCTATGTATGATAATTACTCGGGTAATTATAATGAATTAGGAGAGCCAGAGACTGGTTTCCCATTGAGATAACGTCTGCATGGGTTGTTATTAAATAGAGTCATCGAGGGTCGAACCCCTGACTTCATTCTCTGCCTTTCGATCATATATATTATAGTGAAACGGTTTTAGCGACTGAGCTAAAGGTGGCATTCATTATAGCTAATATACCATAATTATACAGTATGTGACCAAATTGAAAATTGATTTTACATATTTTTATAGTTTGGACCCTCAAAATATCTTTATCCCTTCTTTGGCTTTGTATTAATGACTGTACCTCACTTTTATAATCTTTTAAATAATATATTATTATACGCTCGTAAAAATATTATTATTTTCAAGAAAATAGAGTGAAAGTTTTTAAAAAATACTAAGAAATAATTTCTTAATTTTAAAAATTTAAATAACATTCAAAAAGACTTAGAAATATTTTTAAAATAATGGTAGAAATGTTTCATTATCGATTCTTTATTACACATTTGGGGGTCAGCCCCCGTGGTTCGGGGGGTAACACTGTTTCCCCTTGAGCGAAACGAAGACACTGAAGTCGGGGATTCGACTTCCACTGATGCTGGTAATAATAGTCCGGGAGTTAACGCATTGGGACCCTTAGTTGGCCTGAGCTCTGTGAGAGTTTCTGGCCCTCCTAACTGATTATTATTATTATTATTACGTATTTGGCTCTAGCAGAAACATGATTTCTTAAAAGAAAGTTTTATAGAATTTAATAAGGGTGTTTTTGGGGTATTTATTTAACTTATTCGTGCGTTACTCGCTAGGGTAGATTATATGAGTGGTCGCGCGTCTTAAGGTACCTAAACGCCACCACAGGCGAAAACGTGTTTTTGATGGATATCACTATTTTCACCCTTCCTCTATAGCGTGGTTTGGGTTATAATGATCTTACGACACTAGAAATATGGTTAAAAACCTTATGAAGCGAACTAATTTTTTCACCTCTATCGCCAGCCAAAAGTTCACCCAAAGTTCGGCATAATAAGAAATATATATATATATATATATATATATATATATATAAAATATAAAATATGAAAATCTATTCTAAAACTCAACAACATCTTCATTAGCATACTTAGACTCTAAATAAGCCAAAAATGAACGTTCTAGCTCAATTAATAACAGAAATACTATTGCCAGAATATTGCTGAACTTTGGAGGCGATTTCTGACGAATTTTAATTTTGGCGCTTAGGTACCTTAAGACTCGGGAGCCCTCATATATTGAGCAGTGATTCCCAACGGAGGCGGTACCACTCCCCGGTCGGGATTTGTAAAGTTAGGGAGGGCATTGAGAGTAACGGGGCTGCTAGGAGAAAGTACTGAATGACACGCAAACTTAAGGATTAACTCCAGCGTAGCAATTGTAATGTAATGTAAAATTAGATTATTATTATTGAAGCAACAAATATGAATGTATTCATTGTATTGTAATTATTTTTTCAATAAAGTTACAATCACTAATCATTGTATTGTTTGCTAAGTTTTATATCTATAAGGAGGGTTCAAAAATACTATTTGGTGAGAGGGGGTGATGACTTCAAAAAAGGCTGGAACTACTGATATAGAGGTTTGAAGGTCTTGGGCTCGAGTTTCGGTGCGGACTTCATATTTAGCGCTTAAAGTTCCTCTCTGGGCCTTCCTTGGCGAGACGGCAATTCGGTTCTAACGTCAAACTGTAGGTACCCCCGTCACATGACCTTTGCCCAAAACATTATTTAATTATTATCTGAATTACAATCTGTTTATTTTAAACTTTTATTTACTCCACTTTATTCTATAACATTATTTTACTTTTATTACAGTTTTATGTAATTATTTTTCTCATTTGATTTCTTAACTTTGTAGTTTGTGATTACTTTATTTGTATCTTGTGAATTACTTTATAATTTAAACTTTAATGAGTTCAGTAATGAAAAATGCCTCTGGGTTTTTATACTTCCACGAGATAATATCGTACTTTCCCCCAGAAAAGGAGTCTACACTTTCTTAACGTATTGTTAGATAGGAGAAACGCTGATAAGAAAGTATAAAAAAAAAAAGAGATAGGAAATAAAATCAAGTCAAATTAGCAGTTAATCAGTTGGTTGCCAGCGCCCACAGACAGTTCAGTGGTTAACTCCGTTTCTATATCAGCGAAGTGATATAAAGGTCATTGGTTCGAAGACCGATTGTGCTAGTAATAGTAATCTGTGAGTTAAAGCAATAGTCTGCGTTCGTCTGGTCTAAGAGTTGTGCCATTTCTGTCCCTTTTGACTGATTATGAAATAAAAGAAAGATAAATCTAACGATGCCATCGATAATGATTTTATCCCATTTTCACTGTAAATGAAATATTTTATTTTTGTTAAGTAACTTTTAAGTATAGTTAGATTAGGTTAAATAAAATTAGACGAAAATTAAACAATCTAACTTAATTTAGATTAGATTAGATTGTTTAAGTTTGGATGTCTTTGTTTCCATTCAAGAAAAGTTTTTCGACTTTTTCAGGTTTTGGGTTCATCAATTACAAGGTTTCTCTTTCAAAAAGGTTTGAGCTTCCAAAAGATTTGCGACCGCAGTTTTACCTCTATATTTCCATTTTTATGAAATTAATGTGTATAAAAACCATATTTAAACAGTAATTTGCTTTATAATTAACTGTTGTTCTGTGGCTTATACCTAAAATATCGTTTTCCGCGCAGTGAAAACCATATTTAAAATTATTGTACTGCATTAAGTTGTTCTCTTATGTCTGGCAAGTGGCTGGGTCTATATTATGAAAATAAGCTTTTAGAACACTAAATAATTTGGATTGCCTGGCGGAGGAATTTTATATTCAAAGTTCTATTCCTCCTGTCAGTTTATAATATCTCTGGTCATTAACGTCTGTCAGGTGACGATACGTCGGGGCCCCGCTCTCCGCCCTCTTTTAGATCAGCGAGGTTAAGTTAGATCAGTTCAGAAGTTGGATGGGTGACCATCATATGATGAGCTGATGATGACCTCTGACAAACCTCAAAACTATTATTATTATTATTATTATTATTGTTATTGTTATTATTGTTATTATTATTATTATTATTATTATTATTATTATTATTATTAAGAGTCAGGTATATTTCAACATTCCTATAATTTTTTGTTTGATGTTCGCTTCTTTCTTCTACGCTTCACATTCATTGTACTGTAGTTTCACAAGTGTAGTTTCTTTCTATATTAATGTCAGTAATAAACAGTTCCTCATTTGTAATATTACTAAGAGTAAAACTTCCTCTGACTGACATATCAACTGCAACGTTAAATTACATGCCTTACACCAATAATAATCACTCCATAAGGGCCAGAAATTGGCACAGCGGTCGGGCTAAATAATGCGGACCATTGCGCTAAGTCCTGTATTATTAATAACCAACACCATACTGGGGTTATTTTAAATGTATTGCCGTTTGCCACTTACTTACTGGTCACTGGATCTTTTAGAAGGATAACGACCCGAAACAAACATCCCTGCGTGTAAATATGTATCTCTACAGTAATGTTCCCGAAATCCTACCGTGGCCTTTGCAATCCCTTGGTTTGAACCATACAAAACATTTATGGGGAAATGTAGGAAAGGTCATTGAATATCAAAAACCTATCAGAAATATACAAAAAACCATACGAGTCAATTCTAGTCCATAGAATATGCCGATCATGTATGGAAAATTTGAGGCAATGGGTTCAAGGCAAAAGGAAGTCCTTACCTTTTAGTATACCTACGGTTTGGCGTGAGCCCAAAGATCATACCCCTGTTATTTATGTTTGTGTAATATCAAGGGATTCAGCTCCAAGAATAAATCATCTATTGTGTGTCCATCATTGCCATCTGCCATCCGTCCTGTTCCACACAGTGATGATGTTCCCATTCCTACATGCCCCAAAGAACTTAAAGTTTCTGAAGCTGATACAGAACTTAGCGATCACAGTGACTTTGAAATTCATGATAAGTCATGATAACAGTTCTAAAGACCCACAATTATTCACTCAGGCAGAACTGAATGATCTTGTACGAGATCTTGACCTACCGAAAGATGCTGCCCAACCCTTGGGATCCAGGTTGAGTGAAAAAAATTTACTAGCTGCTGGAAATTCATATTCCTGGTACAGGAGCAGAGAACAAGAATTTTTTCAATTCTTCTCTATGGATGGGTCTCTAGTATTCTGTATTGACATACCCTCGTCTTATGAATGCTATGGGCACAGACTATGATCCAAAAGAGTGGCGATTGTTCAGTGACAGTTCAAAGTAAAGTCTAAAAGCTGTTTTGCTGGATAATGGCAATCAACTGGCATCCATCCCCATTAGCCATTCTGTCCACATGAAAGAAAATTATGACAACATGAAACTCCTAGATAAAATAAAATATAGTGATCATAACTGGATCATTTGTGGAGATTTGAAGGTGATATCCATGCTTCTTGGCCAACAAGATGCATATACAAAGATGCCTTGCTTCATATGTGAGTGGGACAGCAGAGCAAAGGCTGAACATTGGAGTGGTTAGTAAAGAGCAAGGTGAAAGGTTCCATTAAGACATAAAAAACATGGAAAAACGATATCAAGGAAGAAGGAATGTCAATATGCTGGCTGACTACTGTTGGTGTTTGAAGAGAAATGTTCAAAAATACATCTAAGAAGAGGAAATTGACCTAAATTTGCTGATGTATATAGCCATAGAAAAGTAACTAAACTGATTCTTTCTATGAATTTTATTATATTACTGTTTTTTTTAGATTTAAATAAATAAATTTCTTTTGGTGTGAAGTTGAAAGTTTTTACTGTTCTAAATGTTTCATCAAATATTAGGTTTATATCATGCACATAAAATCAGCAAGTTTTATTATTGATTTTGTGAGAAAATCTGATGTGATAGCTAAAAACTGATACCAATTTGGAATCAGCCCCCCCCCCCCGCCCCAAATTGTATTATTCCACTTATTTTCAAAGAAACAACAGAAATTTCTTTTTCATTTGTATACTGTGGGTTATTTTAAATGTATTGCCGTTTGCCACTTACTTACTGTCACTGGATCTTTTAGAAGGATAACGACCCGAAACAAACATCCCTGCGTGTAAATATGTATCTCTACAGTAATGTTCCCGAAATCCTACCGTGGCCTTTGCAATCCCTTGTTTGAACCTAAACAACATTTATGGGGAAATGTAGGAAAGGTCATTGAATATCAAAAACCTAATGAGAAATATACAAAAAACCATACAGTCAATTCTAGTCCAAAGATGTCGATCTTGAGTAGAATCTATGCCTCGCCGTTATGCAGCAGTTGTCAGGTCCAGAGAAGTCCAGTAGATAGACTATGTATGTATAGGGTAATTTCATATACTGCTGTTATATCGTATTGTATGCTACCCTGTAAATTTAGACATACAAACTATGGTTGAGATAATCTCATTTTTTTCATGGCTTACACTGTACAGTATATACAATTGTGCGAAAAGAAAGTTGTTGGAGAATATGTTTTGTACCTACTGTATATATGGCAAACTTTTTCCATATCTGACACACTATCCTATCATTCGAAAATAGTTACGTACATATAAATGCACACAAAAACCTTAGTGCGTTTCATTTGTGAAAAGGAGCCGCGCGAAAGTAAGTGAACAATTTATGTATCGTCATAAATTTGCTGAACGAAGGTGCTTTGCTTACATATTTCATTCCGTATAAGGTAGTATCCCAGTACGACGTAGTGATGTTATATTATGTGAGTGATCACCTTTGTAATTAGCTTCCTCTGCACATCACTCATCCTTTTGGTGCAAATAACGTAAAGAGCATCAGGCATCATGCCTAGATTGAGAGCTCTCGAATGACCTACGGAGGGCCATTATAAATGCTCAGACATCTTTGGAGGGGTACAAGAAGATATCAGCGAAATATGGAATTCATGTGTCAATTGTTTATCAATTTTTTTACAAATGGAGGGACAAAGACACGACGACAACCCTGCCGGGGAGTGGGCTTTAAAGAAGTTTCATCTGTCGACTTTTTGTTTCTTCGACAACAGTGGCTTTCGTGTTGCGACCCGTCCATGAAGTCCTCTTTGGTTCAGGTTCAGCCATACAAATCGATTGCAATGGATAATAAGTTCACTTACTTTTTCGCACAAATGTATAATGTTATTTTATATAAATTATATAATCACATACGAAAATGACAGCTCCGACGAACGAACGAGGAAATATTAATTAATTATTACTCATGTACTCCGAACTATACTCTATTAAAACCATTTCAGAAAACTTGAATTTAAAAGAGATGTCGTATATAGAGATATAGTCAAAGCCAAACTGCATAAAACTTAACTTCATGCGTGATAAGCGCCTTTTGAAGTGAATCTGGTTGAAAATCTCTGCAATGAAGGTATTAGCATTAAATTTGGAACTATATAAATCTGTTGAAAATTAACTTCATGCCTCCAACGCTTATCTTCAACATAAGCCTATTTACCGATTGAAGTAAATCGGCTTTTCCGCAAACTTTTAATAATATGCTCTCCTCTCGTGTTCGTGATAAAAAAAAGCAATATATAATTTTATCCTCCTCATTTGACCCCAAAACCCTAATCACAGACCTCACTACCTCTACCCTTAAAATCCACTTGATATTACCAAGCATAAAGCCGAAAATCAATTATTTATTATTGTTCATGATTTTCAGAGTTTATTCAAATAATTTCCATTACATTTCATTGCATATTTGAGTCTTTGGGATTCGGTTATCTAAGTAATGGGTATTTCGGAACACTTTATATAGAGGTTCAAACGTTTTCTTTTAAGTTTGTCACATATACTGCAAATATATTACAGTTTTCACAAAGTTATTTGTAGTATTTCTTAATTCTCATAAATTTTTCTCAGCCTTTGTATGCAATAACACTAAATATTAGGATTAATTTTAAGAGACTGAACAAAGCTATATCTATTTCTAATAATATTCCTAAACTTCAAGTTGAGCTCTCTCTCTCTCTCTCTCTCTCTCTCTCTCTCTCTCTCTCTCTCTCTCTCTCTCTCTCTCTCTCTCTCTCTCTCTTTCCATATATATATATATATATAACTTCCCAAACAACGGTGGAAAGTAGAAACGTTAGACTGTGTCGTATTCCCAAATTAAAGGCAAGACAGGGAACATCCTTAACCCTGAAAGAAAATAGTTTTGTGGTGAGAGGACCAGAACTGTTTAATCAGCTGCCCAAAGACCTAAGAAACACGAAGGGAGTTGCAGTGGACATCTTCAAAAGAAGACTAGACGCCTGGCTCAGAACAATCCCAGATGAGCCTGGCGTACCTGGCTATGTGAGGTGGAGAGCACAAGAAACCAACTCACTACTTCACCAGGCCAACTCGAGAGGATGGGGCGACAAGCTTGACCTTCGCGAAATGAGGAATCATAGCGCGGAACCTTTGTAAGGTTGTAAGGTAAGGTGTGTGTGCATTATATATATATATATATATATATATATATATATATATATATATATATATATATATATATATGATACAAACCCACCCATTTCATGTGTTTAAGTGTAAAATTCTCACACACACACACACACACACACACACGCACGCACATATATATATATATATATATATTATATATATAGATATATATATATATATATACTGTGTGTATATATATAATATATATACAACTCCGGCCAAGAAAAATAGAATACCGTCTCAAATGCGCCCATGACCTTGCTAATACCTTTAAGTTTATACACCTTTATGAGGAATAGCGAGTACCTTCATGTCATTATGATAAAAAAGACACGTCTGTGTGCCAGTTTTGAAAGAAATAATTAAAATATATCAAAAACCTGATTAAGTAGTAAAAAGTTAATACATAGCAACATACCTAAATATCAGAATATCTTGTCAGGTGTTACAAAAATAGAGTAAATTCATTATGTTTATTGAGTACTGCCAATATATTAAATCTTTATCAAAGACTTTTTAACGCTGTGTCTTAGTATATAGTTGGTACACCCTTAGCCCTAATTACGGCCTTCAATCGACGTGACATTGAGTCGACAAGCCTCTTCCATTCTTCTGTAGTTATCAATTGTGAGGTTGTCATGAAACACCTCGTCAGTTCACTAACTGTTCCTGTTTACACTTTTGGACCTTCTGCTTAGCAGTATTCCAAAGATTTTCGACCGGATTAAAATCGGGAGAATTAGCTGGCGATGGTAGTTCTTCAATTTCATGAGCTGCAGCCAGGTCATGCTGAAAAATAAATGGTTCATCTCCATACAGCTGTTCTGCAGGGTCCAGCATAAAGTATTCTAAGATTTCTTGATAAACGTGACTATTGACAGCTCTATTTACAAATGCAAATGAAGTAGCTCAATACCACAAGTAACAGTATTGGCCTCGCTCCTTTTCATTATCATGCTGAGAGACATTGACAATGAAGTTACCAACAACAGTATAGTAACATCCTTTGCAGAAGATAAAAAATCATCAGACAAATCAGTAATGCAGAATATACTGTACAGTGTACAAATGGTCAGAAGACAACAACATGAAATTTAACACCGAGAAATTTCAGCTATTGAGATATGGAAGAAATAAAAAACTAAACAGACACCATATTATGCCCCAAATAGACAGGAAATTCAGAGAAGCACGAAAGCAATAGATTAAGGGTTATAATGACCGAAGATGCAAAATTTTAGACACAAAATCGGATAGCGATAAACAAAGAAAAAAGAAAATAGGAAAGGTCAAATGTGTAGAATTCCCAAACTAAAGGCCAGACACCGACTTGACATCCTCAACGCGAAAGGAAAATATTTTGGTTGTCAGAGGGCCAAGACTATTCAACGAGCTTCCGAAGGAGCTCAGGAACATTACTGGTATAAGCATAGAACTCCTCAAAAGAAGACTAGTTGCCTGCTTCAGGATGGGACCAAATAAGTCGGGTGTGCCTGGCTATGTGCGATGGAGATCGCAAGGGAGCAACTCGCTCCTCCACCACCAGACCAGGCCTAGTGGTGGGGCCACCTGCTTGACCTCCGTATGAAGAAAGACCAACGCACGGAACTGCTACGAGGTTACGAGGTTACTTACTTACTTTGTTACTTTATGTGAGTTTGAAACAAGGGTCAGGATCGACCTGCGGTCAGCCCCTCTGCCTCATTTGCGGGATTTGGTGAAGGAGGGAATTGCTGGCTGATCTCTTCATGTCCCCGTAGCCAGCCACGCATGGTTGGTCAGGGACTTTGCACAGGAATCTGTCGAGCTGGTTCTTGAAGTTATTCAGGTCGGTGTGCTGAAGGTTCCTCACTTCTTTTGGAAGGGCATTAAAAAGCTTTGGGCATCGTATTCTGAGGGTATTTTCCATTCTCGTTTTCATGGTCCCGTGTCCCACTGCAGCTGGGACAGCACAAAATCTGCCTCTTCTCTTATTCCATATATTCCAGATATATATATATATATTATATATAATATATATATATATATATATATATATATATATACACTTGTGTATATATTATTAAATTTTCGTGAAAGAAAACTCATTATTTCCCTGGTAACATCATAATATCTGCAGAGATGCAAAGGCGAATAATTTTTCGATATTAAATTTATTAGATCTGCAAATGAAATTTAATATGCGCGTACGCAAATGAATTTCATTTAACTTCCTTTGCTCGGTGTGTTGATGCCTCAAGAATTAGTTTTCGGGATACATTCTGCGTTATGTATTTTTTTTAAATGAGTTATATATATATATATATATATACATATATATATATATATATATACTACCTCGGTGGTGTAGTAGCTAGCGTCGCTGACTACGAATCCATCGGCCCCGGGTTCGAGACCCAACGGCAGCCGGCGCGCAGCAAAACCCAGCTGTTCATCCTTCCATACAATAAAGAAAGTGGTTGGTAGATAAATGGGTACCTTAGGTGGCCTAGTGGTTAAGACGCTGGGCTGCTGATGGGGCGTGTTTCGGATTCCAAGTTAAACTGTAGGTCTAAGGTGGAGTGAAAAGCTTGACCTTCGTCAGAATGAACAATTCGGGCGGAAGCTAACCAAAGGTTAACCAAAGGTTATATGAGAGAGAGAGAGAGAGAGAGAGAGAGAGAGAGTTACAAGGAGTTACAAGGACAAGCGGAAACCTCAAAGACCTTCCGGTGCACTCTGGGAGGTTCCTGTTATTAAATAAGTTTATTTTTCTTTCAACTATTCTTGCAGTAGTAGAAAACTGGATAGAAAAGTATAAGACTCTTTCCCCATCCTCCGCTCCCTCACTGCCAGAGGTAGGTACGGAAAAAGGTTGAAGAAAATACCTTGACCCTGGAAAAGTAACCAAGAAAATTTTACAGGAAAGTAGAGAATATATAAGAAGCTTTATAATTAGCATGCCCACAGAAACACCGTGAAAGCGAACTCATGCAGAGTTACGTTATGTTTTAGTCTTAAACCATTAGAGTATTCAGTACTTTGTCTAGCCTAATTTTAAACACATTTACACTTTGGTTGGAAACAACCTCTGAGGGAAGTTGGTTCCAGATATTAACTATTTTATAGGAAAAGAAATTTCGGCAGAGGTCCTAAATGTCTTTAGTTCCAGTTTAAACCCATTATTTCCTGTCGGATTGGCATTAAGTGAGAATAAGTTTCTGTAATCTACCCTGCCTATTCCATTGAGCATCTTGAAGATTTGAATAAGCTGACCGCGCAACCTCCTCGTCTCTAAGGTAAACAGATTTAGACGCTCCAATCTCCGTTGGTAGTTTTGTATTCTCATTGAAGGGATCAATTTTGTAGCCCTTGCTTGTACCATTTCTAACTTTTCTATATCCTTCCTGAGGGATGGAGACCAAAACTGCGCACAGTATTCCAGTTAAGGTCTGACTATGAATTATAAAGGGATATTACAGTCTCCTTGTTCCGAAACTGGAACTGTCTTTTAATATAACCTAATATTTTTAAGGCCCTCTTTTCGACTTCTGCACAGTGCTTCGAAAGTTCGACGATTTCAGATCATTGCTGACATAGACTCCTAAGTCTTTCTCTAAATTGGTCACAGGCAAGTTCCTTTCCAAGAGAGAGTAATCGGTCTTTTGGTTTTTATAACCTATGTGCATTACCTTACATTTGTCCAAGTTGAATGGTATCTGCCAAGTAGCAGACCATTCGTCCAACCTGTCAAGATCATTCTGAAGCGTTCTTACGCCCTCCTCAGTACCTACTGTACACTACTTCCTAATTTCGTATCTCTGCAAATTTGGAGATTGTACTTAGAAGCCCGACGTCTATATCATTAATATAGATGACAAAAAGTAAAGGACCCAGAACGGAATCCTGTGGGACACCACTGGTGACGGGCACCCACTCCGAAGCCACTCGATTTATTACCACTCTTTGCTTTCTATTTTCTAAATGGACTCGCTCCAGCCTCTCAACATCTTTTCTGAGGGTGGGCGTCCAGAACTGCCCAGCATACTCCAGGTGCGACTGAACCAAGGAATTGTACAGAGAGAACACAGTCTCCTTGTTTCGAAATCGAAATTGCCTCCTCATATAACCCAACAGCTTCTGGGCTTTCTTTTCCACCTCTACGCACTGTTTCGTAAACTTAAGGTAGCTGCTAATTAGCACACCCAAGTCCTTTTCCAAATCAGTGGTCTCGATATTACTCCCCAACATGGAGTAGTCCGACTTGGGATTGGCGTAGCCAATGTGCATGACCATGCATTTACCCAAGTTAAACGGCATTTGCCATTTTTCCGACCACTCTCCTATCCTACCCCGTTCCGAGGGTTGCTCGATCGCTTCGGGCGTCCCAACATTGGCCCCAAGCTTGGTGTCATCAGTGAATTTGGCGATCCTACTGACGATGCCAGCGTTGATATCATTTATGTAAATGATAAGCAACAGTGGCCCCAAAACGGAACCCTGAGGAACCCCGCTAGTGACCGAGGCCCAACCCGAGCTAGCCCCTTTAATTACAACCCTCTGCCGCCTATTCTTCAGCCAGTTTTCAATTCAGCTACCTACTTCCCCATCGATACCCAGCGTGTGGACTTTGGCCTTTAGCCGGCGGTGAAGTACCTTATCAAAGGCTTTCTGAAAGTCGCGTTAAAGTATATTAATCGCCCTCTCTTATCGTACTCACTCCACATGACGTGCAAAAACTCGGGCAGGTTGGTGAGACACGACCTATGCCGTCTAAACCCATGTTGGGAGTCCTCAAGCAGCTTGTAGGAATCCAAATGGTCAACGATCCTATCCGCTATTATCCCCTCTAATAATTAATTTACCTACAACCGAAATGAGACTAATGGGACGATAGTTCCCTGGACTCTCGTGATCCCCTTTCTTAAAGATAGGGGTTACGTTGGCTTTCCTCCAGTCACCAGGGGAGCCACCTGGTCGTGCACTTCCCACAAGACTCTGGGAAGGAACTGGTCTGGAATAGGAGCCTTAAAAACATTCAGTTTGTCTATTCTATCGGCAACGTTTGTCGCGGTACACCGAACACTATCCAAGCGAGCACCGTCGTGCCTGACGCCTGGCTCGGGGATGACGCGGGTGTCCTCCCTGGTGAACACTCCCGCAAAGTACTCATTCAGCACATTAGCGATGTCCGCGTCCGAGGTTTGCAGCGCGCCGCTGGGGTCCTTTAACGGGCCTATTATGCTTCTAATGGGCTTTCTACTATTAACATAACTGAAGAATTCCTTAGGGTTCGTCTTGCAGAGGCTTGCCACCCGGAGTTCTTCGTTACGTTTGGCTAGCCTAACCTTCGCCTTCACTTCCCTGCACAGGCGGACATACGCCTCAGTGAACGATTGGCCTTCGCCCTCCTATACACAGCTTTCCTATTTCGGATAGCCGAAGCGAAGTCCCAACTGAACCACTTAGTCTGCGTTGAAGCAGAGGTGACCGGTTTTGAGGGGATGGCAGCAGACTGCAGCACCATAAACTCGTCCCGGAACGCATTCCACACTCCATCAACATCGCCGCCGACCTCTAACCCCATTTCACCTACGCTATCCCGGAGGCCAACAAAGTCCGCCCGCCGTAGATCGAGCTTACTGCCTCTCGAGTTACTACGCTTCACCCCAGGACGCAGGCACAGAACCTAATCAGACCGTGATCACTCCCGCCCAACGATTCGTCAACGGTGAGGCCAGTGACGAGGTTGTCTTCGGTCGTGAATACTAAGTCTAGAAAACTTTCGCCTCGTGTAGGCCCATTGACCCAGTGATTCAGGATGTTCTCATCAGCAAAGTCAACTAGCCTCCTCCATTCAGCATCAGCAGTCCTGTCTTCCCAGTTTATGCCGCGACAATTGAAGTCTCCTAAAACTACACACACCCTGCCCTCTAGCAGGCTACGGAGTTCGGTGTACAAGGCTGTATCCTCCTCGAGGAGGAGATGCGGAGGTCTGTACACCAAGATTAACCTATAGTTCGTCCCTCACTGGTTAAGATCAACGCCAAGCAGCTCCCGTTCCGATCGGAACTGGCAGTCAACCGGACTCAACGTGTCCCTGACGTATATTAGTACCCCTTCCCCTTCCCCATGGGTGCGGTCCTTGTGAAACATTCTATACCCGAGAATCTCGAACTCCCCAACGTAGTCATTACGATCAGTATGAATCCAGGACTCGGTGATAGCAACGATATCCTGGTATTCTGATGCTAACAGCGCCCGTAGTTCGTAAAACTTATTCCTAATCGACCTAGCATTAAAAAGCACTGCACGGAGGGAGCCTTCCCTATTCTGACCGCCCCCTAGCACGGCCCGATTCCCGAACAGCCAAGTCTGTCGGGAGTTGAAGAGCCCTTCACCAACAAGGACGCGGAAGGAGGGTCACTCACCTGTAGATGGACGCACCCTTCAGTTGAAGGTACGTCCACCAGCGGCTCAAGATCATCTCTCCCAGGTGGGGGCCCGTCATCAATCCCCGGGCTTGACCTCACTATACGGTATAGGTGCCGGTCGAGCAGCGCGTCCAGCACACCTTTAACCTTGTCATTGAGGTGAACACCATCTCTCTGATAAAGGTCCCACCTACCCGAAAACGCGTCGAAGGGGTCAACAAACCTCACGCCCAGTGGGACATACAAGTCTTGCATCCTCTCAGTGATGCCAATGACCTTACTGAGCGCGTGGTCACTGGCATTCATCCGCAGTAAAATACCCATCAACATTCCCCTGTCTGTCTTAAGTTTTAGATCATCCGCAAGAGACATGATCTCGGTGATGATCCCTTCGGTCGAACTTACCCTACCACCTTTGAGGAACAGATCGTTGCCACCAGTGTGGACAACGCTCGCAGTCCTCCGACTAGCCACGCGCAGCTTCTCCAACTCCTTCCTTAAGTGAGGGTGTTCCCCGTCTGGGTAAGCACCTTACCTTCCTTCTGTCCCGGTTTGCAGAAGCAAAGTACTTCTTCTGGCCCCTGATCTGTGAGTCCCCAGTCAAAACGGTGTCTTCCTCCTTCGCGCACAGGAGACTAAAGCGGTTGGAGATCCTGGCAGCAGCAACAGGGGTCTCAGGCTTCGGCTTCGCAGCCTTCTTGGCCGATACCTTTCGATACTCGTCGCCCCCCTTAGACTCAGCCGCACTTACAGCACCCGACCCACTCCGACCGGCAGCTACATCCTTCGGCTTCTTTGGGCCATCAGTAGGCCCCTTCCCACCCTTTTTCTTTATCGGCCCCTTCCCACCCTTCTCTATCGGCCCCTTCTTTGCGCCCTCCCTTCCCTCCACCTTTCGTCGCGGTTCCGTGCATTCCACGTGGGTTGCTGGCGATTCCTGACACTGATTTTGCGCCCCGGCCCCCGGGTTGCACCTCTACCCTTTCTCCGCGGTCTCTAGCTCTGTCCAGTCCGCCCCTGGACTGCCTTTCCAGGGCGGCTATCCTATCAATAAGCTCCGGAGTGGAGGGCGCAGCCGCGTCAGCGACCGCCGCGCCTCCAACAGCCGATCTGGACGACTCGAGCCGCCGGACCCTCTCCTCTAGCTTCTCGTACAATTGCACGAGTTTGCAGAAACGAGAGAGAGAGAGAGAGAGAGAGAGAGAGAGAGAGAGAGAGAGAGAGAGAGGCTTGCTGCATGTAAAAGTAATCTCACAAAGTTTTATTGTGAAAGTCACTACACTTTTATGTTAGATAACATGTCACATGAGCGTTTAAGGTTTGCTAATGATGTGATCAGTATTCATATCTCATTACTGTTCTCAGCCATGCTTACTTACAGTTATATTCTTGCAAAGTTTATGGGGGTTTATATCACACTCCTTGTCAAAAATAAATATGGGGACATTCTATCCAGCGATAACTACAGGCCTATTGCTGTTGCCTCCTGCTTCTCAAAATTACTTGAGAAACTTTTGCTACGCCGACTAAATGATTATTTATGGACGTCTCCTAACCAGTTTGGTTTCGAAAGGTTCCATTCAACTAACCTATGTATTTATGTTTCGAAAGAAAATGTATTTAGATATACTGTCAGTAATTCAACGATTTATAGTTGTCTTTTGGATATAAGCAAAGCATATGATAGAGCGACTCACAATATTCTATATAAAAAATAAGAAGACAGGAATGTTCCACCATATGTTTTAAATTTATTAAAATTTTGACACACAACTTTTACTGTTAGATGGGTTCTAACTCCGCATGGTTTCTCATGCGGAGTTAGACGAGGCTCCTTACTCTGCTGTTTAATATATACAGGGTGGGCGGAAAGTAGCTCCCTATTTTGGATTGGTAAAAAAATACGTATATTATCCATTTATTTCAGAAGAAATAATATGAAAAGGTAGGCATACATGGTAGGTTTTTCTCTAAAATTCAATGTGGGCTCCAACTCTTTCCACCAGCTTCTGGAGCCGCCCAGGAATGGCGTCCACTGACTTTAGCAGGAACTCCGGCGGAATGGAGGACATGACTTCCCGAATTCGGTCCTCCAGTTCTTCCAATGTCCTCGGTTTGGTGCGGTAGACTTCTTCCTTTACCCACCCCCAAAGAAAGAAGTCGCACGGTTACCGCTGAAAAACGGCAGAATCGGTTCAGTGTAACGGTGTGGTGTGGTATGACCTCAGATCAGGTTGTGGGCCCGTTCCTTCTGCGCAACACCATGAATGCTGAGCGGTACCTTGCTATGTTGCGAAACGAGGTCTGGCCGGTTGTCAGCACATGGGAGAACATCGACGATCTGATATTTATGCAAGATGGCGCCCTCCGCACTTCGCTTGTTGTCCGTGAGTGGCTGGATGCCCACTTCCCTGGGCGTTGGATGGTCGTCGTGGTCCACATCAATGGCCAGCCAGGAGCCCCGACTTGACACCGTGCGACTTCTTTCTTTGGGGGTGGGTAAAGGTAGAAGTCTACCGCACCAAACCGAGGACATTGGAAGAACTGGAGGACCGAATTCGGGAAGTCATGTCCTCCATCCCGCCGGAGTTCCTGCTAAAGTCAGTGGACGCCATTCCTGGGCTGCTCCAGAAGCTGGTGGAAAGAGTTGGAGCCCACATTGAATTTTAGAGAAAACCTACCATATATGCCTACCTTTTCATATTATTTCTTCTGAAATAAATGGATAATATACGTATTTTTTTATCAATCCAAAATAGGGAGCTACTTTCCGCCCACCCTGTATATTGAGGGATTAATTGCTTCTCTTAATAAGACAAGAGTGGGATGCTGTAAAGATGACATGAGGATAAATAACTTGGTTTGTGCCGATGATATGGTGTTAATAAAGTGAAAGGTCTTGATCATATAAAAATTTGTGAATTATATTCGCAGAACCATGACATTAATTTTAATGTTACTAAAACTAAGGTTATGCAGTTCCATCTTGAAAGCTCAAACCAAACAGCTAATATTATTTTCAAAATGAGAGTCGCACCAGTAGAGTAGACCAGGCACAAGAATTTAAATATCTGGGTCAAATTATTACCAGCTCCTTGAATGACGACTCTGACATAAGAAAACAATATCGAAGTTACTGTGCTAAGACAAACATGATTTTGAGGAACTTCAAATTCTGTACAAGCAGAAACACTCTCTTTCGTACTTTTTATACTAATATTTATGGGCAGCAACTCTGGGTTAATTATAAAAAAAAAGATTCCCGCAGAACCCTCAATTTGCTTTACAACAGATCCTGTAAACTGCTGCATAAGTTACCGACAAGGTGCTCAGCCTCTCAAATGTTCGCTAACCGAAACATTCCGAGCCTTCCTGAGGTAACGAGACATGCTCAGTACAGTCTAATGCGAAGAATTAAAAACTCAGACAACCCAAATGTCCAAACTATTCATTAGTCCTGTTTTATGTCATCTAGATTATGGACCTCTTGATATGAAAGTGTTTGTCTATATCTTTACCTAACTCCTTGGAAGAGCCATTCCATTACATGTGCTTTTTTTATTTTTATTTTTATTTTTTATTCTTAGTACTATCTTTGGAAAGCCGTTATTACTATTTCTCATTTTATTATATGCATTATTGTTATTTCTTCATTTCCGTAGTCCTTTTTCGTTTTTCAAATTTATTGTTTAATTATTTAATTAGTTGCAGTGATTGTCTTGATGGATACTATACCTTTTTTTTATGGGATCTCTCTCCTGCCAATATATAAGTTGGTGTTTTCACTACTGTACTTTTCATCGTTATATATTTCATTTTTTTTCTTTTTGTAGTGTTAGCTGTGGGTAGTTATTATTACTTATTTCAGTACGTGTCTTATTTTCATTTCTCTTTTGGCCATCATTTTTATTGTTGTAATTTATTATTGTTTGATTTATCTTATCGTTTATTATCTTGGAGAATATTGTACTATTTTATGGGATTTATATCCTGCCAATAAAGCTTATCATTATCATTATCATTATGTGAGCGTCCTTTGTCTCACGTAACAGGTCGAGGCGATATTCGATCTTCATCCGGGTTCGATGTAGCATTTTTGCGTTGAAGGTCGCATTGGCATCAGTAATCCTGTTCTTCAAGTCCGAGGTATCGGCAACCTTGGTCATGTCAAAAAAAACTTTGCGAGAGGTTTTTTCACACGCAGCAAACTGCATCATTGTATCTAACTTTATTAATATCTTAAAAGTGTTTGAATTTGTAACTGTAATTTATGGACACCATATATAAATATATACTGTGCCTTTCAACCTTTGAGATGTTCCGTGCGATGATTCCTAATTTCACGAAGGTCAGGCTTGTTGTCCCTACTCTTGAGTTGTCCTGGTGAAGTAAAGAGATGGTTTCTTGAGCTTCTTTTGAAGATATCCACCGCTACACCACTCGTGTTCTTTAGTTCCTTGGGCATCTGGTTGAACAGTCTTGGTTCTTTCACAACAAAACTACTTTCCCTCACTAGTGAGGATGCTCCCTGTCTAGCCTTTAAATTAATTTGGAAATAAGATACATTCTTCCTTTTCTACTTTCCACGGCTGTTTGAGTGGTTATAGTCTTCAAAATAAGATTAGGAGCTAGTTTTATATATATATATCCCTAAAATGTCCAGAGGTGTTTTTTGTGCTAACCCCGAGCACTCGAACCACTGGCAGCATTTCATTCAAATCTTTGCATTATGTAAAATCATGCGTGTTCATACGTGATATTCTATATATATATATATATATAGTTTATGTTTATATATATGCGGAGTTTTTGTATGAAATAAATGCCCTCACCAGGATTCGAACCCGGAATCTCTTGAGTAGGAGTCGCGAGCGTTACCATCACACTATAAGATGGGATAAAAACTAACAAGTATATACTGTATAAACGACCGAAGAAACACCTCTGGACGCATTCACAAACTAATACTCAAATGTCGTTGCTTTTGTCGTCTTCAAACATTTAAGCAATTCGTTCAAAATCATTACGAACCTTTCTAAGAAGATTAACCAAAGAACGTGTTTTGACTGTCAGATGTACTAATTATAAGGATTGCTCAACCTTTTTACATATTTACAGTGAAGTCATATTTGTTTTTTCTTCAACAAACACGAGTGATTGATGAAGCGCTAAACGTACATATTAAACAATTCATACAAAAAGAAAAAGTCTGAGAGAGAGAGAGAGAGAGAGAGAGAGAGAGAGAGAACCGAATAAACATACACAGATGACCAGATAAAGAGAAAACCAATAACGCGTTTTTGTTGAATGTAAAACGTTTCAATTTAACTTCTCGTAATTAGAGAATGAATTAAAATCTCTTACTTAAAAATTCTCCGATAAAAACGTTCGTTTTGTCTTATTTAAACGTTTCACTTAGGAATTTTCAATATGGCTAAATGAAATATATTTCTGTTTGCCAACGATGTACAAATTAATTGTCATCAAATAGACATTATTATTTAAAAATGTACTTTTATTGTTATATATATATTATATATATATATATTATATATATATATATATATACACCTCGTTAACCTCGTTGAAGTTCCATCCGTTGGTCTCTCTTCACACGAAGGTCAAACTGGTGGCCCCGCCTCTAGGCCTGGCTTGGTGACGAAGCAGTTGCTCTCTCGCGCTCTCCACCGCACATAGCCAGGTATACCCGGCTCGTCTGGTACCGTCCTGAGCCAGGCATCTAGTCTTCTTTTGAAGACTCCAACTTTAACCCCTGTAACGTTTCTGATGTCCTTTGGAAGCTGGTTAAAAAGTCTTGGACCCCTGACAACCAAGCTATTTCCCTTCAGTGTTGAAGAAATCCCTTTTGGGGCCTTTAATTTTGGAACACTACACATTCTGTCTTTCCTATTTTCCAGCGTTGTTTGGATGGTAATTGGGTTTAGTTGGAGGATTGGTACCAGTTTCTCGATCATTTTCCATATAAATTATGATGTACCTTTCTCTTGTTCTTTCCAGGGAGTATAGATTTAGTTTATGTAGTCTTCCCAGTAGTTGAGCTCTTTGCAGCCATCAATCTTAGCTGCGAAATGTCTCTGAGTTTCTTTTAGTTTATTAGTTTATTCCTTTTTATATGGGGACGTCAAGACTGGGCAGTATTCAAGTTTTGGTATGATCATTGTTTTCAACAGAAGAATCATTACTGTCTTGTCTCTTCTTTTGAATGTTCTTCGTACCTGTCATGCGACTCTTTTTGCTTTGTTTATCGCTACCTGATTTTGTGTCTCGAATTTCGTATCATCGGTCATTATAATCCCCAAATCGATCGCTTTCGTGCTTCTCCGAATGTCTTGTCTATCTGAAGCATAATATGCTATCTGTTTAAGTTCCTCATTTCTACCATATCTCAATAGCTGAAATTTCTCGGTGTTAAATGTCATATCCTCTTCTGACCATTTATATATTCTGTTCGTGTCCCTCTGCAAGGCCTCCACCTCTTTTGCATCGCTGATTTTTCTGCTGATCTTTGTATCGTCTGCAAAGGATGTTACTATACTGTTGCTGTTTACACCATTGTCTTGTCTGTTAGCATGATAAGAACAGGCGTGGGGCCAATACTGTACCTTGTGGTAGTGAGCTGCGTACTCCTGATTCTGATGATGATATACCTTGCATTTTGACAACCCGTAGACGTTCTCTGAATAAGTTGTAGATCTATTCTCCCACTTTTCCTGTTATTCCTATATGTTTCATTTTACAGGGTGTACCAGAAGTTTTGGAGCGGTTTTATTTAGCTATAACTTTTTTCTTTTTTGATTAATTTATTTATTTTTATTTTTTAATTAAAACACCCTTGCTGCGATTAATGAAAATGGACTCCTGGATAGTGCAACAAAGAGTGGCTATTGTTGAACTTTATTTGACAAAACAACTCTTCCATCTTTGCCGCTCAAAGAGCATTTAGATTAAAATGCAACACACGTTCTGCTCCTTCTGATCGGGCTATTCGACGGTACTCGCTAAATTTCGTATGGGAAAGGGTCAGGGAGACGAACCACGGACTGGGCATCCTCGGACAATTCGAAGTCCAACTCGGGTTGAGATTGTTCGTGAAAGCGTTGAGGAAAATCCACATCAGTCCGATGACGCAGCCAGGAATTAAACATTTCAAGAAGTTCCTTACATCGAATTTTAAGAGAGGATATCAATCTTTACCCGTCCAAAATTCAAATTGCTTAAGAAATCAAACCACAAGATCATCAAAGTCGGATAACGTACGCTAATGCGACTTTAAATTTACGCAATGAAAATTAAGATTTTCACCAGATATTAAATTTGTAATTAAAATCTCAATAAATATATTTTCAAGTGTTACAAACCTTTTTTTATTTGATCCCCAAACAAAAGAGTTATAGCCAAATAAAAACCCCTCCAAGACTTCTGGGACACCATTTATATGGTATTATACCATGATCAAATTTGTCGAAAGCTTTAGCAAAATCCGTGTATATGACATCGTAGTTTTCATTGCCTTCCAGTTCATCTAGGACATTCTTATAGTGCTCTATATGTTGTCGTAGGCATGATCTTCCTGATCGGAATCGGTGTTGATTTTCGTTGAATCTTTCCAATGTCTCCAAGAAGTCATACATTTTCTCTCTAACTATTCTTTCAAATACTTTGGTGAGGTGGGATTTTAATGACACTGGTGTATAGTTCTATGCTTGAGCTCTATCCCTTCCTTTATATATAGGGACAATGTATGCTCTTTTTAAGATACGGTATTTCCTCAGTGTCCAAGGATCTTCTCCATATCCAGTATAAGGGTGTAGCTATTTCATTTTTACAGTTTTTAATCAATAATGAGTTCCAGTTGTCGAGACCTGCAACTGAATGTGATTTCATTTGTCCTATAGCTCTCGCTACATCTTCCGGGGTAAAATCAAAGTCTGTTATAAAATCTTGCAATTTCTCTTCAAAGAATGCATCTGTGTCAGGTATCGCTTTGTCACTTTTTGGGGTACTGAAGATTGATTAATACTGGGCTCTCAATGTTTCAGATATTTCTTGTAGATCGTCTGTTAGTTCATTATTTCCTTTTCTAAAGGGCCCGATAGTGGCTTTCGTTTTTGTTTTCCTTTTCGCATAGCTATAAAAGTATTTTGGATTTTCGTTTATTGCTTCTACCCACTTTTCCTCTTCCCTCTCCGTATGGCCCTGAATCAAAGTCTGTATTTCCCTATCGATACTCTCCAGTTTTTCTCGTATTACTTTTTTGGCATTGTCATCTCCGCAATTAGCTAACTTCTCCGCTACTCTCTTTCTTTTGAGCATATTTTTCTAAAATTCTCAGCGTTTTTTCTTCGAAGGCTGTTAGCATTTCTTCACTTGTTTTATTCTCTAAAACTGTTCTCCATTCTGTTTGGGTCATGTGTGATCTGATTATTTCCCAATTTATAGTCATGGAGTTTAAGTTGAAAGCCCCAAATTTGCTTCTTTCTTCAGTATATGTATTGTCTTTTATTGTTTTTGCCATATTTGTTGATATCTCGATTAAGTTGTGTTTGAGATAATGGTTGGGGTTATTTTTATATAAGCAATGAAGTTCGTGTTATTCGTGAATACCAGATCTAGGAAGTTATTTTTTCTGGTATGTTTTGCTTCCTCCTGGTCCTCTCTTGTGCCCCCCTTATCCTGGTGTATATATATATATATATATATCCTATTCACCTTTTTGTATTTTAGAAATGGGAAATTGAAGTCTCCGCAGAGCATTACATTGGGGATGGAGGGTTTATGGATTTTATTATGTCTCTGATATCATTAATGGCATCCGAAAATTTTTCGGTTGGAGTGTTTGGAGGTCTTAGATGAATATCAGTATCACGTTTAGTTTTCTATTTTGAATGCTAGGAGTTCCACGAAGCTGTTTGATTTACTTATTACCGTCTCTGTTATATGACCTTCATGTATATGGCACAACCACCTCTCACTTCTCTATCAGCTCTTAGTAAGTTGAAACCCTCTATATTTATCTCTTATCAATACAATGTTCGCAGTTTTCACAATTTCCTTGGCAATCTTTAAGACGAGTTTTTGTGAGGGATAAGATGTCCGCCCTTGTTTCGTCCATAAATCCTTTCAAGTACGAAACTTTGTTTCGTGAGTGCTTTGGTTTTATTCCTGGAATATCCGCCAGGATAATATTTATGTTCTTTGCTTTGTGTTGCCCCTTGTGCATTTCAAGTTCGCTTTCCTTCAGTATCGCTTTTAGTTGCCCTATGGTCCTCCGAGAGAAATCTGTTTCTGCCTACGTGTTCTGGTTGCTCCTTGCCAGGAAGCGGTTTGGTTCGGGGGTTCCCAGCTGTGTGGACTGCATGCGTTGTAAGACATTTAGCAGCCGTATTGTGTCTGCGATGTTGAAAAAAATTTTGTTCGCTTTTTGTGTCATATGTTTATTCATGTTATTCCTATTGTCCCTTGAACTTTGTCCTTCGTCCCTTGGGTTCGTCGGGAGATGTTGATATCAGCATTTCTTCCCATATTTGCAGGTTCTATATTTTGTGTAAGTCCTACAAATGTCCGGGTGGTAGAATTATGCATCTGTCTCCGAATTTACAATGACCATTATTGTAGAAGAAATTGCATACTGGGGGATGTTCATAAATACATTATCATCTCTTATATCTGCAATTATCTTTTACATAGTATATGCATATAATTCCTTCACCACATTTGCTCGGGGGCCTTTGTTTTTTACTCCTTATTGGGGGACAGTTTCACTCTGTTTTTTTATTGCACGATTGTCTTTTCCTATTTGTGCTGTTTGTGCTAATGTCCTTCGTTGCCTTTATACTATCTGTTGCCTGTATGTTTTCGACCTTGTTGTTTGACGGTGTTTGATTTATTTCTACTTCGCTTTTCTTCGTTTCTTCTATTTTCTCTCTTCTTTATTCACACTTTCCTCTTTTACTTTCTCCTCATAATCTCTTTCTGCTTTAAATACCGTAAGAGAGTTTATTTCGGTCATGCAGTTTTTAGAAAAAAACTTTATCCCACTAAGTTTCTTTGCGTTCGTTATGAGAGAGATTTCATCTCCCCATTCTAGGCATTTGAAATCGAAACCGATTGGCAGAGATCGCATCTCATCGCCTTTGCCTCATCTGTTGCATTGTTACAGAAACCACAGAGTTGCAGGAATTTATTTACCATTGCCATGTTACTAATAGAAGGTGAAAATCGACTGAAAAGGTTATTATGGGAGGTAATGGGTGGGGGTTGACTCAAACTGATGGGAGTATGGGGGATGTGGCACTCTATATAATTCTCACTGATTGGTGCTCGCGAGTGTGGCCGTGGGGATAATTTAGGGGTAGTTGTAGGAATTTTAGCATAGCGATGGGCAGCTAATTTCCTTCACAAAGAACACTCGGGAAAATGCTGTATAGATTAATTCGCTTCGTTTTTTTTTTTTTTTTTTTTACATACGCTGCAATTTTTACTATTTAAAGGGGAAAAACACTGTGCACTATATATTTACTCAAATATTGGCACCGTTTAAAACTGATTAACTGCAGGATTTTTACTGTAATAGACCTGGGATGCAGCATTTTCATAGATTTAAATTTTTCGACATCCTCCCCTTCCCTGTTGCCATGGAAACCAATAAAAGTATAAATGTATTTATTTGTAAGGCATAATGCAGGATATTATTATAATTAACTAATATTGACCTATCAGCTTAAAACGCATTAATATTCTTAAAATAGGCTTTAATAAATATTTTTATGCTTTTATTGGTTTCTATGTTAACTGGGCGTTGTTGACAGTGAGTGATGATATAGTCCTCATGTATGATAATTATATATAAACAGTCATGAACAAAATTTCTCACAAGCAAACAAGTGTGAGTAAACATGGGAGTAAGGTTGACCACTCAGTTTCACAGCCCTCATAAAAACTCCTTTTTAATAACATTCCCCTACTCAAAAATTATTCTTATGTTATTTCAGTTAATGTTATGGTTGAATATCTTTTATTTAAATTAACCTCATTTAACTACCGTCTCTCTCTCTCTCTCTCTCTCTCTCTCTCTCTCTCTCTCTCTCTATATATATATATATATATATATATATATATATATATATATATATATGTTAGTATATACAGTGGCACTCATAAGTATTCGTACAGAAAAATATTTCAGTTATATTCGTCCTTATCATACGATAATTAAGAAAAGTTTACCGTTCGTTTCGTTTGAAAAAAAAAATTTAATAAGTAAAAAATTTGTTTATCGCCAACATATAGTGTAAAACATCAAAGAATTTAACAAAAATAAAAAAGTTTAAATGCAAAAGTTTTCGTACATTTACTTACAAAATTATTAATTACTTTGTGTCCATTCGTTTTGAGGATTTTTTCACGAGGTTTTGACATCTCTCAGTAGAAATTTTAGCCCATTCTTCTAAAGAAAATTGTTGCAATTCATTCAGATTCGAAGAGTTTCTCTTGCGGACAGCTTTTATCAAATCAAACCATAAATTATCAATTAAATTGAGATCTGGGCTTTGACTGGGCCACTCGAGAAGCTTGAAATTCTTTTGTTGAAGCTATTTCATGGTGCTGTTACTTATATGTTTTGGGTCATTATCTTGTTGCAGTACTCAGTTGCGACCCATTCACAACTCCCGAATTGAAGACGATACATTTTCTTCTAAAATTTCATGATATTTCTTCGAAATCAAGATTCCATTGATGACAACAAGCTTTGCAAGCCAAGAAGCACTAAAGCATCCCCAAAGCAGCAAATTACAACCATTATATTTAACCGTAGGAAGGGTTTATTTTTTCCTCGAATGTAGTATTTGATTTTCGCCAAACATACTTTTGCTCGTTGTTCCCGAATAATTCAATTTTGGTCTCGTCTGTCCAGGGAACTTTCTTCCAGAATGCAAACCCATTATTTTGATGATCCTTGGCGTACTTTAAAACGCACTTCGTTGTGCGCTTTTCGTCGCGGACGTTTTCTTCGTACAACTCTTACACGCAGACCATCCTTTGTCAACGTACGACGTACAGTAGAGGGATGGACATCGATCTTAGACAATCTTAATGTTTGGCAAATATCACCTGCTGTTACTCGTTGATTCGCAGCAGCCACTGTTTCAGTACGTTTAGGTGTACGTTCTGAAATCTTGCGAGGTCGTCCACACCTTCGTAGAGTTTTGATTTTTCCAAAGCCTTTCCATTTTTTTATAAGTGCAACAACCGTCGTAAATAGAATTCGAAGTTCTTTTCCTATCTTTCTATAACTCTTTCCAGACTCGTGTGCAGCAATAACACATCTCTTTAGATCTGTAGACAGTGCTTTACCACGACGACCCATTGCTTACAGATGGCTCGTACAGTCTTCCGTCTTTTATGAAGATTCAGAGAGAAAATTCTAGAATTCACAGTTGCCAACAGTTTCCAATCAATAAACAGACAACTACTAATAAAAGTTTAAAATTCTTCAAGCAAAAGGTAGACACACAAAATATTAATTAATTTTGTAAATAAATGTACGAAAACTTTTGTATTTTAACTTCTTTTTATTTTCCTCAAATTCTTTGATGTTTTACATTGTATGTTGGAGTTAAACTAATATTTTTTATTTGTTAAATTTTCCCAAACGAACAGTAAGACAGGAAGCGTGTGTTTGTGTTAAGCATCCAGTAGGTAGTGTGTAACTCCGCTAAAAAATATTTTAAAAAATTAAAAAAAGTTAACAAACTGATGGCAAAATATAAAAATTTAAAAAATAAATATTTTATTGTTATTATAGCGTAAGCAAATATAGCTGTTATTAGACTCTTCGTAATTATCCTATGCATGGTACAAAATATAAGGACGAATATAACTGGAATAGTTCTCTGTACGAATACTTACGAGCGCCACTATATATATATATATATATATTATATATAATATATTATATATATATTATATATATATATATATATATATATATATATATATATATATATATATACAGGGTGGGCGGAAAGTAGCTCCCTAATTTAAATTACATATAAATTATGTATAAATTGTGATTGTATTGTTATATTATTATGGTGTGTTCTCTAAAGTGGTACAATTGTAACGGTATCTTTTTTCTCTAAAGTGTTTCTTTGTGTTCTCTAAAGTGGTACAATTGTAACGTTCATTTTTTTTTTTCATTTCAGATTGAAGGGTAACATGGCTGAGCGTTTAACACTGCAGGAGCGTGCCCAGTTGGCGGCACGGTACGAAGTTTGGCAATCTGTCGTTCGAGTTCAAAGATGGTGGCGGGCCATTCACGAACCACGTGCCCAAGTGGACCCGAAAACAATCAAGAACTGCCACTCGAAGCTCATGACCACGGGGTCTGTGGCAGATGTTCGAAGATGTGGTCGCCCTTCGACATCCAGGGCCCAGGAGACGGTGCAGGCAGTTCAGGAAATGTTCGCACGGAGTCCACGAAAGTCAACTCGCCAGGCAGCTCGGGAAAGTGGACTCTCCCGCTACTCAGTGCGAACTGTGCTGAAGAAGGAGCTGAACTGGCGTGCGTGGAAGCCGCATTACTGCCAATCTCTCTCGGACGAGGACTGCGACATTCGCATGGAGTTCGGGGAAACCATGCTGGCTTGGCATGAAGACTGGCCCCATCTCTTCCGCAACATCCTCTGGAGCGACGAGGCGGTGTTCCACGTCGGAGGCTTTGTCAACCGCCACAATTGCCACTACTGGGCAGGAGAGGATCCCATGGTTACCGCTGAAAAACGGCAGAATCGGTTCAGTGTAACGGTGTGGTGTGGTATGACCTCAGATCAGGTTGTGGGCCCGTTCCTTCTGCGCAACACCATGAATGCTGAGCGGTACCTTGCTATGTTGCGAAACGAGGTCTGGCCGGTTGTCAGCACATGGGAGAACATCGACGATCTGATATTTATGCAAGATGGCGCCCCTCCGCACTTCGCTCTTGTGTCCGTGAGTGGCTGGATGCCCACTTCCCTGGGCGTTGGATGGGTCGTCGTGGTCCACATCAATGGCCAGCCAGGAGCCCCGAATTGACACCGTGCGACTTCTTTCTTTGGGGGTGGGTAAAGGAAGAAGTCTACCGCACCAAACCGAGGACATTGGAAGAACTGGAGGACCGAATTCGGGAAGTCATGTCCTCCATCCCGCCGGAGTTCCTGCTAAAGTCATGGACGCCATTCCTGGGCGGCTCCAGAAGCTGGTGGAAAGAGTTGGAGCCCACATTGAATTTTAGAGAAAACCTACCATGTATGCCTACCTTTTCATATTATTTCTTCTGAAATAAATGGATAATATACGTATTTTTTACCAATCCAAAATAGGGAGCTACTTTCCGCCCACCCTGTATATATATATATATATATATATATATATATATATATATATAATATATATATACACACACACACACACACACCTTTCAACCTTTCAAATGTTCCGCGCGATGATTCTTCATTTCACGAAGTTCAAGCTTGTCGCCCCTCCTTTCGAGTTGGCCTGGTGAAATAGTGAGTTGATTTCTTGTACTCTCCACCTCACATAGCCAGGTACGCCAGGCTCATCAGGGATTGTTCTGAGCCAGGCGTCTGATCTTCTTTTGGGGATGTCCACCGCAACACCACTCGTGTTTCATAGGTCTTTGGGCAGCTGATTAAACAGTTTTGGTCCTCTCACAACAAAACTTCTTTCTTTCAGGGTTAAGGATGTTCCCTGTCTAGCCTTTAATTTTGGAAGACGACACAGTCTTCCTTTTCTACTTTCTATTGTTGTCTGGGGAGTTACAGGGTTCAGAGTAAGATTAGGGACTAGTTTCTCAATTATTTTCCAACTGTAAATAATGGTGTATCGCTCTCTCCTACTTTCCAGTGAATATAGGTTTAATTCGCGTAACCTTTCCCAGTAGTTTAGTTCTTTGCACCCCTTGATCTTGGCTGTGAAGCTTCTCTGAATCCCTTCTAGTTGTCTAATGTCTTCGTTTTTATATGGGCATGTTAGGACCGAGCAGTATTCCAATTTGGGTATGATCAGTGTTTTCAGTAGAGGAATCATTATATTCTTATCCCTTCGTTTAAAGGTTCACAGTATCTGCCTAGTCACTTTCTTTGCTCTATTTACTGCTATCTTATTTTGTATTTCAAATTTCGCATCATCAGTCATAACAACCCCCAAGTCTTTTGCTTAAGAATTTCTCTGAATTTCCTGTTCATCTGGGGTATAATATTCCATGGATTTTAGGTCCTCCCTTTTTCCGTACCGTAACAGCTGAAATTTCTCGGTGCTAAATTTCATATTGTTGTCTTCCGTCCACTTGTAGATTCTGTTCATGTCTGTTTGTAGAGATTCTATATCTTATGGGTTTCTTATTTTTCTACTGATCTTTGTGTCATCGGCAAAGGATGTTACTGTGTTGACTCTGGTAACGTCCTCATCTAAATCAGTTAACATGATTATGAAGAGTAGTGGAGCTAATACTGTTCCTTGTGGTACTGAGCTGAGGAACTCTGATTCTGATGAAGATGCTCCTTGTACTGTAACAACTTGCCGCCGCTCACTAAGGAAATTATATATCCATTTCCCTACTTTTCCTGTTATTCCCATATTCTTCAGTTTAAGTATTGTCATTCCATGGTCACACTTGACGAACGCTTTGGCAAAGTCTGTGTATATTACATCATAGATTTCATTACTTTCTAGTGCATCAATAATGTTGTTGTAGTGTTCCACTAGTTGTGATAGGCATGATCTGCCTGACCGAAACCCATGTTGGTTATCATTTAATTTTTTCCGAGTTTCCAAAACGCCATAGATTCTTCTAACTATTCTTTCAAATATTTTAGTGAGATGAGATGTAAGCGACACTGGCCTATAGTTTTTTACCTTGGTTCGATCTCCTTTATATATTGGGACTATGCTCACGCTCTTCAGGATGCCCGGTATTTCTCCCGTGGCTAGTGATCGTCTCCATATCCAATATATGGGCTCAGCGATTGCATTCTTGTAGTTTTATATATATATATATATATATATATATATATATATATACTAGCGGCACTCAATATATTTTGCCCCAACACTTTTTCTTAGATAAATAATAGACCATGGGCCTGAAATGTTTTTTGGGCCGTAAGTTTGAACTTTCTGCTCTTCACATAACCCGATTTTTCCAGTTTGAACCTCCCCTACTTGTGTAAAAACCGCTTTTAAACGCCCTTGTATAAAACCGATGGTTAACGCAGTTTCTAAAATGGCGTCTGACAGTGATGTGCGTCGTAAACAGAGAGCTGTCATCGAGTTCTTAACCGCAGAGAAGGAAACAGTTGGAAATATTCACAAACGTCTACAAAACGTTTACCGAGATGCTGTTGTTGATCGAAGCACAGTTGGACGCTGGTCTAAACGTGTGAGATCATCGGAGAGAGGGAGAACCAGCCTCGATGATGAGCCACGCAGCGGTCGCCCGGCATCGGCTGTGACATCTCACACTGTGCAACGTGCTAACAGCATAATTCGATTAAATCGGCGCGTCACATACAAGGAGCTATCACTGGAGCTAGGAATTAGTGAAGGAAGTGTGAATACGATAATTCAGCAACTGGGATACTCAAAAGTGTGTTCACGGTTTGTTCCTCGCGAACTGACTGAAGATCACAAATCCCAAAGAAAAGAATTGCTTCTGAGTCATTGGTTCGATACGAGACAGAAGGGGATGACTTCCTTTCACGAATTGTTACTGGGGATGAGACTTGGGTACACCACTCTGAACCTGAAACAAAACGCCAATCCATGGAGTGGCATCACGCAGACTCCCCACGCAAGAAAAAGTTTAAAATGACTCCCTCTGCAGGAAAGGTTATGGCCACCATCTTCTCAGACATGAAAGGGTTGATTCTGGTGGACATTATGAAGAAAGGACAAACAATCAACTCTGAGGCATATATTGCTATCCTACAGAGACTCCAGAGACGTATAAAGCGAGTTCGACCGGAGAGATTAGTGGAAGACGTCCTTCTTTTGCACGATAACGCAAGCCCACACAACAGTTTGCAAACAAGAGAGGCCATCACAAAAATGCGCTTGACTGTGTACCCGACCCTCCATACAGCCCGGATCTGGCACCCTCGTACTTCCATTTGTTTGGGCCAATGAAGGATGCTATTCGTGGAAGAAAGTTTCAGAGTGACGATGAGGTTGTTGAAGAGGTTAAGAGATGGCTTCAGCGGAACCCAGCGGACTTTTACCAGCAAGGAATAAAGGCCCTTGTTTTTAGATGGAGGAAAGCCGTAGAAAATGATGGAGACTATGTGGAAAAATAAAAACTTGTAAAAAAGGTATGTAACTACTTGTGTACAAAATTTCTGGAACTTACAAGGAAACTTGGAAAGAAAAAAAAAAGGTGGGGCAAAATATACTGAGTGGCCCTCGTATATGAGTCCTGCCGTTTATCCTCTAAGTTATAGAATTCTTGGTAAGAAAACGTCTGTCTGTAGCTCCACTTAACCCTTTAACGACGAAATTGTCTGTCGGGTTAAATTATAAATGCATATATTTGAAACGTTACCATTTTGTATCAGTCGTCTATAAAGGGTTAACTTCGACATTACTGTATTGTTTCTAACCAACTGTATATATTTCTATCCTTAGTATGAGAACTACCATTGTATTAATAATACTTGTCATATGGACTATAGTCTGCCAATAAATCTTTTCATTTTCATTTTTCATTTTCGTATATATATATACTAGAACGCCCGCAGCGCTTTGGGCAGCAAAAGCCCCTCAAACACAACTTTTGGAGGATTGGGAGGGGCAGATGTTATTAAAACCTTTCCTGCTTCTTCTTTAATACGATATCTATACTAACTTTGGTTCAGATTATACCATAGCCATTGAAGCGTGTATAAACGAACGTAAAACATCATCATCATCCGACATCATCATTCCCTTCATACATAAATAAGACATATTGGTTTACTTAGTTGCCTTCCTTTTTTCAAGTTTTCGATGTCAAGTTACATAAAATGCGTCCTTTATACAAAATATTCTTTCAAATCACTCTTGTGTAATATTTAGGTGCAGCTTGAAGTAGCACCCCATCGTATGTCCCATGTTCTGTGTGATATAACGAGACTTCCCCCATTCCCCTACCCGTCTTCCTCGTGTTGAAAGAAAGGACATTTTTATCCAGCAAATGGGTCAAATGTATGTAATCACAACCAAAGTTCGTATAAAGCGAGTAAACGAACGTGATATCAATGTATTTTATGGAAATATATGCAGTGTTTACACTTCATAGTTTACGCGCAACAAGTGCCCATAAATCGAGTCATTCCGAGCTCAAGTTAAGTAATATATATATATATATATATATGAATAGAAACGACATAAGTGTTAAGGAACGTCTCTGCACACGAGGAGGAGAGATAACGAATAATGAAAAATGAGGCGAACCGCCCGGGAATCGAACCCAGGGCCTTCCAATTGCCGGTTGGACGCTCTACCATTATGCTACGGACCTCACTCAATCACAAATCGAAATTCTCCCACATAGGGCAGAAACCAATGCCCTGAGAGGGCACCCTCGCAAATCGTGAATATGCGCATATAACTGCAATGACCGCCTCATTTTTCATTATTCATTATCTCTCCTCCTCGTGTGCAGAGACGTTCCTTAACACTTATGTCGTTTCTATTCATTTATATACTGCGCGGTCATTGCAGTTATATATATATATATATATATATATATATATATATATATATATATATATATATATATATATATATTGTGTGTGTGTGTGTGTGTGTGTATTTAAATGAATGGTGAAAAACGAAATACAGTAATAATAACTATTTATTGAATTGATATATTCGAAAAAAGAATTGGATCACCTAAAGTTCAGGGCCCCCCAGCCTTCTTTAGTTAGCCTTATAAGTCTTATAAGGCTAACTAACAAAAATATCACGACCTAACCTAACCAATCGTTAGGTCAACTGTACGCCCTTGACGATTGGTTAGGTTAGGTCGTGATATTTTGGTTAGTTAGCCTTATAAAGCTAACTAAAGAAGGCTAGGGGCCCTGATCTTCAGGTGATCCAAAGAATTAAATGCATTTGATTAGTAATGTATGTTTCATTTTTTTTTTTCATAAAAATTTAAACACTTGCAGAAGTGAAATAATTTCAAACAAGATTGTATAACATCTCTTTTTACCATATATTTTTCGCCTGGTCTAAGCTTTAGTTGTAATGGCATCTTTTAAAGAGAAAGCTAAGCTCTTAACGTGAGTTCATGAATGTAGATCAATCATTACAGCCCAAAGACGATTTACGCATGAATTAAGTAAACCAGCACTACACAGAAATCTTATCCGAGTATGGGTAAAGAAATTAACTGCGGAAGGAAGTGTCATAAAAGGAGATCCTCCGGTAGACCAAGAAATCCTCCAGAAAGAGTCAGTGCTGTTCGCGAAGCATTTTTGAGAAATCCTAAGAAGTCAATAAGGAGAGCAACGGCTGAGTTAAACAGTTCATATCCTTTTGTTCATAAAATCATACGCAAAGTTTTGAAATTGAAGCCCTACAAGATACAAGTTGTTCCCCAACCAAAACAAAACTTAACACCTGTCAAAAATTTATCGAAAGGAATAAAACTGATGATCATTTTCTTTCAGATCTTGCTTTCAACGACGAGGCAACTTTCTATACTTCTGGTTGATTAAATCGACGTAACCGCAGGATCTTTGGAGGATGGGGAATAAAATCCACACGAAACATATAAACGTAAGATTTATTCCCCAAAAGTGAACGTTTTGTGTATTTTGTTATGCGATCGCATTTACGCATTTACGGGCCATTTTTTTTTTCGGAGACAAACCACTCGTTAATGGCGAATCTTATCTAATAATGTTAACCCTTTAAGGCCTAACTACGTACGCCGTACGATCTTAATTTTCACACCCGCATTTGAATGGGCGTAAAAGAAACGTCGTCTGTAGGACATACGTTCCCCCCGCACATGTAGTACCGAAAGGGTTAAAAGAGTTCTTTGTTTGTCTTGTATTGCAAAGCGCAGTGATTGAACAGGATGGTGCCCCACCTTATTTTGGTCGTACTGTACGTACGTTTCTAGACGAAAAATTCCTTGGACGATGAATTGGTCGAGAAGGACCTACAAGATGGCCAGCTCGTTCTCCGGACCTATTTCCTTTAGATATTTATCTGAGGCTATGTAAAGAGAACTGTATATCACCAAAAAACAAGGAATATTAATGACCTAAAAATGCGCATTAGAGATACCCTAGCATCAGTTCCTGTTGTCGGGTATTGGTTTTTAAATAGGAAATTTAATAATGTTTTTGGAGTGTAGTAAACCGATTTAACTGGTATGTAAAGCATAATTATTTGAAATGTAAAACACTAGTTCGCAACATGGAGAGAGATGAGGCCGGACGCATACCCAGAAGCGAGTCTCGGGCGCGGTCTGTTATGAAAAAGGATCGTTTTCTTTGGTTAAGATGTAATTGTGATTTAAAGTTAACTAGAAGCTCTCTCCACGATTCAATGTTAAAATTACGAATTCGCGCTCGTTTCCTCCCCCCCCCGCCCATTATTATTATTGTTATTTTGTTCAGCGAAAATGTCGGCTGCAGGCTCCATATCTCAGTCGAGAATCAGCCACGCTACCCGTCTGCCGTTTTATGGAATACAGAAATCAATGTAAAATAAGTATTAAGAGCGGAAATAACGCAGAGTAAAGAAAAGTAAATAGAAATTAAAGATGTTTCACAACACTGTAACTGTTTTGGACAAAGTTTTCATTGAATTAGAGCGTACATTTCGTTTAGTTATTGAAAATGACGGAAGTCATGCGGAAATTTACTGAAATATCAAATATAAAACTTGAAAAATTACTGAATCAAATGCCCTTTAAATTTTCCGAATGATATCAGTTCAATAAACAGATATTACGATTTCGTTTTACACCATTCATTTAAATACACCTTACACACACACACACACACACACACACACACACATATATATATATATATATATATATATATATATACAGTGGGTGTATATATATATATATGTATATATATATATATGTATATGTATATATATATATATATATATATATATATATATATATATATATAATGTATATATGTGTGTGTGTGTGTGTGTGTGTGTGCACGAGCGAAAACGTTTATAATCTGGTAATTTCAGTTTTCTTTTAAACTGTCACGACCAAGTTTTAAGAGTTCATTGTAGGACAGGTTGAACTTAAAATTATTTTTTAATTCACAAGCACCTAATTAGCTAAATACAAAACATTCATATGCAGCAGTCCCGGTAATTAACTATACCATGCAGGGTCAATGTGGACAATATATTTTCTTAAATTACGACAAACTCCCCTAGGAACAGACGATATTCACGTACAGGTTTTATACTGTAACCTTGTATAAAAGGGGAATAGCCGTACTTCTTCGGTACAAAGATAAAATATCTATTTGCTTCTTGGTTATTTTTTAACAACTTTGTCCAAACTGAGTTTTTTTTTTTTCTACCAACGAGTGTCAATAATGAGAACAGAAGTACAACCAACAAACAGTCAAAATGAGAAACTCATGGTCAGAATGTCACACCTAAACCAAAAACAGTTACGAATAATGGGTTCATCACTGTTCCTCTCTTCGTTTTTTAGGTTTCGGTTGAAACAGTTTGAGATAGGGTCAGCATTGCAAAAATTCCAATATGGAGGTGATGGTAATTATATGAAGTTTTAAACTCTTTCCGTCAATAAATAAGAAGTCAATAAATAAGAAGAGATTTATTGAATGAATATATTTAGAATCGTGTTGCTTTCCCCTTTCCATTAAGTAAAGTTGACACACTTTCTGGCATTCCATTGATGAGCTTTGCCATTTGTTCTTGAGGACAGTCATCATGGTGTCTATTTACTTTCGTCAATGCTTTGTATATTATAGAATCTCGCTTACGCTTAACACATTTTTAAACCTTACATCGCCGCGTTTTGTATATTTCTATATAATTCAACATTAAAGAAATACAGCAACATTCCCAGCCCGTATGGGAATGCTGTACTAAGAGTTAGGAACCCGCTTTATAGAATTTATATATAACGCCAGTTTCCCCGCTGAAAAAGCGTCCATAACGACTAAATCTTCTTCAAATGTTTTTAAAACGATCCAAAGCGTTCGTTTCGTAGTGTTAAAATGATTACTTTGTTAAATTGTCTATCTTAAAATCGCCGCTCGCTACCAATAAACTTGACATAAAATTCAAAGTTATTTTCAATTACTTCCCTACGTGTTTTTTAAGTTTCAATAATGTTAATTGAGTGTACCTTCTTTTCCTTACTAACGTTGTTCCGCTTTAACTCTTACGAATGAGGACTTTTTCCCTTCATTGAGATACAAAATTTTATCTTTCAACTAATTTTTAAAAGCAAAAACTTTCGACGTAAAATAAAATTGCAAATAAGTAATCTTGTTCGGACATTCACGAACTCTAACTTCTCATCATATCTTTTTTAATGATATCGCTTGCCACTGCCAAAATAATAAATACATATTTGCATGTACAGAAGTGTGTGTGTGTGTGTGTGTGTGTGTGTGTGTGTTTTTCAATGCATGTATGTGGTTATCCATGTATATTTCTATGTACGTATGTATTATTTCCGTATGTAAATAGGAAAATATATATGTATGTATGTGTTTGTATGTATGTAGAGATGTATGTACGTATATTTCCATGTATTTATGTATACAGTACGCCTGTCTGCATATTGGTAATGTTGAAAAATTACCCAAATATATCCACACTTTTCATCCACCTCGTCAGCGAATCCAAATAATTATAATTATAATTATTTAAAATTTGATTAAATTATAAAAAATAATTTCTGTAACAGCTGATAAAGACTGAGAAACGTTGGAATGCGCACGAAAGGAAAAAATGAATGCCCAGGAAAACCCAGGAATACCCAAAGGGCAAAATTTATGTAATTTTATAAGTAGGTTTTATACAGTTTATTTATACAATTTCACAATTTACAAATTCTGGAAAAGAGTCAAAGTTTAATTAAAAGAAGCCCCACAGGAACCATCTCAATTGGTGAAATATAAAATCATAAAGTTCGAGCGGGATTTCGAACAAGATTCCTTCAAATTTGCAACCCGAAGTAAACCAGGGGGCTACTCTATATACTGTATATATCTGACACTTTAAAAGGTTTGTATATTTTTTATTAACTGAAATAAAAGTGTACAATTTTTACTGTACATTCTCTACCCATGGGGAATTAGTTTCTTACCGCAAAATATACTCTATGTGATGTCCTCTCAGGTCATTAACTCTTTGCGCACGAACAACAAAATTTTGCAGTACTCTGGACAGAGTATCTGTTGAGATTTCTTGTTCAGCTGATGCTTTCAATTCTTCTATATATATATATATATATATACTGTATATATACTTATATTATATACATGAGATACGGAAGTGCAAGCATAAAGGGAAATATGAGCGTGAAAACTCACGAAGTATATATAGTTGGTGGATAGATAATGGAACGATAAAGATTTCGGAAATAGACAAAAGGCAAAATTAAAAGAGTTGAAAAAAAAACTAAAAATCAAGTATTTGAAAGCGAACTTGAGTGAGAACAACAAAAGTATTTTGTTTAAAATTAATAATAAAAAGAATAATTGTATTAATATAAATAAGAGTAATAATAATAATGATAATGGTGACAATGACATTAAGGATGATCATAATGTTTATGATAGTAGCGGTAATAACGGAAATGGTGGTGAAAAACTCAATGATACGCGCGGGAATGAAGATGGAAGGACTAAACCGGATGCAATCGTGACTACAAAACAAAGAAAACGTAAAAATATTAAAAGTTTTTCTGAATTTTATTCTGGGTTTGTTTTCTGTTTTTTTTTAGGTTATTTTATCATACTATGAAAAAGAAAAACTATAGTGTTTGTCATCTACCATTACTTATTCGGACTATAGTGGATTTAATTTTCCCAGAAGACTTCCTTGTTCCATACACGGTCTGTGTGGATCATATATATATATATAATATATATATATATATATATATATATATATATATATATATATATATATATATATATATATATATATATATATATATATATGCACTCGGATAGGGGAGGAACAGAAATGGTGACCCCGAGTTTTCTGGTCTTCAAAAGTTGCTATCATACAAAAGAAGTAAAATGAACCATGTTTCACAAATATCTGATGTCATTAACCCCCCTGTACATGCCCTCTGAAGTTTTGCTGATATTAACAATGAAAATTATTAGCCACTTTATTTGGTTTTGTTAAAAAAATACTATTAAATTGCTATGACATCAAGAGTCACATCATAAATTTAGTTAAGTGAATTGTTTGCTGATGCTAAATAACAATATTAGCCACAAAAATTGATTATTTGCCATTGATTATTATTTTATGATTATTATTTACATATAATCATATTATATTATTATATTATATTTATTTATATATATATATATATATATATATATATATATATATATATATATATATATATATATATATATATATATATAATATATATTTGTATATATTATATATATATTTGTATATATTATATATTATATATATATATAATATTATTATATTACATGATTATTTTAGTTGTAACTTCTTTATGCTTGTTTAATAATTTTTTATCATTTACAGGAGCTAAAGAAATCTTAAAATAGACTTACAGTAATTAACAGGATCAAAATGAGAGAGTTACGTTCTGCTCCCACACGCCGGTGTGGAGATGTGGAATATATTGAGCTATATTAGTTTAAGGCAGGTGTACTGCCACTCCAGCATGATGTTATTCAAGTAATGATGTTCATGCTGAGGCCAGCCAGAGCTGGTAAGCATCAACTTTCTGTTAGTGATGCTGCATGGAAAGTTGCCTACAACTTGCAGAACCTTTGGATCTGGTGCAACCTATACACAAAGTCGATCAGTAACATTGTCAACCAGATAACAAAATTGTATGAAGAGTTAAAAAAACACTGTCAGGTTCGCTCACAGAGAATGACTGAAGCAAAACGAGCAGAAATTTCAGAATTCAACAATCATGTTGCAGCCACTTTGTTGATATCTCCTGTACAGATATGAAATCACGAAGATGCCAAGAGAAATCTATGGTGTTAAAGTTACTGAGATAGAGTGGAAGTTCCTGGAGGATCAGCGAGGACCAAGAAAAATGTTTTGTGATAATTCAGTGGACATGGCATGGCAAAGAACAGCTGAGAGGCAAATGAGGATGCAAGCTGCAATGGACAAGATGCTCCTAAAGGAACAAGAAGACACAAAGAAAAATCAGTTTGTATCACAGCTTTACCAAGAATTTGATGGTTCGATAACAGATGAGGACACATGCACTGAAGATGAATATATCCCTGAAGAAAATATACCATCAACATCAAAAAACGAAAATTTGTGTATGCAAACTTGAATGAGGATAAAGACAAGTTGCCTCATCAATACAGGCATATCCGTGAAAGCCTGGCAAAAATAAAAGAAGCATTCTACAGAGTGGCTGACAAACTGATATCCAAATGTTATTTATCATACAACCAAGCAACAGCAGCTATTATTGAAGTGGGAAACTACATGTTCGATCGCAGCTGGAAGTAGTTTGACGAAAATGCGCAATACATTGATTTAGACAGCTCCAGCCCAATCAGCATGCCGAAAAATAGGAAAAGCTATTGAAGCCTTTGTACTGGCAGAAATAGTACGAGATCATGAATTCGGATGAGTCAGTCACAATTACTTACTATCCTGAACATTTTATCGGTAGTCAGCGGTTTCGATCCTAAGACTCTCTATGAGAAAATAGATTTTGTGATGACTGATGCAACAAGCCACAACAATGGGATCGAAAGCATTGTAGCTGACATGCTTGACACCGATCACACACCTGAACATCTCTTATGTCAAGTTCATCCTACATTAATGTTTAATCGCAAAATTGTTGATGTGTTTAAAGAGATTGATAACACTATTGGACCAGACAAGATATTTGCAAGCCTCCTTGTCAGTTGTGTTACATCTCATGATTCAATCACAGAACAGTTCATGGACTGTTTAGTGAGATTGGTTTCACACGATTATGACCATAAACAGTGGAACAAAGCAGGTGACTTTGATCAATACATCATGCCAAAGAAGAATGCTGCTGTTCGCCTACAAAAAGAGAGGTTCAATAGGCTTACTTTTTTGTGCGCTATCACCATCCACTTGGATGAAGATGTTTCTAATTTTCTCAACAAGTATGACACATCACTAACCAACTTGCATGCATCCTGCGCTCATTCAGTAACCTTGAATATATTCGCATCCTTTGTCTAGCTGGTGCACTAATTGGAATACATTTGATTGAACCATTCATCAGTCTGACACCGGCTAGCACAACATGATTGCATTTCCAACGCTGTACGATGATTTATGCAAAACGGATCCATCTGATCTTCTGAACATTGACGAGCCTGCATTCAACTTCGTATCACCTGATAGGTTTAAAACGGTTCTGTGGAATGAAGACATCTGTAATTCAATCACGAAAGCCGTTAACTGCTACAAACCAAGAGCCACAAATGTTCTCAGCATCATGATGAAGAAATTAGCAGCTGGATGGCAGAAACAACGTTTGGTGACTGTGATGCGGAAGCCCTCGACAGGTAAGTGCAATACATAATTTTATAATGTCCTATTGTTGTTGAATTGATGCTGTTTTTGTATCCTCATGGTACAGTACTATTTTATTCCTTTTCAGGTAGCATCGATGGATCAGGAGAAACTACAGAAAGCACCAATCAACAACTTGCATCCAGATCGGATGAAGAAACTTGGTGGACCTTTCACCAAAGCTAGTGAAGTAGATGATTTTGTGAATGATACAAGGTTGTCACTTAAAGAGAAAAATGACAGAATATACATCGAAGTGAGATATGCAAGAGATACATCGACATCTCTTCCCAGGTCGTCAGATATCTTCAAACTGAAAAAGTACTACAAGAATCTTCCAATAGAGACTTATGCAATTAACTTGAAAATCTATCTAGACAGAGTTGCATCAAATATCACAATTACTATCAAAGATTTTGATAATGCTATAAATATACTTATGTGCTAAATAATGTGTGGCAATTAGAGGCATTTATATTATGCTATATCTGAATTTATGATTTTTTGTTTTGTCTAGGTGATGTAAAAATATATACATATATTATTTTCCATTGTTTTCTAGCAAATATATTTTGTAATGAATTAATCAATTACAGGTCTATTTCTAACTTCTTCAATGATATTTCATGTTTTTTAACAAGATTTGTTTAAATAAACTGGAATTTACTCTTAGAATAAACATTATGATATTCAATAAACTTTCAAACCACATGTACAGGGGGGTTATCGAGTAAAATACATGATTTTTTTTTCTATTTCTAAGCTGTTCGTAAGTGATAGCATATTTTAAGAACCAGAAAAAATAAATAATCCCCAAAAAATAAAAATTGATCTCCACCTAACTCGAAACTACTAGAAAAACTCTTGTTTCTCCGATTAAATGATTACCTATGGACATCCTCTAATCAGTTCGGTTCTAAAAAGGTCCCACTCAACTGACCTGTGTATCTATGTACTTAAAGAAATAATATCTAAATACGCTGACTGTAATTCAACTATTTATAGCTGTTTCCTAGATATAAGTAAAGTATATGATAGAGCGAACTACAATATTTTATTTAAAAAACTAGAAGACAGGAAGGTTCCCATGTATATATTAAATTTATTGAAATTTTGGTATTCCCAACAATCTTTTACCGTTAGGTGGGGGCAATGTACTATCCAAATGTTTTGGTTCCTTTTGCGGGGTGAGACAGGGCTTCTTGTTCTCTCCTTTGCTGCTTAATGTGTATATTGACGGGTTAATTGCTTCACTTAATGAGGCAATAGTGGGATGTTGTATAGATAACACAAGGATAAATAACTTAGTTTATGCCGATGATATGGTGTTAATAAGTCCCTCTGTTAAAGGTCTGGATCGGCTCCTAAAAGTCTGCGAAGTGTAGTGGCAGAAACATGATATTCTTTTTAATGTTACAAAAACTTAGGTTATGCAATTTTATCCTAAAAGCTGTAATCAACCAGCTGATATTAAATTTAAAATGAAAAGTGAAGTAATTGAGGTGAAGTAATATCCTCTAAGCTATGGAATTCTTGGTACGAAAACGTCTGTCTGTAGCTCCACTTAACTTCGACATTAATGTATTGTAAATGAAAATGAAAAGGTTTATTGGCAGACTATAGTCCATATGACAAATATTATTAATACAATGACAGTTCACATACTAAGGATAGAAAATATACAGTTGATTAGAAATAATACAGTAATGTCGAAGTTAAGAATTCCATTGCTTAGAGGATATTACTTCACCTCAATTACTTCACCTTTCAATTTAAACCTAATATCAGCTGGCTGATTACAGCTTTTAGGATGAAATTGCATAACCTTAGTTTTTGTAACATTAAAAAGAATATCATGTTTCTGCCAATACACTTCGCAGACTTTTAGTAGTCGATCCAGACCTTTAACAGAGGGACTTATTAACACCATATCATCGGCATAAACTAAGTTATTTATCCTTGTGTTATCTATACAACATCCCACTATTGCCTCATCAAGTGAAAATTAATCCGTCAATATACACATTAAGCAGCATAAAAGAGAGCAAGGAGCCTTGTCTCACCCCGCAAGAGGAGCCAAAACGTTCGGATAGTACATTGCCCCACCTACCGGTAAAAGATTGTTGGGAATACCAAAATTTCAATAAATTTAATATGTACATGGGAACCTTCCTGTCTTCTAGTTTTTTAAATAAAATATTGTGGTTCACTCTATCATATGCTTTACTTATATCTAGGAAACAGCTATAAATATTTGAATTACTGTCAATGTATTTAGATATTGTTTCTTTAAGTATATAGATACACAGGTCAGTTGAGTGGGACCTTTTAAATCCAAACTGATTAGATGTCCATAGGTATTAGGTAATCATTTAATCGGAGTAACAAGAGTTTTTCTAGTACTTTCGAGAAGCAGGAAGCGACAACAATAGGCCTGTAATTATCGCTTGACAAAATGTCCCCATACTTATTTTTGACTAGGGGCAAGATATATACCCTCATGAACTCCGCAGGGATATGGCGATGAGCAAGCATGGCTGATAAAAGTAATGATATATGCAGACATACTATGTCATTGGCATATTTTAAGTGCTCATTCGATAGGTCATCTACCCCTGACCAGAACCAGTCTTTACTTTACCAATTTCTGCTGTATTATTTCTAATCAACTGTATATATTTCTATCCTTAGTATATGAACTGTCATTGTATTAATAATATTTGTCATATGGACTATAATCTGCCAATAAACCTTTCATTCATTTCTTTTTCATATATATATATATATATATATATATATATATATATATATATATATATATATTATATATATATATATATATATATATATATATATAGCTTCATTGTGCTACTGCCAATAATGTATTTTGTGCACAACCACAATTGTGTGTTTATTAGTATGGTATTATGAGTAAATTAAGACGGTAGAGTCACAACATGATTAAGCTCTTTATTGTTGAAAAATACAGTGGAATATAAGGGGTTCCAAAAAACATTAGCCCCCCCCCCCCATTTGCAGCTTACATGTTTACTTATATCGAAATAGTTTTTAGTGATTATAAAAATATATAAAATTCTTTATTTATTGCAGGTATTAAAATTACTCTAGCTGATAAAGTGATAATATAATGGCTTCTCAATTAATTGGTGATTCGGAGAGGCAACGCGTGATAGATCGCATACGAGCAATAACATTTCGGGAAGCTCGTGATGCTAGAGCCACCTTTATAACACGTTCATGGGTTGCCAAAAAGTTGCGAAGAAGTGAGGACTTCGTCAAAAGAAATTGGAATAAAACTTTGGATGAATGTGAAATGGATACAACCAAATCTGGGTGCCCAAATTTGCCACTCTCTCAGGAAACAAAGGACATCATTGAAAGCGGTACGCGTAAGCGGGAAAACAGCTGTGCCAAACTTTCTAGAGAGATCGAAGTGTTGAGAGGAAAGATCGTTAGTGGTGAGATCATGCGACTATACCGTCATAGGCAAGGTTTAAAGCCTTGGCATGAACTTCAAAGCCAAGAAAAACTCAACTTAACTCGATGACAGAATGTGGTTTGCCCATTATCTTGAGATTGGGATGTGGATGATTTCATGCATTTAGCTGTCTCCGATGAATTTTTTGTTACGTAACACGTCGACCTAACTACCAAAATGATCGAGTGTGGGCCACAACACCAGATGAAATCGATGACAATGAACATTATCGCGAATTATTAAAAAGTCCAGACTGTGTTGGTGTGTTTGTTTTGTTCACTGCAAAGAAGCTCATGTGGGTGCTGAAGCCAAATGGTCAGAGTTGGGATGGACAGTATTTTCGTGATATTATTCTATCCCAGCATGTCATTCCTTTTTCTAAGAAACCCAAACAATGTTATGGATGTCGATCAGGTCACACTTCTGCATGATAAGGCCCCCCTGCTTTAAGGCATTAGCCACTCAACAGTTGTTGCGGAACCATGAGATCGATTTCTTGGAAATGAAGAATGGCCAGGAAATTCTCCTGACCTGAACGTCTGTGAACACATTGGATCAGTTATAAAGGACAAGGTTGAATGTCTCTTGTTTCAAGAACCTGCAGCAAATCGATTTTCGAAGGATACAATGACGCAACACATTGAAACTGTTTTAGCAAATTTGCGTAACGATCAAGATCTATTCACGTCACTTTTGGCAAGCTACCCAAAGCGAATTCAGGCTGTCTTGGAAGTCAATGGTGGGAACACCAAGTTTTAATTGTTTCTCATTAAATGCAGGATTAAATTATCTTTTGTAAGGTATGTTTAGTTTTACTGTACCTCTAATGATTTAGGCCATGGGCGGGGGGCTAAGGTTTATTGGAGCCCCGTATGTGGTAAGTGAGTGACAAAAATATACTGCAATTTTCCAGAGTTTCAAACAAAATAACAAAGTGCTGTTTCTTCAACAAATTAATTTTGATACTGTAACTTCTTATTAACAAGAAGTTACAGTATATCATGAGTGAATATTGAAGCAAAATACTTACTGCTGTTGGTGTAACTACACAAATCATATGATAACGGAGTGACATAAATGTTTTCATAACGTTAGTTCATTATTTTCATAAGGTACAGTCTATTATCTACTTGTACATTGAACAGATAAGTTTGGCTAATTATGTTGCTAGTAATGCTAATGCTGTCCATATGAATGTATTTAGTTAAGCTCCTCAAATCGTTCCAACACCTTCCTGTACTCATTATCATTTAACTTGAATAGATGTCTTCTAGTAGAAGAGGCAGGTGCAAGTGTGGTTATCTCCATGAGGATGGATTCAGCAGACACTGAAGCAATGTCGTCAACACGCTTGAAGCAGTTCATGCTCTGGTTAGTCTGTTGCAGGAAGGAGAACTTCCATTTGTCTCATTCATCTTGACTGACAGCCTCACCCAGAAACCAGTAGTGTGTGGGGCTCCAGTACACAGCATATCATTTGCCAGGCTGGATACTGATGCCCGTGGGATTTGCAGGCAGAGTAAATTTGGCTGTGTGGTATGCTGTTTGAACTTCTGGCTGGAGTGCAGTTTGAATGTCGAAGCATTGCCGGCATTGATTGCGCGTCACACTGACGTCATGTTTAGTGACGCCAAACGGAAGATAATGGCAATAGATAATAACAATTGTAGTGTAGAATACTACAAGTAGGTGAATCGCTACAACTTGCTTGTGTGTGCCCAGGCATGTTGAAACCAAACTGGCCAATATCAAAAGTAGAAAGACTGTTTTGTTATTTTTTTCATATTTGTGTTTTTAGTTTTTCGTTTTAGGACTGTCAGGTGGAAATCACGGGATATTTGTTTTGGTTTAGTTAATTATCTCTCATAATTTCTCGTGTAATTATATAATTTATGTCCACTGAACATCTGTCACTCCGTTACTGGTAACGGAGTGACATATTTGAATGCCTACAGTTACCATTAATAAATCAGTAATGCAAACAGTGTTTATTCCATGTTACATAAAGCTGATATGTGCTTACATACTTTCAACAAGTATGATGAATGAACAGCATTCATAAATTTTAGAAAAAATAAAATTTTCAACTTTTTGGTAACGGAGTGACAGGTAACGGAGTGACTGTTAATGAAAACAAATATTATTTACTTTAAAGAACCAAAAATAGTTTTCAGGTGTATTTTCAAATATGCTACTGTAATTAGATCCCAGTAGTTTGTGTTAACAGAGTTTGGTTGATATTCCTTGCCGTCTACTTATAAGAATGAAATGTATTAAAATGTATTAAAAATCCGATTTTATATCTCTAACACAAAAAGTAGATAGCCCTTTACTTGAAACCCTGTGACTTTTGGAAATAAACATGATAGAATCAAAATCAAAACAGCTCGAAAAACTAAAAATATGTAGCTATTTGGCTGAACCATCAAGAAAGCTAGACAATAAAATTTAAATTTGACCACTGATGTTCACCTCCCTTTGACTTTACCCATATATATATATATATATATATACACACGCAGCATATATATATATATATATATATATATATATATATATGTATGTGTGTGTGTTGCGCATCAGTATTGTAATACCAAATGCGCTTATATCACAATAAAAAAATAAGAAACGCTTTTTCTCTTATGCAAATGCATGGTAACGTTTCTGTATTAAACAATAGCCATCTTCAAACACCTATGCAACTGATTTTAAAGGTGTAATATATATAATATTATATATATATTATATTATATATATATATATATATACAGTGGTGTAGTGCTGTGGGAACGCGTGGGAACGGCGTTCCCTTACTTTTTTTGGTAGACGGAACGGCGTTCCCTCACTATTTCAAATAAATCCGAACTTACAAATCTCTAACGTCATGAAATTTTAATTCCCACCCCTAGAAGAAATATGAGAAAGAATCATTAACTGCTTCATTTCTTTTAGCTTCGACTGAGGCAATGCTAGCCTATAAAGATCTGGTGAAACAGTCACCACGGCGTACCAGTTGTTAACTTTTTTTAGTTAATCATTCCAGTTGTTAGCTATTTTTATTGATCGTACTGGATGTCGTATATCTAATGACACTGGAAATACTGCATCTTCAACCTTGGAATATATCCTAATATCCAGTGCATATGACCTCAAAATATCCCTGAAAATTGGTCAGATTTCAAAAGATTTCCCGGGGGGCTTACAGTGCCCCCGGACCCCCAGCTGTATGGGCTCGCCGTGCTCGCCATTGTCCCCCCCGCATCTGAGTAACACTTTCAAAATGCGTTCCCTCACTTCTTTATTTAGCACTACACCACTGTGTGTGTATATATATATACCACGTGACCACAAAAATTGTCCCTGTTTTTAATCGCTTATTACTCAGTCATTATTGCAGCTTCACAAATGAAATAAAAAGCATTCGAAAGAGAACATTTTAAAGTTTTTAATTTATTCTACATGTGTTCAAAGTGACGTCCCTGGACATTCTTACATTTCACACAACGGGAAAGGAAGTTATTTATTACATTTTCCAAAACGCTGCATTCAATGGACTGTACACTCTCTACCACCGCTTGCTTTAATTCTTCGATAGAGGATGGCTCTTGCCTGAATACTTTGTCTTGACAAATCCCCAGAGAAAAAGTCCAAAGGTGATAGATCGGGAGATCTTGGGCCAGGGAAACTGCGAGCGATGAGAAATGAATCTTTGTTCAAAAATCTTGTTTAAACATTCCAGTGATTGCCTAGTTGTGTGGGCTGTTGCTCCGTCTTTTTTTACCACAAAATTGTCCCTGTTTTTAATCGCTTATTACTCAGTCATCATTGTAGCTTCACAAATGAAATAAAAAGCTTTCGAAAAAGAATATTTAAAAGTTTTATTTAATTTTTTCGATATCCTGGATACGAACTCAGTACTTATAAAAAAATGACAGTTTTATCCACCACAATCATGGGTTATTTGTCGGACATGCAACGTGTTTTCATCGCAGAAGAGATGATCAAACATGGCTCGGTAGTTGCCACCCAACGATCTTTCAGACGACAATACGGTCAGCAAAGGACCATAGATCCTAAAACGATTCGCAGGATTTTCGCAAAATGGAAACATCACGGCTCAATCAAGAACATGCATAAAGGCAACTCTGGGCGCAGCAAAGGTGCGCGAACCGCTGAAAACATTGATTCAGTCGCAAATCAGCTTGAAACGGACAACAAGAAATCTGTGAGACGACTATCAGCTGTGACAGGAATCAAACGGGAGAGCATTCGGAAAATAATCACGTTGGATTTGAGAATGAAATCATTCAAAATTATGTGTTTGCAACAGCTTAGCGAACAAGACTACCAGTGTCGTTTGGTTTGATGTTTTGTGAACGCATTGAAACAATAATTGAACAAAACCATAAGATTAAGTGACATAATATTCAGTGATGAATGCCACATCTATCTCAATGGGTTCATCAACAGACAGAATTAGCGGTGTTGGTCACAAACAAGCCAAATATACACTTGGAGAAACTTCTGCATTCACCAAAAGTTACTGTCTGGTGTGGTTTGAGTAGCAGCAAGGTTTATGGTCCTTACTTTTTTGAGGACCCAGAGACAAGGAGACCGTTTTCAGTAACTTCAGAAAGATATGTAGAAATGCTGAACACTGTTTTTTAACAAGAAAACTGCAGTAACAAGTGTTTCAGCAAGACGGAGCAACAGCCCACACAACTAGGCATCAGTGGAATGTTTAACAAGATTTTTTGAACAAAGATTCATTTCTCATCGCTCGCAGTTTCCCTGGCCCGCAAGATCTCCCGATCTATCACCTTTGGACTTTTTTCTCTGGGATTTTGTCAAGGACAAAGTATTCAGGCAAGAGCCATCCTCTATCGAAGAATTAAAGCAAGCGGTGGTAGAGAGTGTACAGTCCATTGAATGCAGCGTTTTGGAAAATGTAATAAATAACTTCCTTTCCCGTTGTGTGAAATGTAAAAATGTCCAGGGACGTCACTTTGAACACATGTAGAATAAATTAAAACTTTAAAATGTTCTCTTTCGAATGCTTTTTATTTCATTTGTGAAGCTGCAATAATGACTGAGTAATAAGCGATTAAAAACAGGGACAATTTTTGTGGTCACGTGGTATATACACACACGAGGGTACTTCGATAAGTATCCGTACTTTTTATTTTAGTGATAATGTGGTGTATATATAATATATATTACGAGTAGTGAGCATGGCTGCGCCGTTTTCAATTTGTACTCAGGAAGAACAGAGATCCGTGGTTCGTTTTTTGTGGGCAAAAGGTGTGAAAGGAGCTGAAATTCACACGCTTTTATGTGCTCAGTATGGGAATAATGCGTTACCACGGCGAAGTGTGTACGAGTGGATTTAAATGTTCAAGGAAGGTCGGACATGTGTGACAGATGCTCAGCGCTCAGGACGACCGTCAATATCAACCAGTGGTGACAAGCAGGAAGAAGCCAGAGCCATGATTTTCAATGACAGAAGATTAACAATAAAAGAAATTGTATCTTCATTAGACACCAGTCATGACATTCTTGGCTTTCACAAGGTTTGTGCAAGATGGGTGCCCAAACAGTTGACAGAAGAGCACAAGTGTAATCGTATGGACGTCTGCTCTCGTCTTTTGGCGCGGTATCATAATGAATGTGAAAACGTTTTGGAGCGCACTATCACTGGAGATGAAACCTGGATCCATCACTGTGAACCAGAGAGCAAACGACAGAGCATGCAGTGGACGCATCCAACATCTCCCGTTGCAAGGAAGTTCAAAGCGCAGCCGTCAGCAGGTAAAGTTATGCTAACACTGTTTTGGGATACACGAAGCCCTATCCTTGAACATTGTCTAGAGCGTGGAACTACAGTAACAAGTGCATCGTATTCTGACATGCTTCGGAATGAGTTAAAGCAAGCAATTCGCACAAAATGGAGAGGGAGATTGTCGGAAGGTGTTATTCTGTTACACGACAATGCGCGCCTTCATACCGCTGCACAGACTAGAAAATGCCTTCAAGAATTTAAATTTGAAGTTCTCGACCATCCAGCCTACAGTCCAGACCTGGCACCTTCGAATTTTTACGTGTTTTGACCACTAAAAGACGCTTTGAGAGGTCAGCAATTCCAAGGCGATGATGACCTGAAGGAGGCGGTGCATGACTGGCTACGCACACAGCCAAAAACATTATTTTGTGATGGCATTAGGAAGCTTGTAGATCGCTGGACTAAGTGTATTGAGAAACAGGGAGACTATGTTGAGAAGTGATGTGTATATAATCTATCAGATGTGAAAATAAAATTGTGAAAATAAAAAGTGCGGATACTTATTGAATTATCCTCGTGTGTGTGTGTATATATATATATATATATATATATATATATATATATATATTCTATTAATACAGTGAACAAAAGAATACTGTCATAAATGTTTCAAGGTCACAATATTAGGAGCCCGTGAATTAAAGAATTAAAACGTTGGGATAAATATGTGCAAATGTTTCGTAAATTTAATGTAAACATCATCAAGTTATTTAAGCAAACGCTTAAAAGTAAATAAGGGTACCTCTCTTTTACAAAGTGATTGAGAAACTTTGCCATACACCAAGTCTTTAACTTTATCTTATTCTTCTCACATAAATATTTAGAACCTACTCTATAGTGAGCGAGTCACTTATTTCTCACTTCAGGCATCCTCCGCTTTCCATTTCAGTCCTGGATTAAGTTAATTTTGGCTAGGTTAAAAATCGGTAGTCTTCACGCACTTTATATATATATGCTGCAAACCCACAAGGAAAAAAAAAAGATTTCAAAGCAGCATTTGCAGCATTCATTCATTTCACGTGTTTAATTGTGAAATTCATCCCATATATATATATATATATATATACAGGATGGCGAAAAAGTCAGGAGTCAAAAGAGCGAGAGAGAGAGAGTGGATCTTTTCCGTTTATGTCCGCCATTATTTTTAAATAATTTTGAAATCAAAATTACCTTTTAGTTAAAAAATTATAATTTATAATTTACAAGTTTTTAGTTAAAAAAAATTACGATTTATGCACTGATGACCCTTTGACTCCTGACTTTTGCGCCACCCTGTATACGCAAATGACACTGGAAATGGCATGACCTGCTTGAAAAGTGTTTAGCTTCTTTAAAGCAAATTACCGACTTTAATCTTTCGAATTTCTCGCCTGATAATAGTGTGAAATGACCCCTGAAACCGTCCGTTACTTACTTACCGTTTCTTCATTGACGTAAATCGATAAATTGGCTGCCGGTTTTGCGTTTTTTGACGTGCAGTTTAACGATACAGTCTCATGAGGAAATTGGCTGATGGTCCTACCTCGCGTTATAATTGGCCTCGAGTCGGGAGTGTCTGAGAACGAAAGTAGAAAGTTTACATTAAAGTCTACTACTATAATAATAATAATAATAATAATAATAATAATAATAATAATAATAGGTCGTAGCCAATGTCGTAACAGCGCTTCCCGTTGATCAGCGAAGTTAAACGACATTGGGTTGGATAGTAGTTGAATGGGAGACCGTCTGCTGCATCAAACCTACGTAGCGACCCGTGGTTTGGATCCCACGTAAAGTTGTAGGTTTCCTCCTTCATATGACTTTCGATGTTGCGAAGAAGGTTAAACAAACCAGTCATTAATAATAATAATAATAGTAAGGCAGCAACTAAAACACAATTTTCAATCTCAATTAACTTATTTTTTATTAATCATTAAATTTTAATTTTATTTCTTTAATTAAAATGATTCTGGAGAGGAAGGACGCCAGATGAGGACATAATTAAATATAAAGAATCTCATTACTTTTTAAAATATGTTGAAAAGGTTACGATTATAACCATTATTCTTTATCGATTCTAAATAAGTCAAAAGTAAGTCGATAAAAAAATCAAGAAGAAACGAAAGTAAACGTTATAATAAATTAATTAAATAAATAAATAAATTTTATATACGTTTCTATACAAATGTATACGTTTCTATACGTTTCTCTATACGTTTCTCTCATTAATGTATTGAATTCATGGCAAAGTAAAGTGTTTTCTTAAAATTTCCTCTAAATTTGCAATTAAAAATAAAACATGAATATATATTATTTAGAAGATATTTTCCACAAATTCAAATTTTACTATCCTGAAATTCATTCTCTCTATTCACATTCCAAATCCACGATTAAATTGAAGAAACTTTAATTCACAAATCTGAGAGCGAAAATACAGTATTCTTCAGCTGAAATATAGTAACTGAGCTCCATTTAAAAACTGAACTGGAAATATATACTTTCTTTTAATACCGAAAGCATAATTGATAAACACACACACACACACACACACACATATATATACATATATATATATATACACCTTACCTTGCAACCTTACAAAGGTTCCGCGCGATGATTTCTCATTTCGCGGTGTGTGTGTGTGTGTGTGTGTGGTGTGTGTGTGTGTGTGGTGTATGTTACACACAGACCGTGCATGGAACAAAGAATTCTTCTGGGGAAAATTAAATCCACTATAGTTCGAATAAGTAATGGTAAATGACAAATACTATAGTTTTTCTTTTTCATGATGTTAGTTCCTTGTTCCATGCACGGTCTGTGTGTAACATAAAAGATCTCGGGGGACCATTCTGAGTTTTATCCCATACATATATATATATATATACACAGGGTGCGGCATAAGTCGCTTTACCGAGAATAATGAAATCACCTTGCGAAGAATAATTAATATTTATTATTTATTACAGAAATTGTTCAAAGTGTCCTCTATCATGTTCAATACACACGTTACATCTATGAACCACTGGACAACAAATAGCACGACACAGCTCTTTGTTATTATTCAACGTCTCGAACTCCGAGGTTTCAGGCCGTAGACTCTATCTTTGATTATACGTCACATTGAATAATCAATGTGATGTGATTATTCAATGTGGGGGTATAATCAAAGATAGAGTCTACGACTAGAAACAGTGGGACTTCGATCACATGAAGACTTTGACACGCCAAGAGTTCGAGACGTTGAATAATAACAAAAAACTGTGTCGTGCCATTTGTTGTTCAGTGGTTCAAAGATGTAACGTGTGTATTGAACATGATGGAGGACACTCTGAACAATTTCTGTAATAAATAATAAATATTATTCTTCGCAAGTGATTTCATTGTTCTCCGTAAAGCGACTTACGCCGCACCATATATTATATACAGGGCGTCCCAAAAAAATGTATACACACTTTAAATACCTATAAAGGCAGTGTTTATTAAAATACATTTCATTTTCAAAATGAAATAGAATCTACAGACATTATTTAATTGTTTTGTCAACGCCTGTTTTCAAACTGACGTCCGTTCTGGTCCAGGCACTGCTGATAACGCGAAGCAATGGAATCGCAAACATCACGAAACATTTCGTTTGGTATTTGTGTGCATTCTCGTTCAATGGCTGCTCTCAATTCAGCGACTGTTGCAGGTTTTATAGCGTAGACTTTGTCTTTTAAGTATCCCCATAAAAAAAAGTCTAGTGGTGTGAGGTCTGGTGAACGCGGAGGGTATTCTACGAAACCCCTTCGTCCAATCCACATCCACATCGTGCCAAGTACCACTCGCAATACTCCACTCTTCGGTCCGGATCATCTTCATTAATAGCATGGACTAATCTTGGAATGTAACTTTTCCATTGACAGCGCTTCAAAATGCGTTGGACAGATGATTCTGAAATTCCTACCTCACGACTCGCTTGCCGCACAGATTTTCTTGGACTTTGGTGATACGTTTCCAGTACTCTTTCTTGCTTTGTGGGGCTTGTCGATGTCCGTGGTCTTCCGGAATGCTTCTTGTGGACATTCTGAACAGTTCCATCGGCTTCAAACTTATCTCTAATTCGAGTGATGGTAAGTCGCGTTGGTGGATCTGTTTGAAACTCCCTCCTAAACTGTTTTTGCACTTCAACTGCGTTTTCACACTTCCAGTAGCATTTTAGAATGAATTTCCTTTGTTCGAAGCTTAGTCTGACTGCCATTATTAATTCTAATGGGTTTAACTTGGAAAGAAAGAAACATCAATTGAGCTATCAGCTGTTAAAGTGTGTATACATTGTTTTGGGACGCCATGTGTATATATATATATATATATATATATATATATATATATATATATATATCAGTGGCGACTCCTGCACTCGGGCTGAGCCCGAGAGGCAAGGGGCAAGGAGAAGCATGAGAAATAAAATTGTGTATTTATAGATTTAAGTTTAAAAAAAAAGTTTTAAATACAAATTGTAAAAATGGTTTTTGGCTGGTAGTATGTTACTATTTTTCTGTCTAGCCTTCGTCACGCAAGCAAATTTTGAGCGCATTTAGATACCCTTACTACCTATAAAAAACTATATTGACACATTAAGTTTTCGTGTAATCTTTCAAGATCCTTTACTCGGGCGCAAGACATTACGCCCGAGAAAGTATAAGTAATATCGTATATTTAAAGTTATTTTAATGAATAATTATTTGCTTGCATACGGTTACTAATAGTCCTTCTTCTAATTCTCATTAAATAAAATATGTTTTTCCTCCTATTAATTTTTTTATAAAGAAAAAACATTTCAACTCGGGCTTATATTCTTCGGCCTTGTAGAGGCACAATTTTTAATTCTGGCGATACATGGTAACTTTTTACGTTTCGATAAGCGTGCCTTCAACTGCCTTGGGCGGCGGTGCAGTTTGATTTTTGCCGCAATGTGAGGTTGTTCGCTTTTCTTAAATAATCTGATTTATTTTTAATATTATAAGTATTCTGAGAAGTATAGCCCACCCATGGAGGACATAGTGTTATCATTAAAAGAAAAACCATTTGGAAGGAGAAACATCGCTGAACAACGAGAAATTATCAAAGGAAAGAAGTTTCTCTGTTCTTGATCGAATTAGATCATATTTAAGAAACACAATGGCTCAAGAACGGCTCTCGTCCCTGGCTAGGATTTCAATTGAAAAAGAAATATTTATTGATTTAGAAAGCAAAAAGGAATTACATGACCAAATATTAAAGGAATTTGCTTTAAAACCAAGACGCTTGGACTTTATGTTCAAGTAAATAAAATTCAAATAATTTTTTACCGAGGTATGTATTTATTTATTTTATTGATAATCTTAAGTTATTGTCATGCATTTAAATGTCGGCTCATATGTAGACTTGAAAATTTAAAAAGAGCCCGAGTAGTCTTCAAGAACTGGAGTCGCCACTGATATATATATATATATATATATATATGTAAAGAACGACGCTTGTGTAGAAGAACGTTCCGCACAAGATGAGGAGGGAGAACGAACAAATGAAAAATGAGGTAACCACCCGGGAATCGAACCCGGGATCTTCCGATTGCCGGTCAGATATGCTATCCACTACACCATGGGCCCTCCTCATCTTGTGCGGAACGTTCTTCTACACAAGCGTCGTTCTTTACATTAATTATACTGTGTGTTGTTTGCAGTTAAAATGTGTGTGTGTATATATATATATATATATATATATATATATATATATATGTATATATATATATATATATATATATGTATATATATATATATATATATGTGTGTATATATATATATATATATAACTGCCTAGATCTGGTATTCGCGAATAACATGAACTTGATTGCCGATATAAAAATAACACCAACTATTATCTTAGACAACAACTTAATCGAGATATCAACAAATATGGCAAAAACATTAAAAGACAATACACATATTGCAGAAAGAAGCAAATTTGGGGCCTTTAACTTAAATCCAAGACTATAAATTGGGAAGCAATCAGATCACACATGGCCCAAAAAGAGTGGAGAACAGTTTTAAAGAATAAAACAACTGAAGAAATGCTAACAACCTTGGAAGAAAAAACGCTGAGAATTTTAGAAAAATATGCTCCGAAAGCACAGCCAAAAGGAGAGGAACTGGTTGGAGAGTCAAAAGAGAAGAATATTCCGCAAATGAAAGAGAGTAGCGGGGAAGTTAGCTAATTGCGGCGACAACAATGCCAGAAAAGTAATACGAGAAAAACTGGAGAGTATCGGTAGGGAAATACAGACCCTGATTCAGGGCCATACAGAGATGGAAGAGGAAAAGTGGGTAGAAGCAATAAACGAAAATCCAAAATACTTCTAGAGTTATGCGAAAAGGAAAACAAAAACGAAAGCCACTATCGGGTCCTTTAGGAAAGGAAATAATGAACTAACGGACGATCTACAAGAAATATCTGAAACATTGAGAGCCCAGTATTAATCAATCTTCAGTACCCCAAAAAGTGACAAAGCGATACCTAACACAGATGCATTCTTTGAAGAGAAATTGCAAGGAGATTTTATAACAGACTTTGATTTTACCCCGGAAGATGTAGCGAGAGCTATAGGACAAATGAAATCACATTCAGTTGCAGGTCTCGACAACTGGAACTCATTACTGATTAAAAACTGTAAAAATGAAATAGCTACACCCTTATACTGGATATGGAGAAGATCCTTGGACACTGAGGAAATACCGTATCTTACAAAGAGCATACATTGTCCCTATATATACGTAAAGGAAGGGATAGATCTCAAGCACAGAACTATACACCAGTGTCATTAAAATCCCACCTCACCAAAGTATTTGAAAGAATAGTTAGAGAAAAAATGTATGACTTCTTGGAGACACTGGAAAGATTCAACGAAAATCAACACGGATTCCGATCTGGAAGATCATGCCTATATCAATTTATAGAGCACTATAACAATATCCTAGATGAACTGGAAGGAAATGAAAACTACGATGTCATGTACACGGATTTTGCTAAAGCTTTCGACAAATGTGATCATGGTATAATAACACATAAAGTGAAATATATGGGAATAACAAGCAAAGTGGGAAAATGGATCTACAACTTCCTCAGAGAACGTCTACAAGTCGTCAAAATTCAAAGTATATCATCATCAGAATCAGATGTACGCAGCTCAGTACCTCAAGGTACAGTACTGGCCCCACTCGTATTCATTATCATACTAACAATGGTGTAAACAGCAATAGTATAGTAACATCCTTTGCAGACGATCCAAAGATCAGCAGAAAAATCATTGATGCAAATGAAGTGGAGGCCTTGCAGAGGGACACGAACAAAATATACAAATGGTCAGAAGACAACACCATGACGTGTAACACCGAAATATTTAGCTCTTATGATATGGTAGAAATGAGGAACTTAAACCGACTGCATATTATGTTCCAGATAGACAGGAAATTCAGAAAAACACGAAAGCGATCGATTTGGGGGTAATAATGACCGATGATGCGAAATTCTAAACAGAACATCAGATAGTGATAAACAAATCAAAGAGAGTCGTGGGACAGGTACTACGAACGTTCAAAATCTACATATGAAAAATTATCGAGAAACTGGTACCAAACCTCAAACTACAAGATAACTTAATTACCTTAAACCCAATTCCCATCCAAACAACGCTGGAAAATAGGAAAGGCAGAACGTGTAGTGTTCCTAAATTAAAGGCCCGACAAGGGACCTCTTCAACACTAAAGGAAAATGGTTTGGTTGTCAGGGGGCCAAGACATTTTAACCAACTTCCAAAGGACCTCAGAAATGTTATAGGGGTCAAAGTTGAATTATTCAAGAGAAGACTAGATTCCTGATTTAGGACGGTACCAGATCTACAAATCTACAGAAGCTAAGGCTAACAAAGACCCTAAGATCCACTCTAAGGTTAGCCCGAGAGAAAGAAGAGAGAAGGGGGTTAAAAGAAGAGAATAGGGAGTTAAAAGAAGAGAATAAGGGGTTAAGTAAGTAGCAAAACTTATCTCATTCGTGGGTTAACATTCATTCAGAAAACGAGTAAGAAAGACTCCCCATCATCATCAGTCGACCACTGCCAACAAGTCGGAAAAATAGTCGAAGGGAATAGGAAAGGGGTGAAGATGAAAAGAAGTAAAGTAAGAACGCTTACAAGCCATGCAAACACACTCTAAACTCAAAGAAACACTGTCATACCATGCAAACTACAGACATACAAGAGGATGAGAAAAGAAGAAAAAAAAAGTATGAAGAGTACAACAAAGTGGGTTAGTTTACGCTATGAGCTACATCTAAGTTCGTGTTAGTCTAATTTTTTTTAATAATATAAATTTATCGCTGGCATATCACACGCTGGCATCAATCGTCAACAGACTCAAACCTCGACTATCACCCCCAGAGCTCCTGTTGCTAATTGTTATATTATTTTAAAGGATGTTAATATTTTTAAAATGCCTATCTAAACGGTTTTTAAACATATTAACGCTCGAAGAGTTAACGACGGGCACGAGATTATTCCATTTATCAATTACTTTAAACGTAAAAAAGTTTTTAGCGATGTTAGTAATGAAACGTCTACTACGTAATTTAAATCCGTTATTACGAGTATTGCTATTATCGAAAATTAACAATTTGTCAAAATTTACGTTATCGATTTTATTAACGATTTTGAAAACTTCAATAAGCTCCCCCCTTAATCTCCTAGTTTCGAGTGAATGCAAGTATAACTCTTTAATCCTATCTTTAATCCTATTCTCACGCAAATACCGGCACCAAAACTGAACGGCATATTCTAAATGAGGCCTGACTAGGGACTTGTAAAGGGGCAATATAATATTCTTCGATTTAAATTCGAAATTACACGCTATGAAGCCTAATATCCTATTAGCTTTTGCCAAGACTCCAGGCACTGATTCCTAACTTTTAAATCCTTAGATACACGTACGCCTAAATCTACTTCCTCGTCAACGCTCGCTAACTGTTTATCGTCCATCGTGTACGTGTAATTATTGTTACGAGAACCTATATGCAAAACTTTACATTTGTCTACGTTAAATTGCATCTGCCACTTATCCGTCCACTCCATAATCCTATTTACATCATCTTGGAGCCTATTTCTATCGTCCACGTTAAGAACTTGGATAATCTCTAGGAGTGCTCCATTTTTCAATATTAAACATACACTCATAAAACATACACCATTTGAAAGCTCACATTTTTCTGAGTCTAAAAATGTAGTAATCCAAAAGTATCAATAGCAAATGCAAGATTATAGAAAAAATTACAAGTTACATTTTTATAGTGAATATTTCCTGTTTTGGCTATAATGTACTTTTTTTCATAAAATATTTTTCCTGATTGGGCTATTTTTTCGCTACTCTACGACTTAATTAGTTGGTTGAATTCTGTTCTGTCTATTTTTTTTTCTAATTGGATTTAGTTTGGTCGTGTTTGTGATAGAATTATGACGTGCTGTTCGTGTGGTTTCTGACTTTGAGAACTTGATTCGTCACGTGCCCTAGATGAAGAGAAAGTATTGGATGTTTTTATCTTTTCAATATTAAACATACACTCATAAAACATATGCCATTTGAAAGCTCACATTTTTCTGAGTCTAAAAATGTAGTAATCCAAAAGTATCAATAGCAAATAAAAAGTAACTAGGTTTAATTGTTTGACGCGTGACGTAATTAATTACATTTTAAAGGTTGGCTAAGTTATAAATCTTCAGTCTGTGTTGTAAGATGGTATTTTTGGTAAGTGTTACGCTAACCTAACCTAACATGAATGTTATTACATTATCATTTGTATAGTTTAGGTCTCGGGGGTACGGGGGCGGAGCCCCTGTAAAGATCACGCATCACAAATTGATCGGTATAGGGTTTTATATTTAAACCTAGTTACTTTTTATTTGCTATTGATACTTTTGGATTACTATATTTTTAGACTCAGAAAAATGTGAGCTTTCAAATGGTATATGTTTTATAAGTGTATGTTTAATATTGAAAAATGGAGCGCTCCTAGAGATTTACCAAGAACTTTACCGCCTATTTAGTATCGTCCGCAAACTTTGACACTTACTGGTGAAGCCTACATCTTTGTCCTTAATATAGATTACGAATAGCAATGGGCCTAACACTGAATCCTGAGGTACACCGATACCTACATCCCGCTACCCCGATTCCTTACCATTAATAACGCCTCTAACCAGTTAGCTACCTGACCGCCTATACCGTGCGCTTTAACCTTCACAATCAATCTTCTATGCAGAACTGTATCGAACGCTTTTTTAAAGTCTAAATAAATAACGTCAGCCGCTCTATGCCTATCGTATTCGTGCACTATTTCGTTATAAAATTCTGACAAATTAGTTAAACAAGATTTATTGCATCGAAATCCATGCTGACTACTATTAATCAAATCGCGACTTTCTAAGTGATCAACGATACGATCCCTAACTACGGATTCATAAAGTTTACCGACAATTGACGTTAAGCTAATAGGCCTATAATTACTAGCTACTGTGCGGTCGCCTTTTTTAAAAATGTCCATAACGTTAGCTAATTTAGGATTACCTGAAGATCAGGGCCCCCAGCCTTCTTCAGTTAGCTTTATAAGGCTAACTAACGAAAATATCACGACCTAACCTAACCAATGGTTAGGTCAACTGTACGCCCTTGACGATTGGTTAGGTTAGGTCAGGTCGTGATATTTTCGTTAGTTAGCCTTATAAAGCTAACGAAAGAAGGCTGGGGGCCCTTATCTTCAGGTGAGCCCTAATTTGAAGTCTTCAGGAATAATCCCCGTTTCCACTCCAGTAACTTATTAAAAATTTTTGTTAATGGGCCTACGATAACGTCTTTCAAATCTTTCAAATAGCTAGGATAAAGCGCGTCAGGGCCTGGAGCCTTGCTAACTTTTAGTTTATCGATATAATGCGCAATCTCACCCTCGTAAACAGTTATTTCATCCAAAATAGTCTCGCTACTAAATGGAACGATATCGTCCACGTCGAGGACATTATTTATGTCTTCTACGATAAAACTGTCGCAAAAAAGTTGTTAAAAATACCCGCCATCGCCTGAGCGTCGGAAGTCAAAGCGCCGTTAGCGTCCACTAGAGGGCTTATGTTACCTTTCATCAGATCACGATTATTGACTATGTCAAAAAACTTTTTCGGATTATGTTTACTATCCGCAGCTACAAGTATCTCTAAATTACGCTTAGCATTCCTAACAGATCTTTTAACCTGACGTCTAAGCTCGATATATCTATTAAAGTTAGCTACCGTGCTATTGCGCTTATTAAGTCTATACGCTCTGTTACGCTCGTTTATAAACTCACCTATTTCCCTAGTCCACCACTTGGGCCTACCATGATTTCTTGCGTGCTTGGGCCTACGTGGAATAAACTCCCTTTCGATATTCAAAAAATCTTTAAACGCCTTCCAATGAAAATTTGCGTCAGTACCCATAAATAAATTATCCCAGTCCACTACTCTCATTCTGTCCGCAAAACTATCAAAATTATCCCTACGAAAATCAGGGACTTCTCTTACGTAACTATCCTTACTGTTTTCTATCAATAGCTTAAACCTAATAATTTGATGATCACTACATCCTAAACTCTTACCTATTTCCAAACCTTCGACTATTTTCGTCGTTCGTCATCACCACGTCTAAAATATTGTCACTGCGCTTTGGTTCGGTAACCATCTGTCGTAAAAAATTATCTTCCATGAACTCAATCAGTCTCAAACCCACATCATTACCAGTAAAAGTCTCGTAATTAACATTAGGGCAGTTAAAGTCTCCGACAGCTATACTATCCCGATTATTAATAAAGTTACTAAGAAGTGTGTAAAATCTAGTATCGATATCGAGGAGTTGAATGGGAGGTCTATAAAGAACAACGAAATTAAAGCTAATACTGTAATACGCGCCCTAACTTCAACACATATCGCATTAATTGCTGCCGGAAAATCTATCTTAACCTCGATAGCCCTAAGGGAATTACGAATGTACAACAAAACGCCGCCACCAGTCCTATATAACTTATCATTAGTTAAAAGTTACCCCAAGTTACCCCAACAAGTCCAGAGTCACGGTATTTAACCATGTTTCGGTTATAATAACTATTTCGTAGTTCCGGGAATAAATTATCGCCTTAAATTCGTTCAATTTATTTCTAATACTACGCGCGTTACAATAAAAGACGTTTAAATTATTTTTTACCAGGGATCGGCGTTTGAAACTATTTTTCACGTCGGGCCGGCGTTTCCGAACCCACAACGTTTAAAGAGGGCTTCGACCTATAGAGCTTTCGAACGTTCTCATCGATTAACCTACGTAGCCTAGCACTCCCTATTTCATTGAAATGTACCTCATCTTTTATAAAAAAGGCTAGGATCACTAAATTCTGACCACAGCCTTACGAAGGTACATTTTCCTGAGCACAAATCTCTTCTAGCTTCGTGTTCAAAAATATTGTTTTTGATGTAAACCTAAGACCTAAACCGTGCCTAGGGGTAATACCTACAACTAAAGACCTATCTGACCTTGCCTTCAGGGACCTAATTAACCCCCTGTATCTCTCCAAAAGGTCAGGTACTCTCGCATCGAGCCTATACGAGTCGTTGCCCCCTACCATCGTCACCAACATCGAGTGACGGGAGGCAACATCAGTCCTATCTACTTCGTCTCTAATTCTGTCAAGCCTGGTCCCTGGTAGACAGACCCTCTTCCTCTTGGTTGGATTCCGTTTAACGAACTCCTTATCCATACGACTCACTAAGGAGTCCCCAATTAAAATCGTTTAGCCCTCGTTCACATCCCTATCCAACTGGGCAAAAGGGTTCGAAACCTCGATAGGGGGGAGGATTCCTATCATCTAACGTACGTGGCCTAGCTCCACCCTTAACTACTCTAAATCCCTCCCGATCTACTAATCTCTGGCCTACCTTAATCCCTTCCTCAACTCTATCTAACCTTCCCGATAAGCCACCTAGGTTAATATTCGTTTTAATGTCCCTTTCGTTTTCGATAGAATGAGTTAATTTTCTGCTATTTTCAACCAAAACAAGAATACTTTATTCTATACCTGTTTTGGGGGAAATTCCTATTATCGAGATATTTACTTTCGAAATTATTAAATTTTGGCTCCATTATTCACTCATCAAACCATCCCGTCCCATGTATATGCAGTCATGTCATGTTATTATCATTAGCCAATCAGCGGCTGCCCCATTGTCACGTGACACCCCGCTCATTTCGAAATTATTAAATTTTGGCGCCATTATTTACTAGTCAAACTATCTCGTCCCGTGTGAATGTAGTCATGTTGTTATCATTAGCCAATCAGCGGCTGCCCTATTGTCACGTGACACCCCCACGCATGTCCAGCGCTGAAATTTGAATTCAACAGTTGCTTCAGAATGGCTGTGTGTAGTGCACGCTCTAAGTCCTCAGTGTAGTAATGAACTTAATTACCGTGAAGCCTCCCATAATTAATGTAAGTGCACTGATAAATAATATTTCCAACTACTTACCTTTCCAGGTCCCGAATTCAGTATGGGTTACCCATGCCCGGTTAGGTTAATTGAATGCCCGTTTAGTTCAACTGTATGCCCTTGACAATTGGTTAGGTTAAGTTGTGTTATTTTCGTTAGTTTTGACTGTACACTCCTGACGATTGGTTAGGTTAGGTTAGATTACTTTTGCCGTGAATATTACTGACGAAAATAGGTTTTTCTGATGTATTTCATACGGTAAAGATTCGTTTTAGCTGCCCCCTCGTGTTTGACACGAAAACATATTTTTCTGGTGTATTTTTGTGTTTTCTTCAAATCTGACCTTCATTTTCCGGTAAAAATAGTCATTTTTGGAGGATATGTCAGATTGTCAGTTCCTCAAAAATGTGGATTTTCCTGAGGAAATGAAGGTCAGATTTGAACAAAACACGCCAAAATACACCAGAAAAATATGTTTTCGTGTCAAAAACGAGGGGGCAGTTAAAACGAATCTTTACCGCTACCTATACTAGAAACTAGGTTCCTAACCTCACCCTTCAAATTACTAACGTCTTCAACGTTAGTATAGGTTCGGCCATCGTCAACTGTAAGCCTACCCCTCCCATCATCAAGCATTGCAAGTCTTTCAGTCACCTCGCGTACACTACGTTTTAAATCCACCATCTCTTCACCCAACTCACGCAAGAAACAAACCGATCTCTCGGTAATCGCCATAGGACCGCCGTTGTAATTTTTAAAATCCGTATACCACCGATTAACCCCACACCTAGCACTTGACGCTTTCTGCGACGGCATCGCACAAGTTAAAGTAGTTAACGTTTATAACCGTCACAAGTTTAAATTAAATTAAGCCGGCACGCTATGAAAACTTCTAAATCGCTAAAAACCACTAATATTCAGTTACTTAACTATAACAATGTGAATATAAACGCAAGTATATAAAATTCAGAACTTTCCAACAGTAAATTTATGGGCAATATCCAAAAGTAGAAACAATATCAGAGAGTCTAGGGAATGCGTCCGCTCAGTAAGGAGTCTGGCTGACGATGATGATAATGCTGATGATAATGAAAATAGCTTGGTTGTCAGGGGGCCAAGACTTTTTAACCAACTTCCAAAGGACCTCAGAAACGTTATAGGGGTCAAAGTTGAATTCTTCGAGAGAAGACTACATTCCTGGCTTAGGACGGTACCAGATGAGCCGGGTGTACCTGGCTATGTGCTGTGGAGAACACAAAAAAGCAACTCGCTCCTCCACTAAACCAGGCCTAGAGGCGGGGCCACCAGCTTGACCTTCGTGTGAGGATAGACAAACACACGGTACATCAGCGAGGTTAGCGAGGCATATATATATATGTATATATATATATATATATATATATATATATATATATATATATATATCTCTGTCCCGGTTTATAATTGTAACGATTATAAACCGGGACAGAAATACAAACCGGCCGGGACGCCGGGACAAGAGCTCAAAACCGGGACTGTCCCGGTCAAATCGGGACTTATGGATATATATATATATATATATATATACCACTGAAGTGGCAATAGGTAGATTCAACGTTGACAACTGATGCCAAGTTGGCAGAAAGCGATGGGAGATTAATTTGTGTTGTGTCAACACTAATTCTGAAAATGATTAAACATTGTGGCACTATATTTGACCCGGTTAACCTCTATAGTAGGCCCGAGTGGCTTCATGTTGTTCAAATGTAACGTAACTCAACATTCCTAAACCCGAAATATTAAAAATACACTGATATCTCATATTTTTATCAATGGTGATTCTTATTAAAATCAATGTTCAAGTTGATATACAGTATAAAAAGAACTTCGCAAAATACAGTGTGTCCGTAAAGTCATGGTGGGATTTTAAATAGCTATATTATTGCAACGAAACATGATAATGAGATGAAAAAAAGGCAAATTGAAGAACAACTCTAAAAGAATAGCTTTATTTAACGTAGTTCGATATGGGCTCCTCTGGTAGCCCTGCAGACATCTAGGCGGTGATTCAATTCCAGCCACACACGCCCAAGAACATCAGGAGTGATGGATGCGATAGCTTCCGTGATTCGCTCGTGCAAGTGATGAATATCCCTAATGGGTACACTGTACACGCTTTGCTTGACGTAACCCCACAAATAAAAGTCCAAAGGTGTCAGGTCCGGAGAGCGTGGAGGCCATGGCTTCCATCCTCCTCTTCCTATCCATCTCTGTGGAAATTTTTCATTAAGGAATTCTCGAACAACGTTGGCATAGTGCGGAGGAGCACCATCTTGCTGAAAGATGACATTATTGTCAATAAATTGGGGTACTGCAAAATGTTCCAACATAGCGAGGTAGTTGTGTGACGTCACAGTGGGTTCCGCGAAGAAAAATGGGCCAATCACTCGATCTCGTGCTAGAGCACACCACACATTAACTTTCGGGCTATTACGCTCATGTTCAACATAGGCATGTGGACAGCCTAGACTAACTACGAGATAAAGGTTAAGCTTAGCCTAGACTAACTACAAGATACAACTTTGAGAGTTGTTCTTAAATTTGGCATTGTTTCATCTCATTATCATGTTTCGTTGCAATAATATAGCTATTTAAAATCCCACCATGACTTTACGGACACACTGTACTTTGGTAAAAGCTTTGTTTTTTGTATTTCAGTTTGTTTCAAAGTTTCAGTGAGAAAACATAATTTTTAATGACAGGATAAAAAATTAAAATTCCGGTTTCGTATAAAATTAATTAAACTGCTTTTCAAATTATAAAGCAACTTTGTAACACGTGACTGATTTATCGCTCTCGTTCATTCAATGTTATTGTCTGAAACTTGAAGAATGTATGCCAGTGTTAAATCAATACTGACATCATTACTTATAATTATAATCGCAATTAGTAGCATTAAAACCGCTATCGGGAGGTCGTGAGATCGAATCCGGGCTAGGAGTTTGAAATTTTAGACTTCTGTATTCCATATTAGGCTGTAGGTCCGAGGTGGGTGGAAAAGCTTTACTTTCATCAGAATGAACAATTCGAGCGGATAAAAAAACCAGTCTAACCGGGGCTATAACCCTAAATAATATCGTTAAAGGTTTATCTAAACTTAATCCTATTTTTGTAGACTCAACCAAAACGTTAAAAACTAACCAAAATTAACCTATAACACCTATAACTAACGAACTTAACCAAACCTAGCTAAGCCAACTAAACATAACTAGGCGTAAAGGGTGACCTAACCGGGTTTGAACCCAAATTCTTTATATTCTGAAACTACTTTTAATACTTTATAACTTATACAACTTCATAAGTTCCCGGATTCCTCTAGGAATTACCATGATATCAAAGAAGGTCTTTTAATACTTTCTTTACCATAAATAAATAAATAGGAATGAATAAGGGTGACAACGCACAGCGCCACATATTTCCCTTATGTACAACTTTTTCATTATTTCAACCTAAAAATAAATCGGGAAATATCATACATTGTACACACACACACACACACACACACACACACACAGATATATATATATAGTATAAGTTTGTACCAACAAAGAGAGCGGACGAAAAAGTGATTTTTGCATGTTTTCAAAGCTTTAAAATTAGTTTCCTAATTAACGACTGACTTTCGTTTTCAAAATATATATTAGTTAAGGCTTTATTTTGCGATATGAAATATGTCATTTTAATAATAATAATTACTTAAGTTTAAATGTACCAACGAGGCCCGAACTCTAGGGTGGTTTGGAGTTTTAAAAATTCGTGGTTTTCGCCGTTTCCTTGCTAAACAGCTCATTTCTTAGCCGACGTTCCCTAGAAGATATTTTTCCTTATTAAATTTCCTGTCGATTGATATTTGTTACACGTGACTACGTCAATTTTTTCCAATTATAGAGCTTGTCAAACTTGGGCGTATGTTAGGTTAAGCCCTCTCCAAAGCTAATTTATAGCAAATAAAATAAGCCTGGTACAGTACTTAATTAAAAATATTTTGCTTAGCGAATATTCGAGATTTTGACGTAATATAACATGAATATATAAATGTTATTAAATTATCCTAATTAGGGCGGTTACTAAGCTACCTAATTGGGCCTATTAAGAAAGCATGTCAGAACCGGTTGAAAGAATGGTCTCATATGGTAGGCCAAAGGCCTATAATAGGCCTACCCTATTATTAGTATTGAAGGTTAAGCTAGGTTTGTGATGTTTGGTTGTAAGGGTTTATTTATTATCTAATTTGGTACTTGTAGGTTATCTCCCCCACACCAATTTTGACAGAACATTTTCGTTAAAACTAACGAAAATATCACGACTTAACCTAGCCAATTATCAAGGGCGTACAGTTGATCTATTAGTAAATAGTAAATACTATTCCAGAAATAAACAATGTTATAATTAATAATAGATCAACTATACGCCCTAAATAATTGGTTAGGTTAAGTCTTGATATTTTCGTTAGTTTTAACAAAAATATTCTGTCAAAATTGGTGGGGGGGGGGGGGGAGATAACCTACAAGTACCTCTAATTTTAGCCTCCTGGTTCTTAACTTTAATGGGGAAAATACAATACCCGATCTTTTGAAATGTTTGGTAAAAATTTACCAGATCTGATGCATCACTTGGGCTAAAATGTTAGTTTTAAATCTGATTATGTCATATTCTAGATTAATATTACTATTATATGTGGTAGTTTCCTGTTTTCTATAGTATTTGATACTACCAAATTGGAGAAACTGTAAAGCTATGATAATATCAGTTAAAACTTTAATTTTAGTTGAAACCTTCACCGAATGCATTGGGCATGAGTAATTTCAGTTAAAACTCTTGTCTGATATGAATGTTATGGAAAAAATCCTTGCGAAGTTGCGTGACACACTGGAAAATTTGAGCAGATTTAGCCATAGAGTTCGGGCCTCGTTGGTACACTTAAACTTAAGTAATTAAAATAATATATGCAATCAAACTGGCACATTATAATCTCACTTACAAGTGTAAGAAGAAAATCATTAAGTTACAGTGGATAAACAAATATCTTTCAATTTATTAAGAAATCCCTTCATATCAGACTAAAAATAAATCAAAGCATGTTACTCCTCAATTTGGATTGGCCAACTTTTGATATGAAGATATTTTCATTGGACTGAAACTATGGAATGACTTAAATGCTAATATAAAAAAGGATCACCTGAAGATCAGGGCCTCCAGCCTTCTTTAGTTAGCCTTATAAGGCTAACTAACGAAAATATCACGATCTAACCTAACCAATCGTTAGGTCAACTGTACGTCCTTGACGACTGGTTAGGTTAGGTCGTGATATTTTTGTTAGTTAGCTTTATAAAGTTAACTAAAGAAGGCTGGGGTCCCTGATCTTCAGGTGATCCATAAAAAATATTGTGAATGTAAATTCGTTTAAAACAAAGTTGAAATCTCGATTAATAATGTGTTGGTTTTCGTCGTCGTCGTCGTTGGGCCTAGGCAAGCTACGGCTTGGGACCGTAGCGCATCTATCCGGTATAGGTTAACCTGGATGATGTAGCCATAAGCACTGCCGCTGGTTAAGTGCCAACCAGTGATTATCTCACTAGCCGTATTGAGTCCGTTAGGCGAAACTGCGACAGTACCAAGGATGGAAAATATATCCCTTGGATTTCTATTATTTATTTGCAAAATGGACTTGGTATTAGATTGAAATAATTATTTGAATATAAATAATTAACTGACAATTGTGATATATAATTAATTATGTTTACATACAATAAAATAATACAGTATACATAAAATTAGTATTAATGTGGTTTACAATTGAATTATGATGGGTAACTAATTTAAAATGAATTTATAGCTATTCCGAAATTCAAGACGGTAAAATTAACATTTATCTTGAAGCTAAAATAAGAGTATTCACTACACACTCCCCCACCAGAGAGGAAGTTCAAAGAGTTCAGAACGACACAGATTTCCCCTGGACCTTTTTCGTAGCTACATGTACCTCGCTTAAGGTTGATTCCAAAAACGCAGGCTTAAGACGATCGATAGAAACCTTGTCGACCTTGGAACCGCGCTGGATGAGAAATGATTTGCGCGTACGTCGGAGAACTTCATAGGGCCCGTCATATGGACATTGGAGAGGCCGTTTTGGGACAGGTACACGAACGAAAACGTGGGTGCAAGACTGGAGGGCTGGGGAAACAAAGATGTTCTGTTGGCTAGTCAATCGAGGGGGAACAGGCTGAAGGGACTGCATGTGAGAGGAAAGTGTTTGAGCGAATTCCGTAGGATCACATGACTTATCCCCTGCAGTGAAGTAGCCACCTGGTAGCCGCAGTGTTGTTCCATAGACTAGTTCAGCCGCTGTAGTCTTCAGATCACTCTTAAATGCAGAGCGAATACCAAGCAACACGAGTGGAAGCTTATCCATCCAATGGGAGTCTTCGTGACACATAAGGGATGACTTCAGCTGCGATGGAAGCGTTCGACGAGGCCGTTAGCTTGCGGATGATACGCACAGGTATGCGCATGTACTGTACCCAACAAGCTGGTAAACTTTTCCAAAGCGAAGACTCAAATTGGCGACCTTGGTCAGTGATGACTTTTGTCGGCAATCCAAATCTTGATACCCATCCATGAAGAAAGGCTCTTGCAACAGTGTCCGCTTGGATATCAGGAAGTGGGATGGCTTCAGGCCATCTGGAAACGGTCGAGACAGGTGAGCAGATAACGTTGGCCTTGAATCACTGGAAGAGGGCCAACAATGTCTACATGAATTACCTCAATCGCTGGGATGGGGGCGGAAATGCGTCAAAGGGGGACCTGGTGTGCCTTTGGACTTTGGCACGCTGGCAGGCAAGGCACGTTTTGGTCCAATGTTTGACATCCTTCCGCATCGAGGGCCAAACAAAGCGAGAGTAACCAGGTGTTGCGAAGCACGGATACCAGGATGGGAGGGCTTATGAAGATACGTGAAGACTGCTTGTCTGTGACATGGAGGGACATAAGGGCGAATAGCAGCTGTTGATACGTCGCAATAGAGGGGCACAGACAATCCTGGCATACTCATTTTCTTGAGGGAAAGTGAGTGAGTGGAGTCTTCTCTGAGCAGGTCTTGTAGTTCCGTATCCTTATCTTGATCCTGTGCAATATCATTCCACAGTGTAGAGCTGAGGGTAACAGAAGTAATCTCTATTCTTGAAAGTGCATCCGCTGGAGTGTTCAAGACACCTTTGATGTGGCGGATATCTGTGGTAAATTGCGAGATATAATCGAGTTGCCTGATGACTCTGGAGAGTGGTTACAGCTGTTTTTATTGAAGACAGTGACCAAAGGTTTGTGTCGGTAAAAACACAAAACTCTCGGCCTTCAAGGAAATGTTGAAAATGCTTCACGTTTAAGTAAATAGCAAGAAGTTCACGTCCGAAAGCACTATAACGCGTTTCGGCTGGCTGCAGCTTTTTCGAGTAAAACGCGATGGGTGCTTGTTGACCGTTAATGGTTTGTTCCAACACCCCACCGATCGCAACATCTGATGCATCGACCGTCAGAGTTAGGGGGGCATCACAGATAGGAAATGACAGAGACAATGCACTATTGATAGCATTTTTGGCATTGTCGAACGCCTGTAAACTATCGCTACACCATACCAATTTCGTTACCTTGCGTTTGTGTGTGATCATAGCGTGTAGAGGAGCAAGAACACTGGCACAGTTTTTAATGAACTTGTGGTAATAATTTACCAAACCTAGAAACCGACGTAACTCACGCTGATTATTTGGCATAGGGTAATTTTTTATCACTTCACACTTGTCCTGAGGGGGGTTAATTCCGTGCTGCGAAATCGTGTGACCAAGAAATTCCAAGGTTGGCTGTGCAAAACACACTTAGATGCTTAATAGTAAACCGTATTGTTCTAAGCGTTGAAAGAGGAGTGAAAGATGTTCCTTATGTTCCTCTTCCGTTGAGCTGGCCACAAGCAAATCATCGATGTAGGCATAAACAAAGTCAAAGCCTCTGGTGACCTCATCTATAAACCTCTGAAAGGTTTGTGCAGCATTCCGTAGCCCGAACGGCATCTTCACAAATTCGAATAACCCAAATGGTGTACAAACTGCAGTCTTGGGAATATCCGAAGGCTCTACGGGAATGTGGTGGAAAGCCTTAACGAGGTCTATTTTACTGAAGATAGATTTGCCGTGGAGAAGAGAAGTAAAGTCTTGGACATTTGGTACCGGATATCGGTCCGGGATGGTTGTCGAATTCAAAAACCGGTAATCCCCACATGGTCTCCAGTCTCCTGACTTCTTCTGGACCAGGTGTAGGGGAGAGGACCAACTGCTTTTGGAAGGTCTTATTATCCCAAGATCTATCATAAGCTGGAATTCCGATTTGGTAGCTTTCAGTTTGTCCGGGGCAAGACGTCTGGGTTTTGCAAACACAGGGGGACCTTTTGTTGTAATGTGATGGGTAATGGTGTGCTTAATGGTATCACCCATCTGCATCGGTTGAAGAATTCCTGGATATCGCTGGAAAAGGCACTGGACATGGAATTAGGGGGAACGAGGGAAAGTGCAGAGTTCGAGGCGTCCGGAAGGGCAACCTGTTTGGCAAGAACAGAAAGCAGTGTGGCCTGGTCGCATAAGCGTCGCTTGTCAAGATCCACCAGGAGTTTGAAATGCTGGAGGAAGTCAGCGCCGATTATGGGATGCTGCACTTGAGCACAGATGAAAATCCACTTGAAGGATCGGTGAAGGCCCAAGTTAGTTCACGCGACTGAGTACCGTACGTGGGTATGCGTGAACCGTTAGCAGCGTATAGAGGCGGAGATTCCGAGTGCGTATGACCAGATTTTTGAGGGAATACACTGACTGACGCTCCGTATCGACCAAGAAATTGACACCAGAGTTCCTGTCCTTTATGAATAACAGGTTGGCAGTGCGAGTACTAGACGCCATTAGGACTCGCTGCTGGGGTTTTCCGACGAAAAATTGCAAGGGGAGATGCACTTCCTAGCCTTCTTTCCAAATTTAGAGTGGTAGAAGCAGATCTTCCCGGAACTCGAACGATGCCTCTTCGTAAATCTTGACCGAGAATGGCTTCTTTGCCGTTGATTTTGTAGCAGAGAACAAACGTGGTTGAGTTGTGACTTAACTCTTCCACTTTCAACTCCAGTTCCGATTGTGTGTTCACGTTGTTGACCGGAGCTGTGTCAATCTCCACTACTTTGTCGGCAGTTTTCTGCTAGTTTATCAACTGGAGTAGCAGGATCCATAGTGGCCAAGACACGCTGAGCTGATGGAGGAAGTTTCTGCAAGAACAACTGTCTAAAGATGTCCTTATCGAAGGTTTGTGCGCGTTCCCCTAGAGCGCACTGCATAGCCCTCAGCATTTGAGTGGGCTTACAGTCTCCAAGTTCTTCTTTTGAGATTAACTGATGTAGTTTCTCACGCTCGGAGACAGTGGTGCGGCACAGGATGGCAGACTTCAGATCGTTGTATGGGTCCTCACTAGGGTGGATCGATTTTACATTTGTTTCGATTTCCATATTCTAATAGAGACAAAAACTTGCGCATGCATGAGAAAATAGCCTCTGCAAAATCTTAGCTTAATAGGTAATGATCTTCTGCCCCCGGCAGAGCGATGAAAATCATATTTTAGTAGTCAAAAACGTATTTTTCTTATAATTTTTAAAATATTTCAATATGCATCAAAATTATTCCTAATAACTATAAAGTCGATGAAAAAGACCTCATATGATCGTTTTTCCAAGCGCGTTGTCCTACGTTAATATCTTTTGCCCCCGGCAACAACGTCAAATGTTGAAAAAATAGGTAATTTATATACATATTTTCAGATCGGCTTTGTCTTAAATAATGCATTTATATATTTCCCATAGCATTTATATCGTTGCTTAGGCATGAAATAACAGACACGCAAAATTTTATGACTCTAGAGTAATATCTTCTGTCCCCGAGAAAAGTCTAAATGTGGATTATAATTACGTTAATGCGATGTTATAAGTACGATAAGTACTAAGTACAACTCCTCGCTTGCTAATTTTATAAAAATTTTCATGTTTGCTAATTTTATAAAATTAGCAACCCAGAACTCACCACGAGGAGGTGGCTGTACGTCGAGTTCCACCCTATCCAGCCCCAACCACCCTTCCTTTGGCTGCATGTCGATTTACATACGGTAATCTTTCTTAGAATCAAATCGTGGAATTTTTGTTCGGGAGTGAAGACGGGAGCGGATGAATCCGTCCCTCTTCTATTCCACTTACACAGCAGAGGCTTCGGTTACTAATTTGATGAGTCTCTCGACCGCTTGAGTATGACAAGGGAATAGTGGGATCAGTCCATCAGGCTGGTCTCCCGTCTCAACAAACTTTTATTCGGGTATCAGGTATTGTTTTTGTAACGGGGGGTTGGTCACCTCAGCCGTTTGCCAGTTGATCATTTCGTAATAGTTTTGACTATCGTAGAGCAGCTCAGGCATGGCGAAGGCTCGAATTTCCCCCGCTGGTGATTGTTTTGATCGTGCTTTTAATATTCTTCTCCATCCCAATTCTCTTATGTGTTGCTCATCGGCATGTAGCATGGAGATCAAAATATTTTCTGGGTGAGCAAAGAAAGAATTTCTACGGAGGACTTTGTTGGCGATTGTCTTAGATCTTTGAGGCATGGTCTGAGAGAGACGCATCATTTCGAAAAAATGTTTTGCGCCCTCAGTGAAACTGGAGTTTTTCTTTATCTTAAACCAAATTGGTGCGTAAACTGTCATAATGAATCGCACAATTTCGTTGAAGGTGCTGGAGGGTTCACTGGTTGAAACATAGAGGCGCAGAAATCTATTTGCTGTTGTCAGCTTACTGGAATGCGCCATCTTACCTGGATTTCGAGCCGCGAGAGCTGAAGAGCAGCTACCGCTCGACACTGCTCTGTAGATGCCTAACAAATATTTTTGGTCAGTGCTCAACTCGGCATCATCTATGTCAATGTCGGGAGATGGAATGGCATCGAATTCTGTAATTGGAAGTTTTTCGCAGTCGTTCAGTTGTTTTCCAACTGGTCCAGTAAAGCCCATTGGCCCAGTTGTTTTGCCGTCCAAGTCTTGAATGAGGTGTCGCAGTGATAATTCATTACCGTGTAATAGGCATATGATCCACTGAACTGGCCTTTGTAGTTTCATTTCAATCATACGAATGGCTCCACCCTTTCGACCCGTGTTCACTCACCAGAGATGACCTTTAAACCCTAGCCTAGAGTCATAAAATTTTGCGTGTGTGTTATTTCATGCCTAAGCAACGATATAAATGCTATGTGAAATATATAAATGCATTATTTAAGACAAAGAGCCGATCTGAAAATATGTATATAAATTACCTATTTTTCAACATTTGACGTTGTTGCCGGGGGCAAAAGATATTAACGTAGGACAACGCGCTTGGAAAAACGATCATATGAGGTCTTTTTCATCGACTTTATAGTTATTAGGAATAATTTTGATGCATATTGAAATATTTTAAAAATTATAAGAAAAATACATTTTTGACTACTAAAATATGATTTTCATCGCTCTGTCGGGGGCAGAAGATGATTACCTATTAAGCTAAGATTTTGCAGAGGCTATTTTCTCATGCATGCGCAAGTTTTTGTCTCTATTAGAATATGGAAATCGAACAAAATGTAAAATCGATCCACCCTAGTCCTCACTCGTGGAAGTAGACACGATGACGTCACGGACTTCAGAGATGATGCTCGCTGGTAGAGAGGACAAAACATGATCGTATTTTGTCCTGCTAGCGGTGATCCTTCCCAAGTTGAATTGTGATTCCACTTGGTGAAACCAAATAAATGGATCACCCGGCCAGAAGACGGGGAGCTTTACGCTCAAGTGGGAGATGGCACCAGCGTCGTCAGGCATCTTCTCCTATGCTTGCTGACGTACAAGCAAGACGACAAGTTACCAACGAAGGAGTGGAGGTTGAGACGAGCGCAGGCACAGAGCGCACGGGCAGGGGTGAGGGGCAGAGGGCACGAGCGACGTTACAGTCTGGTCCTAGTCGCTCGGGTGAAGGGGGTGATGGGCACGAACGACGTTACAGTCTAGTCCTAGTCGTTCGGGTAAAGGGGGGAATCCAACTCCGGGGTCACCAATTGTTGGTTTTCGTCGTCGTCGTCGTTGGGCCTAGGCAAGCTACGGCTTGGGACCGTAGCGCATCTATCCGGTATAGGTTAACCTGGATGATGTAGCCATAAGCACTGCCACTGGTTAAGTGCCAACCAGTGATTATCTCACTAGCCGTATTGATTTCTTTGTAAAATATTGATGCCACTTCAGTAATGACTTTGTATTAGGTTATATCTACAATTCTTATTCATGACTTATATATTATTAATAATAACTATGTTTTAGTTTTAATTAAGAGTTCAGTAAAATCTAAAGGTTAAGGGTCAAATAAAATAAAATAAATTTTTCAATTAACAATTATTTATTTTGGATCACCTGAAGATCAGGGCCCCCAGCCTTCGCTAGTTAGCCTTATAAGGCTAATTAACAAAAATACCACGACCTAACCGAACCAATCGTCAAGGGCGTACAATTGACCTAACGATTGGTTAGGTTAGGTCGTGATATTTTCGTTAGTTAGCCTTATAAGGCTAACTAGAGAAGGCTGGGGCCCTGATCTTCAGGTGATCCCCAGAAAAATGTAAATTGTAAAATTATTTATTTAATCAATAAAGGTTATTCAATTTTAAAAAATCAAATAAACATATATATATATATATACAGTGGAACCTTGCTTAACGAGCATAATTCGTTCCCGAACTGTGCTCGTTATGCAAAATGCTCGTTAAGCAAGGCAATTTTTTCCATAGGAATCAATGTAAAATATGATAATGCGTTCCATGCTTAAAAATACTTAAAATAATATTTATAATGATATTTAAAGGCGTTTTTAAATTATTATTGCATGAAATGAAAAGATTATTAATAAAAATTAACCCAAAAGAGAATGTAAATAATTAGTAAACGGTGAAATTTATAAATAACTTACGAAGAGAGAAGGTGCTCCTGACGCACGCACAGGAAATGAAGAGACAGGGAGGAGGAGAGGGTTATTGAGGGGAAGGAGGAGAATCGTCTTCGTTCAATGCAATAACATTCTCGACGAGCTCACAGTCACTAGCTTTAAATTTTTTAGAGGCACTTTCACTTTCTTTTGGATCCTTTTTCACGAGGAAACTGTCTAGAGACATTTGTTTTTGTCTACGCTTTAAATTTTGACGAAATATTTTGCTCGTTAAGCAAAGTGTCGCTCGTTATGCAAGGTAATTTTACCCCATTCTTTTGGCTCGTTATACGAATTTCTCGTTATACGAGGCACTCGTTAAGCAAGGTTCCTCTGTATATATATATATATATATATATATATTTTCGCTTTCATATATATATATATATATATATATATATATATATATACACATTTTAACTGCAAACAACACACAGTATAATTAATGTATGTAATTATCCTACATACGAGCGGAATCGAATGCCCTGAGGGGGCATCTTCTCATGCCGTACATATATACTTTTTAACTGCAAACAACACACAGTATAATTAATGTAAAGAACGACGCTTGTGTAGAAGAGTTGTGACTGATCGGGGATCTTGGTGCAGTGGTTAGCATATCCGACCGGCAATTGGATGATCCCGGGTTCGATTCCTGGGAGGTGTCTCATTTTTCATTTGCTCGTTCTCTCTCCCCATCTTGTGCGGACGCTCTTCTACACAAGCGTCGTTCTTGATATATATATATATATATATATTAGGGTGTCACTTAATTGTATGGTAAGAATTGAACCATCAAGAAGTTTCGGTCTGATCCTCTAGAAATGTGACATTGCATGTAAAAACGCTGATTATGAAGTTTCATGAGAAAATATTAATATTTAGAGGTCGCTCAAGGCCATTAAAATTTTGATGACGGTCGTTACTTTTCCTAAATTGAAATGCGCTTCCTTTCTATGCCTCACCCCAGTATCATTTCAGTCGCCTTAATGATAGGATGTGTTTAGTCTTAGTAGTAGGATATGTGTGTATTAGTAGTAGGATATGTGTGTATTAGTGTTTTTTTATTGCATAATACCTATAACACTTATTTTTTATTTTCAGGTGTAAATTTATATAGCAAAATACATTTATTATCTAATGATGGAGACTCGAAAGAAATCTAAGGTTTACTTGATTGACAAGTGTGAGAATGATATTAGAGGTGGTAAATTGTCATCAAATCTTCAGGCTGTCCTTTTTCCTTCATTTACATATAAAAAAGACGATAAGAGAGGCTTCGTCAATGACAATTGAAAAAAATTGAGGAGTTTTGGAATCGTGCCCGAATTCCAACTCAACACAAACAGGACACAATCAGAAAACTGGAAAAACTCTTCTCACGATGCAAAGCATTGAAGAAAAATGCATCTCGCAAGATAGAAGTACAGGCTAAGAATGAGAGCATGTTCAAGGACTGTTTTCACGACCTCTTTGATATCGCTCATGCAAATGCCCTCGACATAATCAAAATGGAGGAAGATAAGCAGTTTCTCATTGTTCATCGTGAAAAAGGCCGTCGTGGAACAATGTCTTCTGTTGATATTGTGCTACATCAGAAGGAGGCAAAGAAGGAGAAACGTGTGTTGAGCGAACAAAGTCGAAAGCGAAAGGCAGAACAAAGCAAGGATTCATTGTTAGATTCTGTTACATTAGAGAGCAGCAGTTCATTGACGTTTGAGGAAGAGGAATTAAAACCTGAAGCTGTTCCTGGAACAAGTAGGCAGAAACCCCCTTTCAAGCGGGGAAGAAAAGAAGTCACCACGCTTGGTCTCACAGCAGTTCTAGATCGCTGTAAAGTTTCTGATCGTGCTGCTACTATGATTATTGCGGAGACTGCGAAAAGTCTCAGCCATGGTATCCCTGATCTTGCTGTGAATCGAGAGACCATCCGACGTGAACGAAAGAAGCAAAGGGAGGCACTCTCTATGACCATCATGAAAAACTTCAAGCAGAATGTACCTCTACTGTACACTGGGATGGTAAATTATTACCGGAAATTACTGGAAAGAAAAAAATTTATCGTCTTCCTGTCATAGTAACAGGTCAGAGAGTACATCAGCTTCTTGGCGCTCCAAAGCTCATATCTGGAACTGGGAAAGCACAAGCTGCAGCTGTCATTGAAGCTCTCCGTAAGTGGGATATTGAAGAAAAGGTCCAAGCTATATCCTTCGATACAACTAGCTCCAATACTGGTCTAATGGCTAGAACTTGCGTTATTTTACAGCAGATGCTGAAACGTGACCTACTCCATCTGGCCTGCAGACATCACATCATCGAACATTTGGCTGCAGCAGCTTTTAAAGAATGCATGGGCCCCACATTAGCTACAGATGTCCAACTTTTAAAGAGATTTCAAGGAAAGTGGGACGACATTGATCCAAAGCGGTATGAAGACTCCACCACTGATGAAATTGCCACTTCTGTTGTCGCTGATGTAAAGGAAGGTCTCACTAGCTTCTCTAAATCTGCAATGACTACAAAAATCCCGCGAGATGACTATAAGGAGCTACTTGAATTGGCATGTCTGTTTCTTGGTGCTCTCTCTAATCGTGGTGTAGTTTTTCATGCTCCCGGAGCGATGCATCAGCACGATGGATGTCAAAGGCAATCTATTCCTTAAAGATTTGGATGTTCAGATCAAAATTTAAGTTAACAAACCGTGAGGAAAGAGGACTTCGCGACTTTTGTATTTTTATCGTATGCATCTATGTGAAAGCTTGGACCACGTGCCCTTGCGCCATTAGCGTTCCCCAAAATGACCTTCATCTCCTACAGTCACTAATAAAGTATTCAAACATCCATCACGCATTCCCATGGTAACTTCACAGAAGATGGCAGTTCATTTATGGTATTTGTCTGAAGAGTTGGTGGGTCTTGCTTTTTTCGATGACGATGTCCTCCCTGATATCAAAAATCGCATGGTCATATCTATGACGTTGATGGACAAGAGAACCCTCCAAAACGTGTGGTTGTTGACCTGGATACTGTGAAAGGAAAAAGCTTGGAAAACTTTGTAACAAAAAACACAAAATCATTGTTCACGAAGCTCAACCTCCCAGATGAATTCTTGGAGAAAACTGCTGAGCAATGGGAAGAGGATACCCATTACCAGAATGCGAAAGAGACTGTAAAAATCTAACTGTAACAAATGACTTCGCTGAACGTGGAGTTGCTCTCATCCAGGATTTTTCTGGATACCTAACCAAAGATGAAGAACAACTCCAGTTTCTTCTCCAGGTTGTTGAAGACCATCGCAAGCATTGCACATGGGGACAAAAGCATACCTTGAGTGGAAATAATGATTAATCATAATAATTACGCTACTGTCTGATGTTAATGTACTTTATCTTAATATTATGATAGTTTTGTGCACTTCCTGCTAATGTAGGAACATAATAAATTGTTTAAATACATTTGGAAATTGTTTATATTCACACTTTCTGAGAATCTCGTATCCAATACTTCGAAGCCGTTGAGCGACTTCTAAATATTAAAATATCTCAATAAAATTTTGTACACAGTATTTTTACATCATATGGCATACTTTGATGCGGTCAGAGCACGAAAACTTAAAAGTTGAAAAATAAGTGACACCCTAATATATATATATATATATATATCGCTTTCATATACTGTATATATATACTGTATATTTAAAAACGAAAAACACTCGTTAATTAGGAAGCTAATTATAAAGCTTTATAAACAAGCAAAAATCGCTATTTCGTCCACTCGCTTTGTACGCAGCTGAAGATTGATGACGTAGTTGGTCCCGAGGCGTATTGAGTCTCTTTCATAAAAACATTTTCAAAATTAATAGTAGTTGTAAATGAATAAAGAACAACATTTTACTGTCCATGCTGATTCCAAGTTATTTAATGATAAGGATAAATCAAGATATTTTACTCAGTGCGAATGTCGCTCAATATAATGAGAATAAACAGAAATTTTTAGACAAGGTTGAAAATTCAAGACTGAACACCAGTCAACCCCCTCTACAGTTTTGATTAAGTTGTGCCTTGTACGTGCACCTTCCTTCCTCTCTTAGTTGTGGTACTTAGAAAAGCATGGTGGCAAATAGTAGTACGTTGACCTTAAAGGTTGGGAACCCCTGGTCTACACCCCTAAACCTGGTCTAAACCCCCTGATTTACAAAAACGTTTCGTAAAACCTTCATGTTGAAGTACCTTAATAGGCTTTTTGTAACTTTGACATTCCAAGTAATAAATGATTCCAAACATTGACCTTATAAGTTCCTTTGGATCACCTGAAGATCAGGGTCCCAGCCTTCGTTAGTTAGCCTTATAAGGCTAACTAACGAAAACATCACGACTTAACCTAACCAATCGTTAGGTCAACTGTACGCCCTTGACGATTGGTTAGGTTAAGTCGTAATATTTTCATTAGTTAGCCTTATAAGGCTAACTACAGAAGGCTGGGGGGCCCTGACCTTTATTTAGGTGATCCGTTCCTTTTATGGTATATAGGGTAAAAAAAGAACCAGAAAGTTTCCCAGTTAGCGTCTATGCCAACGGTGGCCAAACCCCGGCTCGCGAGACAATTTTGGTTTTTAATGTATTTATCATAAAAGACAAAATTCATAATACAAATATAATGTTTTTTCACATAATAAAAAAAATATGAAAAAACAAGGAAAAATTGAATTGACAATAAAATGCGTCATGCGTACGACAATTTCTTTTGCGTGACAAGCACTAAGCGGGATAATTACGTAATTAACACCAATCGCCACTCACCAGTGTCCAGTACCCCTCGAGCTACCCTGCGGGCCGCGTGTAGTAATGAGTGAGTGTGTTTTAAAATTAGTTTCTTAGATCAAATAGTGGCTATTTTTCTCAGCTATACAAGTGAAAGTTATACAACCCCTTAGTTGATTAAAATGACTGAGCAAACAAAGTGTAAGAAACGGAAATATGAAGAAGAAAATATAGTTTTTAAACAGGAGTGGGAGGAGAGCTTTGCCTTTACTGTTAAGGGTGGGAAACCTGTGTGTCTTATCTGACACGTGGCACTCAATCACTTTAAAGCCAGTAACTTAAAGCGTCATCATGAAACTAACCATAAAAATTTTATTACGGAATTTCCTCCCAAATCAGAATTGCGGAAGACTAAATTAACAATGTTGAAATCTAGCCTAGTTGCCCGACAAACTGTACTTTCATCATTGTGTAAGACAGCTGACTTAACTACTGAAGCTAGTTTTGTTATGGCATGGAATATTGCTCGTGCTCAACTTCCCTACAGTAGTGGAGAATTTGTGAAGAAGAATATTGCCGATGTTACTGCAATTCTCGCTCCAGATAACACAAAGCTTCGAGAACAAATAGCAAGTATTTCTGTTTTCCGCCACACTACAGAGAGACGTATTTCCCAGATCAGTGCTGAAATTACATGTTCGTTGCAGAGTGATTTGAAGAATTCTGTTGCATTCAGTTTGGCCCTCGATGAATCCACAGATATTAAAGATAACGCTCAACTGGCGATATTTGTTCGTTATGTTACTGGCGATGGGAATGTGAAAGAAGAACTCTTGGACTTAATGACCCTAAGAGAACGGTTGACATAAAGAACGCACTTGACGAGGCATTATCAAATGCTCAAATACCATTGAATAAACTTGTCAGTGTTGCAACAGATGGAGCACCAGCTATGGTAGGACAAAATGTAGGCCTAGTTGGGCTCTTGACATGCGATCCCAAGTATCCTGTGTCTCTTTATTCACTGTATCATTCGCTGTGGTCATTTGGTAAGCAAGTACTTTAGGTATGACAGTGTTATGAAATGTGTTCTAAAAATTGTGAATTTCATTCGTTCAAATGCAAAAACGCACCGGGCGTTTAGAAATTTTGTCGAGGAGCTGGACCTTCAAGATAAGCCAGATGTCCTTTCATTCTACAGGGTGTCCCGTAAGTCTGGACCCATAGGGAAAAATAATAAAATTACAAAATAGTCCAAAAATTTATTACATAATCTGTTCAAAGTGTCCGCCGTTGTGTCGCACACATAGTTGAAGACGCAATCTCCACTGCGACAGCACTTTCTGAATCACAGTCGCAGAAATTTCTTGACACGCCTCCACAATGCGTGCTTTAAGGTGGAAAATGTTCTGAAGTTTGACCTCGTACACTTTGGCTTTCAAGTGGCCCCACAAATAAAACTCCAGCGGAGTAAGATCATAATAAAAAAATAATAAAAATAATAATAAAAAAAAATATATATATATTATAAAAAATTTTTGGACTATTTTGTAATTTTATTATTTTTCCCTATGGGTCCAGACTTACGGGACACCCTGTACTGTATTGTAAGGTGGTTATCAACTAGTAATCTCCTGAATAGGTTTGTTGCACTGTTGGAGCCTATCATTGATTTCTTGAAAGAAAAGGGAAAGTCATACCCACAACTAGAAGATCACAAATGGGTGCAGGATCTGACGTTTTTTACTGATATAATACACCTTGAAAATCTAAATTTGGCACTTCAGGGAAAGGATAAGGTCATTTCTGACCTTACACAGACAGTTTTCAGTTTCCAGAATAAAATAAAGCTCTTCCAAAAAAGATCTAGTAACAAAAAAATTTGACCACTTTCCCCACCTGAAAAACCGAGCGAACACTTTTCCTGATATTGAAATAAAAGATAGTAAATTGGAAGAATACAAAAGTAAATTAGAAGGACTAATTGATGATTTTCAGTTCAGGTTTGATGAACTAAAGAAACTAAAACCATGCTTCGAATTTCTTGGAAATCCTTTCCTGATTGATGTCATCAACGATGGCTGTCCTGTTACCACACCTTTTGTTACGGAAGCTGCTTCAATACAAACAGAACTTTTGGAGCTACAGGAGGACTCTTCTCGGTAATGAAGTTTGTAAAGTCAAAACATCGTGCTGCCCTCACTAACGAATACCTGACTGAGCTTCTTCATACCGCCTTAACATCACATCAGCCAGACTTTAAAGCATTAACAGCCAAAATGAAGACCCAAACTAAGCCTTCTACAAGCAGTAATTAAACAATTTAATAATGTGAGTATAACTATATGTATCATATATGTATATGTTTTTAATAATTAAATTATTTTTAAAATATTTTGCGGCTCTCGTACATCTGAAAAACGTCGTATGTGGCTCTCGAGTCCAGGAAACTTGCCCACCCCTGGTCTATGCGGTCCTCAATTTGGAACGTAATTCTTCGAGGAAGTTTCCCTCAACCTATTTTGACATGTACAGAGGGTTGACAAAAGTAAATAGACACCTTCGTTCTTAACTTTTTTTTATTTAATTATAAAAATCAGTAAATAACAAATTTATTGAATCAATAAATGGAAAGGGGAAAGGAACACGATTTAAAAAATACTGACTCAATTAATTTATTATTTATTGACTTTTATAATGAAACTGCTATAACAGGAAGCATTTTCAACTAAACCATATTATTATTACCTTAGATTAAATTAATATTTAATAATCTATGATATGTAGTCATGAAATTTTCTAAAAACTGTGATCCAAATCAATCACGAATGAGAAAACGGACGCCAGTGAATAATAATGAAAAATAATAGTATTTGCTGGATATGTTTTAAACGACTCCTTTTATTGTGTTGTACATTCAAGAAATTTAGTCCGACGACTCATCGCTTAATCCGATGATTGCCCATCCACACTATCGCCTATTACGGGACAACACGACCATATTTTTCGATCGGAAAGCGAAAGGGCTCTTTTCTAAATTTTAAACTTATTTAATCATTTATTGAACTCTTTATGGCAATTTATTTACGTACTCGTAAATCGTAATTGGTTTGACGTCTCTCGTAATTCATCGCTTAATTCGACGATTCGGCTATCACGAAGGGCTTCTGGTCCTTATCTGGACGGATATATTTTATGCAGGAAGGAGAGACCCAGGGCAAATGCCCGCAAAAATGTATTCCCCCTCCCCCGAAGTCCATAGATGAAGAAGGAGAAAGATAAAATCAAGGTATAGAGATTTCGAGATGCCTGGACACTCTGCGTTTCAAAGATTGGAGGTCATAAACTACTCTATACAGAACTTATGGAGCAAGTGTAGTTTACGTCCCCCTGGCCTAAAAGGGGACACAAACTACACTAGGTCAAACTTGGGAAACGTAAACTACACTAGGATCTTTAGGAAACATTCTTTTAAATGAATCCATCAAATAAAACGTTAAAACCAACGAAAATATTACGACTTAACCGAACCAATCGTCAATTTAAATATATATATATATATATATATACATTTTAACTGCAAACAACACACAGTATAATTAATATAAAGAACGACGCTTGTGTAGAAGAGCGCTCCGCACAAGATGAGGAGGGAGAACGAACAAATGAAAAACGAGGTACCACCCTGGACGATTGATTAGGTTAAGTCGTAATATTTTCGTTAGTTTTAACGTTTTATTTTATTAGATATACGAGGACAAAGTTGGGGAACGCAAACTACACTAGGATAATGTAGGAGAACGTAAACTACACAAGGATAATATAGGGGAACGTAAACTACACTTGCTCCGAACTTATTCTATAATTCACTGTAAAAATAATAATGCATTTAATTATATCTTCCTTTACACAGATTTTTTTTAGGCAGGAAGGAGGGGCCAAGGGCAAATGCCCGTAAAAGCGCGCCCCGAACCCGATAGAAGAAGAAGAGAGCCGAAATCAAGTTCAAGGTTTCTGAGATGCCGAGACACTCTGCGCTTGAAAGATTGGAGGTCATAGACAGGCGGAAAGGTGGATTGAGGAAGGTTGTTCCAGAGTTCACCGGCTGAGTAGATGAAAGGTTGAAAATACCGATTAACCCTTGCGTGAGAGAGTTGGACAGAAAAGGAATGAGAAAGTGTAGAAAGTCTGGTGCTGCGTGCTCTCTTTAAAGGAGGAAGCATGCAGTTAGAAGTTAGAGAGTTCAGAAGAGCAATGTCCATTATAATAGCGATAGTGAAGAGAAAGTGAGGCAACATTGCGGCGAAGAGGAGAGAGAGAGAGTGAAGACAATCAGTAAGAGGCGGAAAATTAATGAGACGAAAAGCCTTTGATTCCACCCGGTCAAGTACGGCTGTGTGAGTTGAACCACTCCACACATGAGAAGCATACTCCATACAGGGTGAATAAGACCCCTGTACAAAGACAGAAACTGAGCGGGGGTGAAGAAACTGCTGAGGTGGTACAACACACCTAACCTCTTAGAAGCTGTTTTAGAAAGAGAGTATATGTGATCTTTCGAGGAAAGATCACGAGAAAAGGAAACACCAAGAATGTTAAGGGAAGAGGAATGGTTGAGTTGTGCTGTTGGAGGTAAGGGGATAGTCGTGTGGAAGAGTGTGACGAGTACAAGATGGAGGAACCGAGTTTTGAGGTATTGAAAGCCACAAGGTTTTCTTTGCCTCAATCAGAGATAGTCGAAAGATCAGAGGTCAGGTGCTCCACAACCGACCTACGCGAATCATGGAGTGACTGTTGTGAGAGACGCTTTGGGAAGTGGGTGGAGAAGTGAAGAGTGGAATCAGCGACATAGGAGTGAATAGGAGAGGAAGTGTGAATTAAAAGATCATTAATAAATAAAAGGAAAAGAGTGGGTGAAAGGACACAACCCTGAGGAACACCACTGTTGATAGCTTTAGGAGAAGAACAGTGGCCATCTACAACCGCAGCTTTAGATCGGCCAAAGAGGAAATTAGCGATGAAGGCACAGATAGAAGGATAAAAACCGAAAGTGGGCAGTTTGGAAATTAAAGATTTGTGCCAGACTCTATCAAAAGCTTTCGATATGTCAAGAGCAATAGCAAAAGTTTCACTGAAATCCCGAAAGGAGGATGACCAAGAGTCAGAGAGATATGCAAGAATATCGTTAGTCGAGCGTGCCTTGCGGAATCCATACTGACGATCTGAAAGAACATTGTGAGAAGAGAGGTGTTTAAGAATCTTCCTATTAAGGATAGATTCAAAAACTTTAGAAAGGCAAGAAATCGAAAGCAGTTGGACGATAGTTGAAGGGTTGAGAGCGGTCACCCTTCTTTGGGACAGGCTGAATGAAAATGAACTTCCAGCAGGAGGGAAAAGTACCAGATGAGAGACAAAGACGAAAGAGTTTGCCTAGGCAGGGTATCAGCACTGAAGCACAGTTCTTAAGAACAACAGGAGGAACACGCCTTCCAAGAGTTGAGCCCAGATAGGGCAGAAAGAACATCTTTAGAATAGATTCTAATTGCAGACATAATAAAGTCAGAGGGGTGAGGAGATGGAGGAACAGCACCGGAATCGTCCATGGTTGAGTTGGAAGCAAAAGTTTGATCGAAGAGTTCAGCTTTGTCAGGAGAAGAGACGGCAACTGAGCAGTCGCAATGGAAAAGAGGAGGGAAAGAAGAGGAAGCAAATTTGTTAAAGTGGTTCTTAGCTAAATAGCCGAAAGAGAGAGAAGAATTAAAATTGGTAGGTTTTAAACAGTTTTGTCTGGTGAAAGAATTTTTGGCGAGTCGAAAAAAATTTTGCACGATTCCGGGCACAAATATAAGCTGAGTGAGAGTCAGAGTTGAATGGCGACGGTACCTTCTGAAAGTCTCCTCTCTGTTGCGGATAGCATTAGAACAAGTAAAGTTAAACCAAGTTTTTTTTTGTATTAGTAGGAATAGAATATAGAATGTACGCATCCATGCCCGAGAGAATAACCTCCGTGATGCGCTCAACACACTTGGAAGGGCCCCGTCCACGAAAGCGGTAATCATTCCATGCGAAATCACAGAGGTACTGCCTAAGGGCCTCCAAATCAGCGGCGCCAAAGTGCCAAAGGCCGGATTGGAGCGATAGAACAGGAAACAGATATAAAATTGTGATCGGAGGAGCCCAACCGAGAAAAAGTTTTACGGAGTAAGAAGAAGTATTAGAGGTAAGAAATAAATCCAGGATGTTGGGCCTATCTCCAAGGCGATCAGGGATACGACTATGGTGTTGTACAGTCTGCTGAAGGTCATTTAGGATAGAAAAGTTGTAAGCTAGTTCACCAGGGATGTCAGTGAAATGGGAGGATTTCAGCAAAGGGAGAGAATGTATAGAATGTATTCCACTTTGGAAGTGAGGCAGTCAAAGAATTTTAGATAGTCAGTAGAATTTGGAGAAAGGTAAACAGCACAGATGTATTTAGTACATATACGCAACGTCCACCTTTGGAGTGAAATTGAGTATAGAGAAAGTAAGACGGTACAGAAAACGGGTTGCTGTCAGTCATCCCATACACCTTCAGTTTCAGTGGGGAAAAGAAAATGAGGTTTAGAGGAGGAGAGGGGGTGTTCAACAGTGAAAATTCGAGAAAAAGGCCACAAATGATGCAGAAATTAATGAAAAGTGAATCAGGCAGAGGCCGAAAACATCTCGAATGGGCGGTAGCAGATCCAGCCCCGCTGCCCGGGTCTGCGTTCCTGGTATCGGCAGCGGGGGAGCCAGAAGTGGGGACATTTATGGTCCTTTCCCCAGGAGACTCATAAGATTTTGAAGCTACAATATTTTTTTTTTAAATTTTGAAAAGATTATGTAATGTGTAAGACGCACGTATATTTAGTGAAGATTAGGGAGAGAACGACCTCCCGTGAAATACTTTTCTTAAAACCCAATAGCGAAAAAAAACAACTTGAATTACCATAAAGACTCGTTTACGAAGAAAAACAAACCTTTTTCTTTATACAGTGAACTATAGAGGAACTATTTCAATTTTGCTTTGCTTTCGTATACACGTTATTGGTGCCTGATCGTCTAAATATATCACTCGATTGTCTTCTCGCGCAGTTTATGAGTGGTGGTCGTGTGGCCATAAACACAAAGTACATGATTTATTGGGCAAAGGCTTTGTCTTTGATTAAACTAAAAATGTTATATGTTTGTATTAGTAGCTATTATATAGTATATTATCTCTCTCTCTCTCTCCTCTCTCTCTCTCTCTCTCTCTCTCTCTCTCTCTCTCTCTCATATCGTTCTTAAATAAATTTTATAATTTTAATTGAGTTTTCCATTTTATACGTATACTCGTGTATCCCATATATATATATATATATATATATATATATGGGATGAATTTCACAATTAAACACGAAATGAATAAATGATGCAAACGCACAAGGAAAAAAAATGATTCCAAGGCCTTTCGTGTATTCAGAAGTACACCTCGTCAGGGCATTCCCTGACGAGGTGTACTTCCGAATACACGAAAGGCCTTGGAATCATTTTTCTTTCTCCTTATGGGTTTGCATCATATATGTATATGTTACGGCCTTTTTGCATAATGGCATTAAATGCCATTATGATCGTTTTGCAAAAAGATCGGCCTTTTTGCAAAAGGGCCAAAAACCCGGCCTTTTTTGCAGAATGGCATTAAATGCCAGGCCACTTTGCAAACAGGCCGGCATATTGGCCATTTCGCAAAATGACTGGTAATCCTGTCGGCCATTTTGCGAAACGGCAGAACTTCACATTGAACTGGACAGTGAATGGCCGGTTAGGTTAACTGAATGGCCGGTTAAGTTAACTGAATGCCCGGTTAGGTTAACTGAATGCCCGGTATTAACGAAAATATCACGCCTTAACCTAACCAGTCGTCAAGGGCGGACAGTTGACCTAACCTGGCATTCAGTTAACCTAACCGAGCATTCAATAATTTAAATTTCAATAATTTCAATAATTTCACTCGAACTGGATTGAATCTCTAAACTGAAGTTCTGCCTTTTCGCAAAATGGCCGGCTGGATGGATAACCAGCCAGCCATTTTGCAAAATGGCCAATATGCCGGCCTGTTTGCAAAGTGGCCGGCCATCTTGCAAAAAGGCCGATTTCGCAAAAAGGACGTACCATATATACGGGGGACGGTCAGAAAATCAGTTTACATGGCGTATAATTTCGTAACTAAAGGACCTACATTGATTATGTTTGTATCAGGTGAATTCGTTAATCATTGTTGGCAACACTGCACGTCGATTCGGCTGCCATCTATCGTACATTGGTTATATGAGTCAGTTGAACATGGCGGCTCGACTGGAGCAGTACCGTCATTTCTGCAACGATATTCCGAGTCTGTCAGTGATCAAGAATTTCTCGAGTGCATTGTCACAGGAGACGAGACATGGGTTCATCACTGTACTCCGGAAACAAAACGTGCCAGCATGGAATGGAAACACCATGGATCCCCGCGACCACAGAAGTTCAAGATTGTGAGGTCCGCTGGCAAAGTGATGGTTACCGTGTTTTGGGACCACAAAGACGTTTTGCTCGCAGACTTCATGCAAAAAGGCACAACAATCAATGCAGCTGCATATTGTTCAACACTGGAACGTTTACGAGCGGCCATTGAACGTAAACGTGCTGGACTGCTCCGTAGGGTAGGGCACTGTTCCAGTCGAGCCGCAATGTTCAACTGACTCATATAACCAATGTACGGTAGATGGCAGCTGAATCAACGTGCAGTGTTGCCAACAATGATTAACGAATTCACCTGATATAAATATAATCAATGTAGGTCCTTTAGTTACGAAATTATACGCCGTGTAAACTTATTTCCTGACCGCCCTCGTGTGTGTATATATATATATGCTTTAACTAAGTACTTCAGTATTTTTTCAATATATACCTTTGATAACCTTTGGTAGGCTTCCGCCCGAATTGTTCATTCTGACGAAAGTCCAGCTTTTCACTCCACCTTAGACCTACAGTTTAACGTGGAATCCGAACCACGCCCCATCAGCAGCCCAGCGTCGTAACCACTAGACCACCTAGGGTACCCATTTATCTACCAACCACTTTCTTTATTGTGTGGAAGGATGAACAGCCGGGTTTTGCTGCGCGCCGGCTGCCGTCGGGTCTCGAACCCGGGGCCGATGGATTCGTAGTCAGCGACGCTAACAACTACACTATCGAGGCGCATATATATATATATATATATATATAAAATGGAGTCCCTTATTTGGAGTCTCTATATTCAGAGATTTATTATATACTGTACTGTATATAGGCCCATAGGGCCTATATATAAACCGGACGTTCCAAATAAAGGACTCATTTTTGTATATGTATACAGTATATTGAGGAAAATACAAAATTACTTATTAAAACAATCAAGTACATAATTAAATATCTGCCAATCAATCGAAATGATTAACCCAACTACGAAAAACATGACTGCACTAACCATTTAACTTGTTACCAAACCCATACATAAGGTAAGTAAAGTGTGTAAATATTTTTGTAAAATATTTAATTTACACACACACACACCTTGGTATTGCCTTATTTATTTATTTATGTTGTCTTACAGTAATTACTGTTTGAGAAACAAGTGCACGGTATTTTACAGTATTTACTATACTGTAATTCTGTTTTTCACGTGTGTAGGAATGTTTATTTTTTCTTGGGGGATTGAGACGCTGAAAAAACGTTCCCGACAGCGGAAATGTTCCCAACAGTGGACAGACTCTGCACACATTAATCCGGTATTCATAGGTTTCACTAACCTCGGTTAACCTTGGCTTTGTTTCCGTCCGAGTTGTTCATTCTGACAAAGGACAAGCTTGTCACTCCACCTTAGAACTACAGTTTAACGTGGAATCCGAACCACGCTCCACCAGCAGCCCAGCGTCTTAACCATTACGCTACCCAGGGTACCCATTTATCTACCAACCAAGTTTTTTTATTACGTGGAAGATGAAAAGCTGGGTTTTGCTGCGCGCCGCCTGCCGTCACCGGGTCTCGATCTCGGAACCGATGGATTCGTAGTCAGCGACGCTAACCACTATACCACCGAGTCGCAATATATATATATATATATATATATATATATATATATATATATATGAAAAGAAGGACCAACACAACAGCAAACATTTTCGTTTATTTTTTATACTTTAGACGTTTCGACAAATCTTTTGTCATCATCAGTGAATTATAAATCTTAAAACCTTAAAACAAAATTAAAAATAAATTAAAATTACATCACTATAAAGAAAATTAAAATCATTAAAATTACATCAATACAAAAAAAATTAAAATCACTCAAATTACATCAATACAAAAGAAAATTGAGGTAATTTTAATTTAATTTGAATGATTTTAATTTTCTTTTTTATTGATGTAATTTTAATGATTTTAATTTTCTTTGTATTGATGTAATTTTAATTTTTTCTTATTTTTGTTTTAAGGTTTCAAGATTTATAATTCACTGATGATGACAAAAGATTTGTCGAAACGTCTGAAGTATAAAAAATAAACGAAAATGTTTGCTGTTGTGTTGGTCCTTCTTTTCATCTGTAAGCTCCGTTTCCCTAAGGAGAAGTCAATAGCTTTGATATATATATATACAGGGTGGGCCGTAAGTTTCCATACATAGGAAAATTTAAACGTTTGTTTTTATGTTTCAGATACCCTAAGAATATGCGTTTGACGAAAAAGCAACGAATTGAAATCATACTGATGGCTGGGTCGGGAAGCAGTCGCATGGTTGCAATGAACTTTAACAGACAACATGGAACGAACATCACACACGACACTGTGGCAAAACTTATTAACAAGTTTCAGAAAACTTGAAATGTTGCAGATCAACCGCGAAGTGGTCCAAGACGTACAGCCACCGATGAAGACACAACAGCTACGATACTTACAGCGCTTACACGGAGTCCCAGAAAAAGTACACGACGGTTGTCTGCAGAAAGTGGTGTCAGCAGATCGAGTATCAGGCGCATTTTGAAAGCAAACAAATGGCATCCATACAAATTGCATATGGCACAGCATTTGAGTGAAGACGACCCGGAATAGACGGATGGAATTCTGTGAATGGGCATTAACCAAAGTGAACGAGGATGCAAACTTTTCAACTCAGATCTTGTTTACTGATGAAGCAAATTTTTACGTCAATGGAGAGGTTAATCGGCAAAACATACGTTATTGGAGTAATGCTAACCCTAACTGGCTGAGTCCGACGAAGATGCAAGGTGCCGGTAAAGTGATGGTGTGGGCCGGGATATGGGGTGACAGAATTATTGGACCAATTTTTGTCAGTGGAAATCTTAATGCCGAAAGGTATCTTAACATGTTGCAAGAAGAGATTTTCCCATCCCTGCTAAACGAGGAAGGTAACTTCCCAGTTTACTTCCAGCAAGATGGAGCTCCACCTCATTATGGTCTTCACGTGCGTCGGTATTTGGATCAGCAGTTTCCGGATGCTTGGATTGGTCGGCGTGGTCCTGTGGAGTGGCCTCCCAGATCCCCAGATCTCACCCCCCTTGATTTCTATCTTTGGGGGCACTTGAAGGCCATGGTGTATCAGGAAAAGATACGAGACATAAATCATCTAAAGGAACGTATCACCAACGCCATTACAAGCATAACGTCAACTGTGCTAATGCGTGTTCATCAACAGTGGGGAACACGTATTGAAATGTGTTTTCAAAACAATGGCAACCATGTAGAGCATATTATATAAATAAAAATGGTTGTCCATAAAAAAATGTTTATTTTTCCTATGTATGGAAACTTACGGCCCACCCTGTATATATATATATACGGCATATGTACGGCATGAGAAGGTGCCCCCTTAGGGCATTTGATTCCGCTCGTATGTAGGAGAATTAAGAGTTGTGACTGATCGGGGACCTTGGTGCAGTGGTTAGCATATCCGACCGGCAATTGGATGATCTCGGGTTCGATTCCTGGGAGGTGCTTCATTTTTCATTTGCTCGTTCTCTCTCCCTATCTTGTGCGGACGTTTCTTCTACACAAGCGTCGTTCTTTACATTAATTATACTGTGTTGTTTGCAGTTAAAATATATATATATATATATGAAAATTATTTCACGAAGGTAACACGTGAAAAATATTTATGATGAATAAAACCACGAAGGAAAGGAAACACAAAATGGTGCTCAAGCGCTTTCGTCTAATGACATCCTCAGGAACACTGAAGTACATAAAAGGTTAAGCCTATATATAGGTTACAGAAAGAAAAAAAAAAAAAAGAAAAATAAATAACATACATACACACACACACACACTATATATATATATATATATACATACATATCTATATATACAAATACATACATACATACATACATACATTATATACAATAAACAGGGAAGTAAAAATAATAAAAAATTAAAATTAAACCTTAAAGGATTACCAGTGAGGCGTACAGATTTGTAAGGAAAAATATCGATTTTAGCACAAGATCAAATGGATTATAAAAATACAAAATTATACTGGAACTCTGCCGGGTTTTAACACAATGCTGCCTATGGTCAGGTTTCGATATAAAAAAAAAAAAATAAAAAAAAAAAAAAAAAAAAATGAAAATTAAAAGTTAATCGATTTTTAGCACAAGATCAAATGGATTATAAAAATACAAATTTATACTGGAACTCTGTCCGGGTTTTTAACACACTGCTGCCTATGGTCAGGTTTTGATATATATAAAAAAATAAAATGCAAATTAAAAGTTAATAAAGTAGAAGACAAGTTTACCAAAGATTTAATGTTTTACCCTTCTTATTTAAATCTGTTTTAAAGGAATTCAACATGACAGGATCGAGTTGAAAAAGACCTTTGCTTATGTTGAAGTTATTTGAAAGTTGGATAATGGCAGACTCAAGAATATTTCTATTAACAATGTTGCTTGAATGGAATAAAACTGAAGCATTATTCCAATCAATACAGTGGGCTAACTCTGACAAATGGACAAAAAGGGCACTGGACAACTGTCCTGTTCTAACGGAATATTGATGCTTTTATACGTGTGTGCAAATCCTTTCCCGTCTGACCTATGTAAAAGGAATCACATTGTTTACAACCAATTTTATAGATAATGCCTGAATTATTGGTAGGGCTATTTTTTACTATGATATTTTCACAATATTGTTATATGAAAATACTACATTAATATCCAAAAGTTTAAGTACATTAGCAATGCCTAAAAAGCCCGGGAAAAATGGAAGTACTAAAATATTTTTTGACAAAGTACGAGTGTTAATATTGACACGATAGAAAGTTCGTTTTGCCTTGTTGAGACAAGATTCCATAAACGCAGATGGATAACACAAATCACTTCCAATACCGTTGATTTTTTCCAATTCGGCATCGATGTATTCCGGACTGGCGATCCTAAGGGCGCGGAGAAACATGATGAAAATATGGCCTTCTTAGTGGGGGTATCATGTCCCGAGTAAAAGTGTACGTAGGACAAATTGTTTGTCGTTTTCCGATAGATACTAAACTTAAAACCTGGGCTTTCCCTATGTACACGCACATCCAAAAATGGGATTGAATTGTCTTGCTCAACTTCTAAAGTAAACTTAATGGAGGGGACTTGATCATTTAACTGAAGGAGGAAGCTATCCAGGTCACGATTCATGGGCCAGATACACAAAATATCGTCGACGTACCGCAACCAAGGGATGCCAACCCCAGGATTCTCGGAATATAGGTAATTTCGAAAAACTCCATATAAATATTGGAGAGGAGGGGCGATAAGGGGTTGCCCATAGCCATCCCAAAAACTTGTTGATAATACTCGTTATTGAAAGTGAATTTACAGTCTTTGATGCAAAGCTTAATGAGTTCCAAAACAATGTGTGAAGGTAGTGGCAGGTCATACTTATGTAATTCTTGGGAGAGAAAGTCAAGCATATCGTCAATCGGCACTTTTGTAAACAATGAACAAACATCAAAACTAATCAATTTATCGTTAGTTTCAGTACGTGCATTATTCAATTTTTCCGTAAGATCCATGGAATTTTTACATGTGAATCAGAGGATGTCATTAGACGAAAGCGCTTGAGCACCATTTTGTGTTTCCTTTCCTTCGTGGTTTTATTCATCATAATATTATATATATATATATATATATATATATATATATATATATATAATATGATGCAAACGCACACAAAAAAGGAAAAATGATTAGAAGGCCTTTCGTGTATTCAACAGTACACTTCGTCAGAGGTGCACTGTTCAATACACGAAAGGCCTTCGAATCATTTTTCATTTTTCCTGTAATTTTGCATCATTCATTTATTTCACGTGTTTAAGTGGGAAGTTCATCTCGTATATATATATATATCTTTCAACCTTTCAAATTTTCTGTGCAATGATTCCTCATTTCACGAAGGTCAAGCGTGTCGCCCCTCCTCTCGATTTGGCCTGGTGAAGTAAAGAGTTGGTTTCTTGTACTCTCCACCTTACATAGCCAGGTACGCCCGGCTCATCGGGGATTGTTCTGAGCCAGGCGTCTAATCTTCTTTTGAAATGATCCACCGCAACACCACTCGTGTTCCTTAGTTCTTTGGGCAGCTGATTAAACAGTCTTGGTCCTCTCACAACAAAACTATTTTCTTTCAGGGTTAGGGATGTTCCCTGTCTAGCCTTTAATTTGGGAACTCGACACAGTTTTCCTTTTCTACTTTCCACTGTTGTTTGGGGAGTTATAAGGTTCAGAGTAAGTTTAGGGGCTAGTTTCTCCATTATTTTCCAAGCGTAAATAATGGTTTATCTCTCTCTTCTCCTTTCCAGTGAATATAGGTTTAATTCGCGTAACCTTTCCCAGTAATTTAGTCCTTTACACCCATTGATCTTGGTTGTGAAACTTCTCTGAATCCCTTTAGCTGTCTAATGTCTTCTTTTTTAAAAATATGGGCATGTTAGGACCGAGCAGTATTCCAATTTAGGTATGATCAGTGTTTTCAGTAGAGGAATCATTATATTCCTATCCCTCAGTATCTGCCCAGTTATTCTCTTTGCTCTGTTCACTGCTATCTTATTTTGTGTTTTAAATTTCGCATCATCACTCATTACAACTCCTAAGTCTTTTGCTTTAGAATTTCTCTTTGCTTTAGAATTTCTCTTTTGCTTTAGAATTTCTCTGTATTTCCTGTCCATTTGGGGTATAGTATTCCATGGATTTTAGGTCCTCTCTTTTTCCGTACCGTAACAATTGAAATTTCTCAGTGTTAAACTTCATATTGTTGTCTTCCGTTCACTTATAGATTCTGTTCATGTCTGTTTGTAGAGATGCTATCTCCTTTGGCTTTCTTATTTTTCTACTGATCTTTGTGTCATCGGCAAAGGATGTTATTGTGCTGTCTCTGGTAACGTCCTCATCTATGTCAGTTAGCATGATTATGAAGAGTAGTGGAGCTAATACTGTTCCTTGTGCTACTGAGCTGAGGACTCTGATTCTAATGGATATTCCTTGTACTGTAACGACTTGCCGCCGCTTACTAAGGAAATTATATATCCATTTCCCTGCTTTTCCTGTTATTCCCATATATTTCAGTTTATGTACTATGATTCCTGGTCACACTTGTCGACCGCTTTGGCAAAGTCTGTGTATATTACATCATAGTTTTCATTACTTTCCAGTGCATCAATAATGTTGTTGTAGTGTTCCATTAGTTATGATAGGCATGATCTGCCTGCCCGAAATCCATGTTGGTTATCATTTAATTTTTTCTGAGTTTCCAAAAAGCCATAGATTTTCTGTCTAACTATTCTTTCAAATATTTTAATGAGATGAGATGTAAGCGACACTGGCCTATAGTTTTTGGCCTCGGATCGATCTCCACCTTTATATATTGGAACTATGCTCGCGCTCTTCAGGATGCCCGGTATTTCTCCCGTGGCTAATGATCGTCTCCATATCCAATAGAGGGGCTCAGCGATTGCATTCTTGCAGTTTTTGACCAGTGAGTGGCATTCCATTTGTCCGGTCCTGCCGCTGAGTGTGCTTTTAGGTTCCCTATAGCTTGTGTAATATCATCTGTCGTAAAGTCGAAATCCGTTATACTTTCCCCTTGTAGTTCTTCAAAGAACACGTTTCTATCGCATATCAGTTTGTCAGTTTTTGGGATACTGAAAGATGATTTGTACTGAGCTCTTAATATTTCAGATACTTCTGTTAGATCATCAGATAAAGCACTGTCTTAATTTTTCAAAGGTCCGATAGTCGTGTGATTTTTCGACTTCCTTTTTGCAAAACTGTAGAAGTATCATACTTTGAGTTAATCTTTATCGCTTCTATAGCGTCGTTTTCTTTTTCTGTATGCTTCTCAATTAGTTCCTGTATGACGCAATCGATACTCTGCAGTTTATCATTTAATATTTTTCTGATGTTGTTGTCTTTGCAGTTACTTAATTTTGCGTTCACTCTTTTTCTCTTTCGGAACAATGACCTCTTTTGTCTGTTGAACCTGCTTCTCTTTCCTCTTTGTTGTATTTTTGGGACATGTCTTTCCACAATTTCCAGCGTCTTCTCCTCTAAGGTCATTAGCATTTCTTCAGTTGTCTCAGCCTTGAAGATGGTTTTTCAATCTATTACTTCCATGCTGGATGCAACACCTGCCCAGTTTATAGCTTTGGAGTAAAAATTAAAAATTTCAAATTTGCTGCTTTCTATTGTTCGTGTTCTTTCCTTTCCTGTTGCTTTTATATTGGTTGTTATTTCAATAATGTTGTGATCTGATATTATAGTTGGGGATATTTCTACGTTATCAATTAGGTTGCTGTTGTTTTTGAATACCAAATCTAGGCAGTTTTTTTTCTTGTGTTTTCTGTTATTTCTTGTGTTGACATAAATTCATCAGCTAGAGCTGGTAGCATTTTTACCTGCTCCTGGTCTTCCCGTGTGCCCCCCTTGTCCTGGTGTATACATATATTTTTTCCTATCCTTTTATATTTCATGAATGAAAAATTAAAATCACCACAGAAAAAAATATTTGGGGTTGGAGAATGTAGATCTTTTACTCAGTTTATGTGATGGAATTAGTACCATATTTAATTTTTCAACTTTTGCTGCTACACATTCTACGTAGCTATTTTAAGTACTTATAGTCATTTCTGCGATATGCCTTTCGCGTGCTTAAATAGCACATCATCCTTTACGTCTCACTGTTCTGTCGGCTCAGAGGATGTTATAGTTGTTAATTTGTATTTCTTTTTTGTCAATACAGAACTCAGTTTTCACAGTTCGCCTGGCAGTCCTTTAGATGGGTTTCCGTATATGTATGTATATATGTATGTATGTATGTATTTGATGAAAATAACCACGAAGGAAAATAAAAACACAAAATAGTGTTCAAGTGCTTTCTTCTGATGACATCCTCAGTAACACTGAAATTAATAACAAGATTGAGACTACATATTAATTTCAGTATTCCTGAGGATGTCATTAGACGAAAGCGCTTGAGCATTATTTCGTGTTTTTATTTTACTTCGTGACTATTTTTATCATGAGTATTATTCAAGTGTTACTTTCATGTTATAATTTTCATATATATATATATTGAAGGTAATGAATATTAAGTGTGAATCTTTAAAACTATGACATTCTTTCTAGGGGTTGCTGTGAATGGAGCCATATACTGTGGCTTTTTATTATGAAGTTTGGAAACGAATGGCTCAAATATAAATATAAAAGTTTACCCCATTCTGACAAATATAAGGTGGCTGTGTATGTACAATATATATATATATATATATATATATAATATATATATATATATATATATATATATATATATATATATATATGTTTTGTGTGTGTGTGTGTGTGTGTGGTGTGGTGTGTGTGTGTGTGTGGTGTGTGTGAAGAGAACAAAGAGAACAAGGTCATATATACAATATATACATAAAGATTAAATAATGCAAAACCGAAGTTATATATTAATTAGCATCAGAAGAGAATAGTGAAGAAAAACTTTATATAAACACAAGAAAGTGAAGTCACAACTTGAGACAAAGTCATCAACTTTAAACTTAAGGGTTTTCTGCAATTTGATTAGGTGGCCATTTTCTCCCGTTTTAAGGGTTTTTATTTTTAAATTCAAGATAAAAAAAATTATTTCGACATTTTAGTCCCCGTTAGTACGAAATTTTGGTCATAAAATTTTGGTTGAAGTGTTTTTCGAATTTGCTTTACGTATTAAATCCTCAAAATCAAATTTTTATGTACCATTTATGATTTTTTTTTTTTTTAAATGATTCCAGTTTCTCGAGATGTTAAAAAAAATATTTCAAGCTGATGATCAAGTTCTTTCACCAGAGAATTCATTCGGGACGTTTTCCTACTCAATGATCCACCGACCTTATTTCTATTTTTAAGGGAAATGATGATTAACAGAAACGTTTTCCAATAAAATGTGAAAAGGATTCCTTCATAATTTAAAAATAGTCGGAGAGGATCTTCTTTTTACATACAAGTTCTTCGAAACAAACACTCATTTCTCAATACTTATTTAGTTATTATTATTATTATTATTATTATTATTATTATTATTATTATTATTATTAGTTTTGCAAATGCTATTGAACAAACTTGAAATGCTTTTGACAACATTCCTTTCATTTCATGATCGCATCGATGTTTTTGACAAAACTCGCATAAACAAAGCATCGACAAAATGAATATGACAAACATGCGAACGAAGTGTTTCAACATTTCAGTAATAATGACAGTATACATTAGCGATAAACAAAGTAGTATTTTCTTAAACATTATTAAGGAAAAATGAGAAGGCGTTTTGTAATTGATAATTAATTGCGATTACGGGTTTGACAACAATCAAAACGCTTTGTAGTTCAAAATTGCTGCATTATTTATTAAACACATCTGCAATAACACCTCCGTCAACCAACCATGTTTTGCTTTGCAACATGGACCAAGCCAAAGTGAATGCGTGTAATTTGAGTTTTCTTCAGATTAAATATACTCGATTAACCAGTTTCTCTAAGGTGAATGACTGTCACCGTGTCAGTATAACCATATTTCCACGGAAGACGGACAAAGACTTATTGAATGCGAGGACTATGTGGCATTAGCAGAACAACTTTGCGTTAAAAGAACAACGACCTATACGATTGTTTCAAACTACGTCGCAGAGACGTATTGGAAAAATTCCTTGCAACAGTAAGCAAACCTCTTTCCCTTTCCCTCCCTTTCATATACTGTATATATAAAATCAGTATTGGTGCTTTCTAATACAGTGGCTTCTAAAATTACTTCGACCACCCCCAGATTTTTCTATTATTTTGATAAATCCCAGAGAAGGTAGCAATTCTTGATAACAATCATTCCTCTGAGACTACGTGTGTCAAGGCATATCGCAAAAAGGCAAATACCCATAAACGGCTTATCTTAATCCTTTGAAAACCTTTTCTAAATTTCATTCCACGTAAAATATGTAGGTGGTCCAAGTAATTTTAAAAGCTACTGTAGGTTTGACATTTCACCCTGAAAGATTTCAGTGACGGACATGTTACTGGTTTCATGCATTTCAGGTGGACGCAAAAATGGTTTATGGGTTGTGATCAGTGGTTTCCAACCTTTTTTAGGCCAACCCCCACTTATGTCCATCAATATTAGCTGGTGCCCCCTCATAAAGATAATAATATAACAGGATAAGTGATAAGTGATTTATTAATAGAAGGTAACAATTTTACAGTTCCCTAGCACCCTCCTAAGATTTTCAAACGCCCACTTGGGGGCGGCGATGGCGCCCACGTTGGAAACCATTGGCGTAAATCATGGGACGAGAGATTTCCTATTCATGATGATTGAGACGAATCCCTTGGTAACCCTCAGGGAGCTGAATTCACCATTACGGGTGTGTGGCCCAGGAGATCAGTGGAGCCTTGTATGCTCAACTAATTACCCGGAAGTTGTCTTAAAATGTTCAAGTACCACGAAACGCGCGACGAGTTAAGGACGCTCAACAAAATTATGCACACTGGCTCTAACAAGAGAGATTGAATTGTACGAGAATCAACGTTGATGATGTGGGCTGCAAATTTTATACGAAGTGAACGTACAGAAGAGCGGCACTGGAGGAAAGAGTTAACAGGATTGTTGCTGAACAAAGAAGCAGGAATATTAATATTATCATGGCGATTTGTGTAAACTAGGAGTGCTTTATTACAAGCTAGCCTTTGGTAGAGTGAACAAATGTATATTTGCTGATTTCCTCCAGTCTCTCTCAGCAAATTATAGGCCAGGAACACTCCGTATTGATCCTGGGCAATGCCCCTTTTCACAGTGATGTCCACCTTCAAAATCCCCATCAAATGATAAAACGTTTGCCTCCTCATTCTTTCTTCTTAATTCCTACAGAAAATGTCTTTAGTGCACTGGAAGCAATGCTGAAAAGGAGGTTTTGTGACCTACAAGATGTCACGACAGCAGAGAGGGCGAGAGAGGCCGGAAGAATACTTATTCAATGGAGGGAAAACCACCTACATCTATTAATCTCAGGCCATACCGAACGTGTCAGTCGAAATTGTTAATAACTGTTACACTGTAGACTGTGTACAACGTACGTACCCAAGCAAGTGTCTTGATAGAAAGGATATTTGGAATTGAGTAAACAGTATGGTTGAGAGTATATAGTGTATATTGGGAAATGTATGTGCTGAACTTACGTTATTGTTTACGGATCTGAAATGTGTACGTAACCAAACAAGGACGCCCATAGGCATAGGCACACTAGGCACATGCTTAAAGTTGATATTCGAATAAACTATAATAATGAATGGATTGTGTAAATAAATTGCGTGCTAACAGCTTTATAATAATTAGTAGTTTAAATTATTTCTTAGTACATGTACTTTATTACATTAACAGCCAATTTCTATATATGATGCAATATATTGAGTTTGAGCGAAACGTGAATGAAATGTGTTATCATATTTACCGTTGTTTTCAATATCTGAATTACACAGTAGTCATTATGAAACCCTGTAAAATGTACGTGGAAAAAATAAGTTAGTTAGAGAATGGCCTGTCAAGCTGCGGGAGGCCTTGCCTAACAGTTCCATTTGAAAACTGTTAATTAAATACATTGTTGTAAATGATGATATATATTACCTTCTGTGATTTCATTTGAAGTTTCTCAAATGTAAATGAAAACTGACGGACATTGCGTAAAATTTCGATATTTAATGAACATTGTCTATTCTTAAAGTGACTGTCATTTAAACTTGGCGATACATCAGAAGTGGAATGGTTTGCCTAAATGTTGTGCTTCGCTGTCGAATTAATCAAACTTTATCAAAAATGGTGGTACTTTGTCAAGTTATTGTACATTTTGTCCCATCTCATTTGCAAAGCACTGTATTATTATCATTACTAACAAAAAAAAAACCTACAGACGGGTTACTTTTCCTAGTTCCTGCGGAAGGCTGTTATTGCCCTTCGGGCCGTACATATTTAGTTCTTCCAAGTGATGGCTACCTTTTTTTTGCCATGTTCAATCCCCAAGCTTCTTCGTCTGGATTAAGTTTACAGAACATTCCCTAATTTTTTTTTACGCAATAGTCATATAATAAAATGTAATGAAAATTATTTTAAGAAATTTTTAAGCGAGTTAGAGTTTAACATTTACAATTAGCTCACGAATCACTTAAATTTTAAATGCAGCTTCACAGATTTTACTTCAAGCTCACGAAGCAGTTAAATTTCAAATACAACTTATATGTTTGTTTCACCTATCATGCCTTCCGATGCATAGCTAATAATTTTGATGGTTACATTCTTTTCTAAATTTATTGACCAACTTGATTTTCATCATTCCACGAAGGTGTATAAAATTCTGTAGAAGCATGTTCGGACTCGGTTTACTTGTAGACTTTAATGATTGGGAAAGCCACCAGTCCACGTTTCTATGTTTTAGCATATAAATTTTTTTTTAGGGGGGAATAAATTGGGGTAAATTTTTTGGGAGGACACCCGATCTGAAAAAAAAAGGTGCTAAAAACACTCCAGGGATCTCAGAGGGTGTTGTCATCAAGTTTCATGAAAATCGGTCCAACCGTTTGGACCTGAAAGGGAGACAGACATGCCGTGAATTTTTATTATTATTATTATTATTATTATTATTATTATTATTTACGTTTTATTATTACTTATATATTAAGTGAGACTCTATATTATTATATAATAAAATAATATTTTTGAATCAGTTCAATTATTTTGATTGAAATTTGTATACAAAATTAACTGTCATTTCGTGTTAGATTCGACTCAGATTGATTCAATCATCCGGTGTCCTGCATTGAAACTATAACTCAAGTTCAAATTGTGAATCCCGTAATACATTTTGAGATTTTTAGTGAATTTTTAAGTTAACTCTTCAAGCAAACTGCGTATCACACAATTGTTTATTCAAGTAACTCATTAATTTTTGGCAACTTAAACTTTCTAAATTCACGGGTTAAGGTTAAAATGTCTTAAAACTTAATGTGGTAATTTTAGATTTCGCGCGTATGGCGTTCATTTAAGAACGGAACCATTTTCATCACTAATTCAGTGGATAAAATCCGTGGAATTTTTACATTCGTTAGAGTTTACAAATCAGTTAATATTGATTTTACTTATTTTTATTTTTTATTAAAATTTCTCTTAATAAATGAATTAAAATTACATTATCCATTTAATTTCCTTCCTAACTGCCCAATACCTATTAATAGTCCGACAACTACTCATTTTGAGCAGTTTCACGACGTATATGTCACAATTTCCTAAAACATATACGACTGCGTTTAGAGTATATTAGGTTAATTTAACATACGTTAACAAAATCTTTATTAGAATGCTAATTAACCTTTAGTTAAATTATTATTCTTATTATTTGGTAATACTTAATTTCTTCGTTATTTGTGACCATTTGGTTTTTATTTATAAATTATTTATTACTCAATTTATTAATTATTATAAAATATGTTAACATTTTTATCGTTAAGTTGCTTGCGGACATCTTCTCTTTAAGAAATGTTAAATATACAGGTCAGACATAGAATATTATTGTTAATTAACATTTACAGTTTATTGTAAATAGTTTTTACTATTTGTCGAACAGAAAAACTGTCGATTCTGTCCATCGGTTTATACCTATTTTTTATATTCTTTTTAAGCTAATCTAGCGTAACCCAACTTTACCAACCAATACAGTGGAACCAATAACCCAAACTGGAGCAATCCAAGAATAAGCACCCCAAATCAATTTAGGGTGCTTTTTCTTGGATTGGGGTCGAACAAGGGTGCTTATTCTTAGATTGCTCTAAAAAGGAGTTAAAATGGAGTTAATTGCTCTAAAATGGTTAATTGAATGCCCGGTTAGGTTAATTGTACGCCCTTGACGATTGGTTAGGTTAAGTCGTGATATTTTCGTTAGTTTTAACGAAAATATCACGACTTAACCTAATCAACCGTCAAGGGCGTACAGTTGACCTAACCTGGCATTCAATTAACCTAACCGGGCATTCAATAATTTTACCGTAGGTTTCGATATATATATACATATATACACAAACTCAGAATGGTTCCCTGAGAACATTATATGTTAAACACAGACCGTGCATGGAACAAGGAACTCTTCTGGGAAAATTAAATCCACTATAGTCCGAATAAGTAATGGTAAATGACAAATACCATAGTTTTTTTCCTTTTTCATGATTTTAGCCCGACGTGGGCAACGGGTCTCTCGCAAAGAGATCCCATAAATATAGCTTCCCTCACCAGCTATCTGCAAAGCAGGACAGGATCCAGCTTTGGGACGTGGATCTAGGGTTTAAAGCAAGCCTAGATCCCTACACTCAGAACCTCTATATAAGTAAAAGACTCGTTGCATTCACATCGTGTTGAATAAATCAAAGAAAAAGGGGGTAACTATTGTATTTTTAGCCAAAAAAAACCAAAACTTAAACCTCAACCGGGACATTGAGCGTCCACTTTTCAAGGCACGAAACACGTCCGTTTAGTATACACAAACTCAGAATGGTTCCCTGAGAACATTATATGTTAAACACAGACCGTGCATGGAACAAGGAACTCTTCTGGGAAAATTAAATCCACTATAGTCCGAATAAGTAATGGTAAATGACAAATACCATAGTTTTTTTCCTTTTTCATGATTTTAGCCCGACGTGGGCAACGGGTCTCTCGCAAAGAGATCCCATAAATATAGCTTCCCTCACCAGCTATCTGCAAAGCAGACAGGATCCAGCTTTGGGACGTGGATCTAGGGTTTAAAGCAAGCCTAGATCCCTACACTCAGAACCTCTATATAAGTAAAAGACTCGTTGCATTCACATCGTGTTGAATAAATCAAAGAAAAAGGGGGTAACTATTGTATTTTTAGCCAAAAAAAACCAAAACTTAAACCTCAACCGGGACATTGAGCGTCCACTTTTCAAGGCACGAACACGTCCGTTTAGTATACACAAACTCAGAATGGTTCCCTGAGAACATTATATGTTAAACACAGACCGTGCATGGAACAAGGAACTCTTCTGGGAAAATTAAATCCACTATAGTCCGAATAAGTAATGGTAAATGACAAATACCATAGTTTTTTTCTTTTTCATGATTTTAGCCCGACGTGGGCAACGGGTCTCTCGCAAAGAGATCCCATAAATATAGCTTCCCTCACCAGCTATCTGCAAAGCAGACAGGATCCAGCTTTGGGACGTGGATCTAGGGTTTAAAGCAAGCCTAGATCCCTACACTCAGAACCTCTATATAAGTAAAAGACTCGTTGCATTCACATCGTGTTGAATAAATCAAAGAAAAAGGGGGTAACTATTGTATTTTTAGCCAAAAAAAACCAAAACTTAAACCTCAACCGGGACATTGAGCGTCCACTTTTCAAGGCACGAAACACGTCCGTTTAGTATACACAAAACTCAGAATGGTTCCCTGAGAACATTATATGTTAAACACAGACCGTGCATGGAACAAGGAACTCTTCTGGGAAAATTAAATCCACTATAGTCCGAATAAGTAATGGTAAATGACACGTCGGGCTAAAATCATGAAAAAGGAAAAAAACTATGGTATTTGTCATTTACCATTACTTATTCGGACTATAGTGGATTTAATTTTCCCAGAAGAGTTCCTTGTTCCATGCACGGTCTGTGTTTAACATATAATGTTCTCAGGGAACCATTCTGAGTTTGTGTATACTAAACGGACGTGTTTCGTGCCTTGAAAAGTGGACGCTCAATGTCCCGGTTGAGGTTTAAGTTTTGGTTTTTTTTGGCTAAAAATACAATAGTTACCCCTTTTTCTTTGATTTATTCAACACGATGTGAATGCAACGAGTCTTTTACTTATATAGAGGTTCTGAGTGTAGGGATCTAGGCTTGCTTTAAACCCTAGATCCACGTCCCAAAGCTGGATCCTGTCTGCTTTGCAGATAGCTGGTGAGGGAAGCTATATTTATGGGATCTCTTTGCGAGAGACCCGTTGCCCACGTCGGGCTAAAATCATGAAAAAGGAAAAAAACTATGGTATTTGTCATTTACCATTACTTATTCGGACTATAGTGGATTTAATTTTCCCAGAAGAGTTCCTTGTTCCATGCACGGTCTGTGTTTAACATATAATGTTCTCAGGGAACCATTCTGAGTTTGTGTATACTAAACGGACGTGTTTCGTGCCTTGAAAAGTGGACGCTCAATGTCCCGGTTGAGGTTTAAGTTTTGGTTTTTTTTGGCTAAAAATACAATAGTTACACCCTTTTTCTTTGATTTATTCAACACGATGTGAATGCAACGAGTCTTTTACTTATATAGAGGTTCTGAGTGTAGGGATCTAGGCTTGCTTTAAACCCTAGATCCACGTCCCAAAGCTGGATCCTGTCTGCTTTGCAGATAGCTGGTGAGGGAAGCTATATTTATGGGATCTCTTTGCGAGAGACCCGTTGCCCACGTCGGGCTAAAATCATGAAAAAGGAAAAAAAACTATGGTATTTGTCATTTACCATTACTTATTCGGACTATAGTGGATTTAATTTTCCCAGAAGAGTTCCTTGTTCCATGCCGGTCTGTGTTTAACATATAATGTTCTCAGGGAACCATTCTGAGTTTGTGTATACTAAACGGACGTGTTTCGTGCCTTGAAAAGTGGACGCTCAATGTCCCGGTTGAGGTTTAAGTTTTGGTTTTTTTTGGCTAAAAATACAATAGTTACCCCCTTTTTCTTTGATTTATTCAACACGATGTGAATGCAACGAGTCTTTTACTTATATAGAGGTTCTGAGTGTAGGGATCTAGGCTTGCTTTAAACCCTAGATCCACGTCCCAAAGCTGGATCCTGTCTGCTTTGCAGATAGCTGGTGAGGGAAGCTATATTTATGGGATCTCTTTGCGAGAGACCCGTTGCCCACGTCGGGCTAAAATCATGAAAAAGGAAAAAAAACTATGGTATTTGTCATTTACCATTACTTATTCGGACTATAGTGGATTTAATTTCCCAGAAGAGTTCCTTGTTCCATGCACGGTCTGTGTTTAACATATACATATATATATATATATGCAATCCAAGAATAAGCATCCCATAATAATGGTAGCTCTTCAAACTGAAGTGTTACCATTATTGGTTGAAGATCCATTGCCAGTAATAAATTGGTGTAAGGGAGAAAATCTTACTAAAAAAGTGATGCTGTGTGCTAAGTGCGATCAAGCAATGACCTGGACAAAGTTTTCGAGGAATGTTGATGTTAAAATCCTTTAATTTCGATTGAGGTCGAACTGGGGTGCTGTTTCTTGGATTGAGGACTTTAGGGTGCTTATTCTTGGATTGCTCCACCCAACTTAACCTGTTTTGACAGAAAAACAGACATATTCTATTCGAATGGGCAGTTCCCATTGATTAGCTTGTCTGTTAATCGATAACAGAATTCTGTTAGGGTGAGTTACCCTCAATAGAACAAAGGCAAAAGGATTTTACTGTAAAGTCACTATATCTAAGTGAGATTCATGATTGTAATGTAATCTCTTCAGCTGTGGATTTAAAGGGATTTAAAGGGATTTTTGATTATCAGAATTTGCAATGGAAATATCAATAAATACATTATTATTATTATTATTATTATTATTATTATAAACTTTTTGTGGAAATTTAAACAAAAACAAAAGTGAAAGAGGAAGCGCAAGCAGTACAGGATAATTTGAAGTTCAGCAAAAGTGTTTCCTGCAGAGAAATTCTTTCTAAAAGCGCTTCTAATTACTTACATAAATGGCGCTCTCTTAAAATTTTTGTACGTTTAAGTAAACACTAGATTATTATTATTATTATTATTATTGTTGTTGGTGTGGTTTTTGTTTTTATTGTTGGTTTTGTTGGTTTTGTTGTTGTCGTTTTTATTTTTATTGTTGTTGCCTTCATACACATTTAATGAAATAGTAAAGGACAGTAATGTAAAGTTATTACAGAACGCAATGATTTCATTTTAATCCAAATGAATGTTTGATTATACGAATTTTGTTCCATGTTTGTAGCATACTTCGACAATTCGTTATGCGCAGTTTCTTATATGTATAATGAATTAGATATTTCAAACGTATAATCTGTCCAAGTTTTATACAAAAGTAGTTCGCAGCCTATAAAAATCGGGACAAAATATACATTTCAAATATCTAACTGCAATACAAGAAAATGTGTCTAAAGAAATAAAAGAATATTAAACATTTGACATGGCTACAAAGATGGGGGAAAATTTGTTTGATTTCACAACGTACTTAACATCTTACGTCTTTAATATCTTACATCGTTAATATCTTATCCGACTCTTTTTTCTTGCGTGAACCTACATCGGCATACGATGTAGTGACATTCGTAAATCAGCTAAAAAATACAAAATGTACATGCTAGAGACAGTATTTATTTATGACAGTATTTATTTCTGAGGAATGGGCCAATTTGAGTGTATCACACTTAACAAAACTCATGAATCTCTCCATCCAAAAGGGTTTATTCCCAAACTGTTATATTTCAAAATCAGGAGATAAATTCTCCTCTTCAAACTGCAGATCCATTTCCCTCCTGATAACCATTAGTAAATTATACGAAAAGGAATAGTATGCAATAAAATAACAAAGAATATATTGTATATTAAGACAAACAATACACGTACTACATTTCGGCTTCCTACAAAAATACGCAGCGAATGACATGATTACTGCTATACTCGCATTAGAGGAATTTTATAGCAATCTCAACAACAGAAAACGTCAGTACTCATACTATTCGCTTCCTCATGACATTCTTTTAAGAAAGTTCGAACGTTACGACTATAGGGGGGCTCCCCTTAAGTTGGTACGCTTCTGCTTAAGTAACATCCATACTAATTTATAATACATGGTTCCCACACTCTCCAAACAAGACCCATACACAGAAAACAAAGACTTTTCGCAACCTTCTCTATACATAGAAATATTATCTTCTTTCGTCTCAAATCACTAAAAAAAAAGAAGTTTTGAAGACCATTTCTTCTGTCTAAAGAAGTTATTTAGCATTAAAAGAAGTTATTATATAATCTGACAAGAAGTTTTGATACCGCAAAGAAGAAAAATTTCCCCAAGAATGCACCCTCAAAAAGAAGTTATAAGTTCTAAATTTAGAAGGTTTATTTTGAGTGTATCCCACGGAGTGCCTCAAGGAAACATCCTGGTACCTATCCTCTTCCTCCTTTGTATAAATGACTTCCGCCGATCAATCATTCCGTTATCAATGTTACAGACGACATGACGATCATTATTTTAAACAAGGCCTTATCATTCCAAATCACTCCAAACAACTACTAACAATGAACACCAATGATTATATTTATACCTTAATGCCAAGAGACTATCCTTAAATATAAGTAAAACCGCTTATATAGTTACCATAAAAAAGAAATCGTTGACCTCTTGAAACCAAAATATAAACTCAACCCCTATAAAACGCGTGCAATTAGCCAAACTTCTGAGAATTACACAAACCTGTCATTCAAACAGCACACTGAAGAGAAGACGTATGTAAGAAATTCGCCGAAGTCGCATACAATTATAAAAGTGGATGCAGCACTCCCAAAACAAGCTATACTATGGGTTTCCCCATAGTATAGTATATTGATCTATATCGATACACTATACTATGGGGAAACCCACACTCGCAGTACTGTATCGGTGATTACAGAATTTCATGGTAATGTTTAATTCAGTCACTGGTGATCATACAAAAAAGAATAATCATAAAAACTTATAAATCAAATAAGTTTAATAAGAGTAGTGACATAATGTTCCACGATTTCAAAACCTTAAATAAAACTAAAAAATATTTACGAACTAAACATTGCTTTTTATATGAATTAAACTGATAATAATAATACTCCAGAAATAATCCCAAAGAAAATATTGACATCCCAAACTGAACACCGTTTCAACACAAAACAATCAAATACTACATCTGAAAATCAAATCATACTCCAGATTGCGCAACTAGATCTTACGCTCAGCTGGACTCAATCTCTGGAACAACCTCGATCATGAGACGAAAAAATCAAATACGCTAAAAAGTTTCCAGAAAAAGTCAAAGATAAGTTCAACAAGTCATACAAACCATAATATCTTTATTCCACTCCAAGCTTCTTCCCTTCTATCCATGCACGAGTTATACAAAGATAATTAATCATTATATTACTGTATAAATACTAATTTTTGGAACAATAGTAAATATATAATACGCTTAAACTACAGAGTGATTAGTACACTACAAATTATGTTATATACTTTGCAGTGTACACTTTTAAGTCGACCACTCTGTATATATAATATATCTGTGAGTGTGTGTGTGTGTGTGTGTGTGTGTGTGGTATACACATAAGTGTCAGGAAAAGAAAATTAATTACAGGAAATCTTTTCCACAGGCTGATTTACACGCGCATTTAAACTAAAACCTTGTCCACAGTAAATAGGAAGAGGAAAGGCCATAAGAATGTCTGGAACGGTAAATTAAGTGTTTATTAAGACCTTACAGTAACAAAATGACAATCAAACACGATGATAATAGTAACACAATGTTCAATAAACATTTTAATTATATTAATTAATTAATAGTTATATGTAGTTCTTTCATATTTAAATATACTGTACATGCGTCTATAAACATATTACAGTCAATAAACTTTGCCTATGATGCTGGACTTCTTTACGGATGAACACCTTATATATATATATATATATATATATATATATATATATATATAGCTACTTCGTGGCCAGTGTCGTTGATCCAGTGACCTTGATCAGCGTAGTTAAGCGACATTGGGTCTGGGTGGTTGGATGGGAAACCGTGCTCTACGTTTAGATATGTAGCAACCAGTGGTTCGGATCCTACGTAAAGCTGTAGGTCCCCTCCGCCATATGACCTTAGATGATGAGCAGAAGGTTAAAAAAATCCCATCATTACATTATTATATATATCTATATATATATATATATATATATATATATTATATATATATATATATATATATATATATATAGTGGTGGTCAAAAAGTAATCGATTACAAATAAAAATTACTGATGGCTGAAAAGTAACAAAAAGTATAAAGTATAAATTACTTCTCTGGATTAATTATAATATAATTAATCAGAGAAGTAATTTCTACTTTATACTTTTTGTTACTTTTCAGACATCAGTAATTTTTATTTGTAATCGATTACTTTTTGACCAACACTGTGTATATACGTTATGAGGGTTTTGAACGACGGTTGCGGTCGACCCTTCTGCAACATCTCGCCTCATTTGCGGGATTTGGTGGAGGAGTGAAGTAGTTTCCGATCTCCTTCTGCCCTCGCAGCCAGCCACGTAGCTGGTCAGGGATTTTGCGCAAGAACCTGTGTAGCTAGTTCTTGAAATTATTCAGGTTGGTGTGCTGGAGGTTCCTCAGTTCTTGGGGCAGTACATTAAAAACTTTTGGGCCTCGTATTCCGAGGGTATTTTCCATCCTCGTTTTCATGGCCAACCTGTCCCACCGCAGTTGAGACAGTACAAAATCTGCCTCTTCTCCCATTCGACTGTGTTTCTATTTCATTATAGTCGAAACAAGTAGTTTTCACCTTTCTTTTTTTTTCCATCTTAGACGTCAAAGTCACTCGTATGGCTACTATGTTTGCAATGTCTCGTTTTCTGTGTGGACTTGAGTACTGAGCAATACTCAATTATTGGTAGGACTAGATCAGCGATGCCCAACCAGTGGCCCGCCAGTAGTGTCTATCCGCCCCTCCATGAATCAAGCAAAAATAAAAAAATTTAACCTATATTTTTCAAGAGCTGTTATCCAAGTTTTATTCAATAAAATAGATGATTCGCACTCGAGTGTTGTTTTTACGATCGCAAGAATAGGTTGCAAAAGCTGAACTATTGCTCTCTGGATTTATGGCAGAACATCAAATGCCTTACTTTATTATCTAAACTTTAGACAATAAAGTAAGTAAGGAAATTTGGTACACTGTGAATACAACAATGAACTCACCAATACTTAAGAATCAATTTTTTTCATTTCATCTTCGCTTGAATATGATTGACTACTTTCAAAAAGGTTTCCTCAATAGTTTTCAGATACTGAACAACATCAGAAAAAATAAAATTATTTCAAACTTCTTTTAATGAAAACTCTGAAGGTACCGAACCATCCTCACAGCTGGAATTTCTTTTAGCGCACTGTGTGCTTCACTTGAAAACGTGGAAAAGAATCTAACTGAAAATACACACCGTGAAATATATACATGGAGTGTGTATTATATATATATATATATCGTAAAGAACGACGCTTGTATAGGAGATATTCCGCGCAAGACGAGAGAGAGAAAACGGAACAAATGAAAAAATGAAGTAACCACCTGGGAATCGAACCCGGGATCTTCCGATTGCCGGTCAGACGCGATACCATTACACCATGGACTTCACTCTTCCAAATGCCGTAATTCTTCTACATACTCGCAGAAACCAATGCCCCAAGGGGGCACCTCCCGCATGCGTAACATTATATACATTCAACTGCAAAGAACACGCAGTATAAATAACGTAAAGAACGACGCTTGTATAGGAGATATTCCGCGCAAGACGAGAGAGAGAAAACGGAACAAATGAAAAAATGAAGTAACCACCTGGGAATCGAACCCGGGATCTTCCGATTGCCGGTCAGACGCGATACCATTACACCATGGACTTCACTCTTCCAAATGCCGTAATTCTTCTACATACTCGCAGAAACCAATGCCCCAAGGGGGCACCTCCCGCATGCCGTAACATTATATACATTCAACTGCAAAGAACACGCAGTATAAATAACGTAAAGAACGACGCTTGTATAGGAGATATTCCGCGCAAGACGAGAGAGAGAAAACGGAACAAATGAAAAATGAAGTAACCACCTGGGAATCGAACCCGGGATCTTCCGATTGCCGGTCAGACGCGATACCATTACACCATGGACTTCACTCTTCCAAATGCCGTAATTCTTCTACATACTCGCAGAAACCAATGCCCCAAGGGGGCACCTCCCGCATGCCGTAACATTATATACATTCAACTGCAAAGAACACGCAGTATAAATAACGTAAAGAACGACGCTTGTATAGGAGATATTCCGCGCAAGACGAGAGAGAGAAAACGGAACAAATGAAAAAATGAAGTAACCACCTGGGAATCGAACCCGGGATCTTCCGATTGCCGGTCAGACGCGATACCATTACACCATGGACTTCACTCTTCCAAATGCCGTAATTCTTCTACATACTCGCAGAAACCAATGCCCCAAGGGGCACCTCCCGCATGCCGTAACATTATATACATTCAACTGCAAAGAACACGCAGTATAAATAACGTAAAGAACGACGCTTGTATAGGAGATATTCCGCGCAAGACGAGAGAGAGAAAACGGAACAAATGAAAAAATGAAGTAACCACCTGGGAATCGAACCCGGGATCTTCCGATTGCCGGTCAGACGCGATACCATTACACCATGGACTTCACTCTTCCAAATGCCGTAATTCTTCTACATACTCGCAGAAACCAATGCCCCAAGGGGGCACCTCCCGCATGCCGTAACATTATATACATTCAACTGCAAAGAACACGCAGTATAAATAACGTAAAGAACGACGCTTGTATAGGAGATATTCCGCGCAAGACGAGAGAGAGAAAACGGAACAAATGAAAAAATGAAGTAACCACCTGGAATCGAACCCGGGATCTTCCGATTGCCGGTCAGACGCGATACCATTACACCATGGACT